>CM035424.1:170994856-171014856 GCA_020310875.1 Ceratopteris richardii | reverse complement strand
GTGGAAACCCTTTACCACTTCAGTTTATGTAAGGGATAATCTTCCCGATTTTGAGCAATTGGTTGCTCTCATGGTCACCGAAGAAATGAACATAGGTGGAAGTTCAACTAAAAGCAAGGATGCACAAGTTTTCTATGCAGGTAATCAAAGGGGCAAAGGAAGACGAGGACAAGGAAGGGGCAAAGGAAGGTTTGGAGGAAGGCAAGGCCACTCAAGCAATCAAGGACATGAACAAGGCACCTCATCACAAAGAGGGAGAGGAAGAACAAGAGGAAGAGGAGGACGACATCAACAAAACAGGAATCAAGATGGTGAAGGATGTTACATATGTGGCAAGTTTGGCCACTATGCTAGAGATTGCTACCAAGGAGGAAACCAAAGGAGCTATAATCAAGGTTCTTCATACAAAGGCCAAGGTAATTATGCTTCTACAAGTTCAGAAAATGACAATCTCTTGATGATGCACATGAATGGGAATTCAAGCAAAGTAGATAACACTTGGTATATTGATAGTGGATGTAACAACCATATGAGTTGCAATGCTTCTTGGTTTACTAATCTACATGTTCCCAAAGGTAAAGGACATGTAGAAACAGGTGATGATACAGCCCATGAGATCTCCCATGTTGGAGATGTAGCTTTGGATGACAAGGAGGAAGGAAGATGTCTCAAGGATGTCTTGCATGTACCTACTATCACAAAGAACTTGGTGTCCGTTGGGCAAATGGTTGAAAGAGGCTACCAAGTAAGGTTCAACAAAGGTGGATGCTTTGTGGAGAACCCTAAGCAAGGTTACAAGGTCATAGCAAGAGGAAAGAAGCAAGGGAGACTCTTCACTTTGGAGGTAAATTCTCATTCCACTCAACATGTCTACTTCACATATGGAAACAAGAGGATTTCGGAGTTGGACTTGTGACACAAGAGGATAGGTCACATCAACATACAAAGAATGAAGGAAATGCAATTCAAGCGGCTGGTTGAAGGTCTTCCCAACTTCCAAGGACAAGGTATGAAGCATTTATGTGAATCTTGTCAACTAGGGAAGCAAGCGAGACTTCCATTCAAGAAGAGTGGCTACATAAGCCAACATCCATTGGAGTTGATACATACAGATGTGTGGGGGCCAACCAAAGAGCAATCCATTGGAGGTAACAAGTACTTTGTCACTTTTATAGATGATTGCACAAGGATGGTTTGGGTTTATTTCATAAAAAACAAATCAGATGTGTTTACATGTTTCAAAGCATTCAAGGCAATGGTAGAGAAGGAAACAGGTACATATATCAAGAAGCTAAGGTCCGATGGAGAGGGAGAATATTTCTCAAATGAGTTTTCTGATTTTTTAATGGATCAAGGCATCAAGAGGCAAGTAACATGCAGGTACACACCCCAACAAAATGGAGTAGCAGAGAGAAAAAATAGATACATTGCCGAGATCGCTAGAGCAATGCTTAATGAGATGAATGTACCTAACATGTTTTGGAGTGATGAAGCAAATACCACCATGTATCTTATGAATAGGGCTCCTACCTCAGGGATCCATGACTTGACACCATATCAAGCCTATTATGGTAAGAAACTTGATCTTTCTCACTTGAAGATATTTGGATGTACTTGTTATGTACATGTGCCAAGTGAATTGAGGCACAAGCTACAACCAAAGGCAGAAAAGTGTGTGTTTCTAGGATATTCAAATGATCATAAAGGTTATAGGTGCTTCAACCCAAACACAAAGAACTTGAGGATATCAAGGGATGTAGCATTTGATGAGCTACTCCCTTGGTATAAGAAGTATGATTGTATGCAGGACTATGAAGAAGAAAAGCATGGACATGATGAAGAACAAATCGACCTAGAGCTAAGCGGCCCAAGGTGTTCAATCAATGAAGATAGTTCAAGCATGAACTCACCATGGAGGGGGAGATCTTCATCAAGCTATGAAGCACAATCAATGAACAAAGGCAAAGCAACATTGGTGGAGTTGGATGAAGAAGGTAATGAAGTTGAAGATGATGAAGGACACATGATGGAGAAAGAAGCCATGTCAAAGAAAGAGATCAAGTTCCCAAGGCAAAGGAGGTTTATTCCTCCAAAAGGTGAAGAAAGGAAGTCTTCTAGAGTTAAGTATCCAACTCAAAGGTTTACTTATGATTCATACATGGCAACTCATTATGCATATATGAACAAAGTAGTAGAAGATCATGAGCCTGATTGCTATGAAGATGCAAGCAGGTACACCAAATGGAAAGAGGCAATGCAAGAAGAGATCGACGCACTTGAGGAGAATCAAACATGGACTCTAGTGCCCAAGAAGGATAACATGAAGGTAATAGGTAATAAGTGGGTGTATAAAGTAAAGAGGAATTCAGATGGATCTATTTCTAGGTTCAAAGCAAGATTGGTGGCCAAGGGTTTTGCACAAACCTATGGAGTGGACTTTGAAGAGACATTCAGCCCTGTGGAAAAGATGAGCACCATTAGGACACTCATTGAAATGGCTGCTAGCAAAGGATGGAAGCTTTTCCAATTGGATATCAAGAATGCCTTTCTCAATGGAGACTTGGAAGAAGAGGTATACATGGAGCAACCACTAGGTTTTGTTCATAAAGAGTTTCCACATCATGTTTGTAGGTTGAAGAAGGCACTTTATGGCCTAAAGCAAGCTCCAAGGGCTTGGAACCAAAGATTGGTGGACTATTTGATCAAATGTGGTTACAATCAATGCAAGGCGGATCCATCTCTCTTCATCAAACAAAGAGGAGAACTTGTGGTCTACATGTGTGTGTATGTAGATGATCTTATCATTACAGGTAATGATACAAAGGGCATTGAGGAGATCAAGGCAAAGCTTGGAAAGGAGTTTAGGATCTCTGATCTTGGAGATCTTAGGTATCTTCTTGGCATTGAAGTTGTATACAAAGAAGAAGGTATTATGCTCATACAAAGGAAGTATATTCTAGACCTACTTCAGAGGTTTGGGATGCTACATTGCAAGCCTATTTCAAATCCCATGGAAGTTAATGTAAAGCTAAGCTCCATTGATGGAGAGCCATTAGAGGATGTAACCTTGTATTGATCTATTGTAGGCTCTTTCAATTATGCCACAATAACTAGGCCCGACATAGCATATGGAGTTGGAGTGTTATCACAATTTATGCATAGTCCAAGGACTACACACTTGCAAGCTGCAAGAAGAATGTTACGATATCTCAAGGCCACTATAAATGAAGGATTGTTCTATTCATTTGATGATGATATGCAGGTCAAAGCTTATTCTGATGCAGATTGGGCCGGTTCAAAGGAGGATAGAAGAAGTACAAGTGGTTACCTAGTCATGCTAGGTAGCAAGATCATCTCATGGATTTCAAAGAAGCAACCCACCGTGGCATTATCTTCCACCGAGGCTAAGTATAGAGCTTTGGCTCAAGTCACATGTGAGCTAATGTGGATTAAGAAGTTATTTATGGAGCTTAATTTGCAGGTTGACACATATCCAATTTTTTGTGACAACATGAGTAGCATTCATCTAGCATCGAATCCTGTCTATCATGCTAGAACCAAGCATATCGAAGTACACTATCACTTCATAAGGGAAAAGGTGATATCCAAGGAAGTTTCAGTACATCATATAGGTACCAAGGACCAAGTTGCTGACATTTTTACAAAGGCTTTGGATGGGATGAAGATTTCAAAATTCAAGCAATGCATCAACATGAGGGAGCTTGGATGAGGACGAAGAATTGAAGCTTGAAGGGGAGTGTTAAAAGTCAAGCTTCAAGCTACAAATTCGTGGGGAATCTTTTATGGACATGTGGAGCAATCAAAGGAAGATTCCATCAAGAAAAGTCACTCAACCACTCCCCAAGTCATCTCAACTAAGTCCTCCAAGTTAGGAGGCTGATTTGGAAAGGTAGTTCCTAGATTTTAGGGGCACACTTCTCACTATAAAAGAAGCATGTATCCCGACTTTTTTTGGGCCATCTTCTTGGAGTTTTAGCTCATGTAAAGTGAGCAATAAGTGCTGGAGTTGTGATAAGCAAGCCCCTTGCTTAAGCTAGCCCCTTGCTTGCTTGTTTGTTTTCTTTTAGTAGGCATATCTATGTGTGTGCACAGGCAATGTTGCAACTCTCTACCCCTGAGTTGTTAGCATTGGTTCTCCCTCATATTATATCCATTTGATGAAATTCTCGTCTCATTGGATAGCTATTAGAGTCTATTTTATGCTCACAAAGTCTCTGGTTCATTCTCTGAGTAATCAGGGAGCAACATTCATTTAAGTGAAGTTGTGTGATTGATATCTCTCTTGGTGTGTAGGCTCTGTTGGAAATATTTTGCTCTCTGTTGTAAGGGCTGGTTCTCCTTCTCTATGTATCCATTTGCTATTATTTTGGTGTCATTGGGTAGCTATTAGAGTCCTCTAAAGTTGACCCAAGTTTGAGATTCATTCTCTGTATAATCTCTGAGAAAAGCTTGCAGGAGTGAAGTGAGGTATCTATTTGACTAGCAGTTGTGAGCATTCAACTAGCTCATGTTGTAGACACTGTTTCGCCTTGTGTAAGCAACCATTTGAAGTGAAATTTGTTTTGTTGGAAAGCTCTTGGTGTCTACTACAGGTCTACAAACGTTCACTAGAGTTCTCTGCATAAGCTCTGAGTAAGAGCATTTTTGGTGTGCAGAGGTCAAAGAAGGATACCTGTGGAGGTCATTCACGCTTCGTCGTTGCTTAGGGGTTGATATACTTATCTTATCATATGTATATGTATATGTATATGTATATGTATATGTATATGTATATGTATATGTACATGTATATGTATATGTATATATATATATATGTATATCTATATGTATGTGTATATGTATAGGTATATGTATTTGTATATGTATATGTATATGTATATGTGTATGTATATGTATATGTATATGTATATGTATAAGTATATGTATATGTATATGTATATGTATATTTACATTTACATGTATATCTATATGTATTTGAATATGTATATGTATATGTATACGTATATGTATATGTATATGTATATGTATATGTATATGTATATGTATATGTATATGTATATGTATATGTATATGTATATGTATATGTATATGTATATGTATATGTATATGTATATGTATATGTATATGTATATGTATATGTATATGAATATGTATATGCATATGTATATGTATATGTATATGTATATGTATATGTATATGTATATGTATATGTATATGTATATGTATATGTATATGTATATGTATAAGTATATGCATATGCATACGTATATGTATATGCATATGTATATGTATATGTATATGTATATGTATATGTATATGTATATGTATATGTATATGTATATGTATATGTATATGTATATGTATATGTATATGCATATGTATATGCATATGTATATGCATATGTATATGTATATGTATATGTATATGTATATGTATATTGTAGCTCAGTGATGAGTAGCACCTCCTTTAATGTCAATCCGGGAAGACGTGAGGATGGTATGAAGACCTCGAGCAAGTGGAGGCACAAATGCGTGAGTGAGAAGCACACAAACATGCACACACATACACACACACGCGCACATACAACAAGACAAAGAGTGAGAAGCAATGGAGTTCTTAGATTACTTTCAAAAAGCTCTTACAGGTTTGTTTCAATTACAATCTAACCCCAAAAATGAGCTCTCTAGCTCCTTTTATAGTTTTTGACTAGCTTTGGCCCTGTTCAGACCTAGTGTCCTGCCTAGTTAAAAATTAGGTTCCAGGGTTTATTAGAGGGCTCAAACGAGATCTAAAAAATATGAAAATTGGTAGGTAGATACTTCTAAAGCTCCTCAAGCTCAAGGACTCCTTGGCTTGCACAAAATGGAGCTACAAAAATACTAAATGATATTTACAATGGTTTTTAGTGATGAAAATCACTTTTAATTGGTGTAAAGGTTTTGAAAAATTAAAGGTTGCCTTAGTGCTAGATCTGCGTGAATGCTCGTACTTGCTTCTTCATGAAGAAAATTATTGGCCTACTTGCCAGATCTTCTTTGATTGCGATGTCTGCTTGTGCTGTCCCTTCGCTCTGACTCTCTTCGTCTTGTGGCTCCTTCGGTTCCCTGACTGCTGCCAACACCCCCCCACTCTAGCGTCTGTCGCCCTTGACAGACCCTTGTCTAGAGGATTTTTGAACATAATATTGGACGACATCGGAGGCTAGGTGGTGTTCTTCGAGTCGCAAGCCGCGTGCTAGATCTGTGAGCAATTCATCCCAATTCACAGGTCCGGGGACATCTGGATGAGGCACCCTCAATTGTTCTGAGTAAATAGTTCTCTCCACAGCAAATAATTGGAGGAGATGTGATGGTCTGGGTATAAAGATATCGGAGTGATATTCCCAGAATCCTGTGATGAACATCTCCTCAAATGTCTGTTTAAAGCAGGCTGGGAGGTACTTGATTCTGGCGTGCCAAGCATATATTACTTCAATTGATGGGGTGGTACTCATATCGTACACCAGATCCTAGTTCCCTGTCACGAAGCCTGCTCCTGAGAAGTGAGGGTCCTTAATGTTCTTAAATGTCCTGAAAGTGATCAGCATTAATTCAAATATTTTCATACACATCTGGGCCATCACGTCGGGATTATTGCGTAGCCGAATACTCCAGTGACGGATTGTAGAAATCATGTAGTTCACCGTGGGGGGTCCTTGTGGAGGTGCTAGATAAACGTAATTTAACCATTTTGCGCAGGCTTTGATGTCTCTGACGGCAATAGTGAATTCAGGCCAGGTGCGTCTTCGAAGAACTGGAATGTAACAAGGATTATATTTAATAAACAACGGCATATTATTCCAGGTTCGGACCATTTCAGGATATGTTTCCAAAAGCCTGATCCTCGAGGTGGGTTGATGGATGGACCCACGCTTAGCACTTTCCGGTATATCATCTGGACCAAATTGTGTAGCGAATGTGGGAGGCTTGCTGCATCATCGTTGAATCTCAGCGTTGTAATCGGCCAACAGTATGCAGTATGGCACATATTGGTCATTATTGGTGCCGATCCATCTATGATGAGACATGCTTCTGAAATATTCTGACTTTATGACAGTGTCTTCTAGGTTTGCTAGTGATTGGATCTGAATGGCCACCCGTTCTTCGTGTGTGTTTGCTGTCTTTTCCAGTATCTGAAGCCACTCGGGTGCTTCCACTTCCAAGGTGTCTAGTCCCTCTGAGGTTTGTTGTCCGCCTGGCATCGGCATAGGAACATACGGTTCTTCATACGAATCATCTACCTCAATAGGGACCAACTCTTCTGGCTCTGGTTCGACTACTGGAGAGGGCTGCCTCTCGTATGTCAGTAACTTCTTTTGTAATTCTGCCACCTGCTCAGTTAAGGTCTTTACCTCGTCTAAGGTAGAGGTTGATGGGACACTCTTCGGTTGTTCTTCCTGTTCCTTAAGTCTGCTCCGTAGTGTGTCACGTTCTCTTTCCAAGTCATCATGGGCTTCCAGAAGATCTGCATAGCTTTCCAAAATGGTTTTCATCGTCTCTGAGGGAACTGCTTTGAACTGCTCTGGATCTATCTCGTGGGGAGAGCCTTCCATCGCCGCTTCCAGATTCTCTTCATTTTGTTTCTGCACTCTCTTGTTCTCTTCAAGTGCCATGGCCATATGTTTCCTGAGTAACGCCAAGTTACGTCTGACTCGTAGGTTATCGGCCTGATATACTTCGAGCAAAGCTTCTAGTTGTTTGACGCCTGATTCTGTCGATGGTTGGGGTGCCTCCAATAGTGTTTGGTGAGCCTGCTCAAGCGTTGTATAACGTTGATTCACATCTGCATTTTCCTCTTCAAGAATTCTAAATTGCCTTTGTAAGTTCTGGTGATTTGTTGTCAGTTGTTGATACCGGCCGTCCAGAGCTCTGTACTCGTTCTGAAGCTGATATACACATTGATTTAATGCTAGAAATATACTATTTACATTAAATGATGCAGGGAGGGGTGAAGATGCAGGGGGAATGGGGGCAGGAAAGGGAGTTGTGAATGATGTGGATGTAAGTGGAGATGTGGGTGGAGGGGGTATGGGAGATGGAGGTGGCATGGGGGGAGGGAGCGGTGCAGTGGCAGGAGATGTTTCCATAGTGTCAACTGTTTGAGTGACCGTGTAGATGGGTATCGTGGGTGGGGTGGATGTGACGTTAGTGAAGAGAGTGGTGAAAGTGGGCATGGTAACTCCCCCGAATTGGATTCCCGGAGAGAGTGGAATTCCCATGACGATTGTGGTGGTAGTGGACGTGGTGGTGATAGTGTCATGTGGTGGAGTGAGTTGTGTGGTGAGGGGTGGGGATGGTGGTGACAGTGGTGCTTCCTGATGGTCGTCTGCTTGTGTTGTATCTCCTGGTGCTGATACATTGATATGAATTTGTTTCCCGGACCTCATGGGACGGGCGGGAACTCTTTTCTCAAATCGGTGAATGTAGGCCATTGCCTCATGAATGGCCTCATCCAATCCTACTGCATCGGCGTGTAGGTTTATGGACTCGATGAACATGTCATCCACGCCTTCCTCTGCCAGCAATTGGTTCATGAGTTTCTTGCCTGCTTCCAGTGACATTTTATGTTGTTCTTGAACTAGCTGCATGGTTCGATATAGTCTTTTTATTTGAGCCGAATACGCGGGGGCACTTGCCAACTCTGAAAATTCATCATACTCTTGTTCTTCGTAGGCTTCTTCCTCTTGTTCGGTCTCTTGTTCATCTACGTCGACTTCTACCACTTCTGGTCGGGTGGGGGCTGATGTTGTTGTATGGGGTTGTGGTTCTTGAGCTCGCTCTGTTTCCGTCTCGAGATTAGAGTCGTAGATTAGTCTAGCCACTTCTTCATCAGTGAGATCATTGAGAGTAAAGCCCTGTGGAAATTCCAAATCTGATGGGACGGGTGGAAACACCAGGTTGGGTCCCTCTGTACTTGGTCTTGGTAGCCGGATGGTGAATGGCCTAATGCGTCGTGTCTGGGGAGGGGTAATTTCTGGTGTAGTGGTGGCTCCCCTTGGTTGAGCGCAGGGTAATTGGACTCCCCCTCTCATCTTCTTTGATGGGGGACCTGCCGCTGATAGCCTTCTCTGGAATTCCTGGGCCCGGGGCCATATGAGTGCCCGCTGAATAGGCACGTCATAGGCAAGACATCGGTAGATTATCTTGGTTAGAGCACAGCATCCGTGAAGCACATTTTTCTGCTTCTTGTTCCACCTTTGATGGGCTAGGTGAATCTGATCTATGATCCAATGGGGTACGTTGATGGGGAGGCTTTCTGTCTCTGCCAGATACAAGCTAAACCATATTTTCTTTGGTGGCATGGTGAATCTTTCCTGGGCGGGGAAAGCAAAATGCTGCATGACGGTCCGTAGGTGAAGAGCGATGGTCGGTGTCATCGCTACCATATCCTTCAGCTTATTGAGGTCTTTATGTTTCATTCTGCCTGGAACCATTGTTTCCTTTTCAGTGGGGATGTGCATGCCATACATGCCCAATGCTTCTCGTACCAGATTGAGGGTCAGCTTGAATCTTTTAAGTTCATGGCCCGGCAACAGTGAGGGTAACACAAAGGTGCTGTCGCCTCCCTTGGCCCTGCTCGGAGTGATGGTACTGATAAGATAAGAACAACGCAAGAAATCCGGCTTTGGTAAGTGGGCCCTGAAATAACTGTCCAAGCCAGCTTTGGTCCATACTGAACGCATTTACCATTAAACTCCAATTCAACTTCCCAAAAATAGGTTCCATCACCCAATGGTCCAGCAACATCACTGAACCAATGAGCGTGTTTGCCCACCTGAGAGGTGTGTCCCTGAGGAGGATCCTGAATTGGGAGGACATGCACAGCTTGAAGTTCTTGCGGTCTTTCGGTGAGATGTGGTTCGAGTAGGAGTGTTTCTATGTCCACAATCTGTGCACTGGATCCGGCTTGAGAACTGGCACCTCCGGCTTCTGCCATGGCCCTGCTTGCTTGTTGGTTCTGTGAGAATATAGAACCAGGTGTTAACATTGTAATGGACAGAATAAACCCGTTGTTGTCCCCGTTACAACATTAACATGAGGTAGATGTGAGTCAGTGGTTAGTAAGTGCACGATGACAGTGTGTGTAGTTAATGCCTGGTTAGTCCTAGGAGCTAGATGGAAAGGTGAGCTGTCTGACTAATGCAGTTAGTAAGTGGAGATGAATTCACAGATTAGGGTCGGGGGTTTTATTACAAGTCTTAGGTTGCCAAACACCATGAATGGCTTTTGGTCTTGGTTTTGTGGAGATTCGGGAGGGTTGCATGAGTAAGTCTACTGGGAGTTGTTGTGTCCTCGGGACCCATTTATGAGTAAGTCTGTGCGTGCTTCTAGGTGGCAGTGTGTTCGAGTGTATCAGACAAGAGTGGTTAGCGACTGCTTGACCGAGTGAACCCTGTCGTGTATGATGTGAGTTGTGTGGGGTTAATTGAGCCTGCAAGCAAGCCTTAGGCACCCAAATTTGTCTTGATTGTGGGTCAGCCTTCATCAACTTCTTTGGTACCCAAATAGATTTTATTTTCTCAACTGAGGTTTTAGGAGTCCTCTTATTAGCATCAAGTCGTTGATTACTAATAGGAAGTTGAGATCGTTGTTGCAGCTTAGTTACGGCCGGCAGCTCGTCTTTCCGCACCCACATTTGTTTCATCGGTTGAGTTGTTCTGCTTCGCACGTTCTTTTGGTCTTTCGCCTGGAGAGTCTTCAGTGATTGATCTGCCCTTAGGTGCTGCCTCCTTCTGGCCTTTGGAAAAGAAGGGAGTTCCATTGTGGTTCCGACTCCTTTTTTGAGATCTTCATTCTTCTGCATCACATAGCCTTGGACAAGAATAGCATGGTCAACTTCATGTGTACCCCTGGAGGGACCAGGAGTCCGTGTCTTTTCTAGTTCCTTGAGTGCTCCATTATTTAACTCAATCGTAATTCTAGTCTGATTCACCCATACCTGAAGAAGTCCACTTCTTAGGTTTAAGTTGACTGCTTGGTCATAGATCCAGTCTTGACCCAAGACAAGGGGTTCCGTGAGTTCCTCATCTTGACATACTAGTACTTTAACTGTCATTGCCTCATCATGAATATAGAGGGGAAGTTCCACCTCGCCCATGCAAGGGGTTTCCACACCTCCCAATCCTATGAGATATGCTTCCACAGGATTGACAGTTAATTGCAACTCTTGACAATAAGACAGTTTAACAGCACTAGTGGCTGCACCTGAGTCAATCAAGGCTCTTACAATCCTTGCACTCTTTCCTTGTCCTATATCTAAGGTTATGAAAGGACGTCGGTCAGTTATTCCATGTGAGCTAACACCTGAAACTTCACACATAGCCACGTCATATCCTTGATCTGCATATGCGTCTTGCCTAGGATGCTCTCTACCTTGTCTTCTTAATTTCATTCTTCGTATGCGCTCTAGGGCTTCTGCTTGAGCTTCTTCTCGAATTCGCTTTTCTTCCTCTTTGCGTTTCTTAGCAGTGTTGAGTCGACTTAGCATTTCCTCCGTGAGAGGTTCCTGATACAACTTAACTCTGCATCCGCTAATATAGTTTGGGAGAACATCGCCTTCTAATGTGGCTAGTTGCACTGCTCCACTTGTTGAGATCCTATTGATGATCATAGGTCCGTAGCCTCTCTTTTCTAGCTTCCTTGCATGTTGTTTCAATGTGTAGACTAAAACTAGATCTCCTGCTTTCAGGCCCTTATCCTTCACATGGGCATCAAAGTATGCCTTCTGTCGTCTCTTTGCTGCATATATCCCTACGGCTGCTCTCAGTCTTGTTTCTCCTAATCGTTCAAGGTCAAAAAGTCTAGAGGAGAGTTCATGACCCGTCCATTCGTGCTCTTGTGCTACCTTCAATGTAGGTATCAAGAAGTCCAAGGGTAGCACCGCGTTTTGGCCAAATACCATCTGAAAGGGGGTGGCTTGGAGTACCGTTTTGTAGGCGACTCGGTATGCCCAAACAGCATGGTGTAGCTATTTGTCCCAATCAGAGCGTTTATTATTCAGGAGCTTGGTCAACACATTGCACAGAATCTTGTTTGTGCTTTCGGCTTGCCCATTAGCTTGAGGGTGATAGGGGGCAGACTTCTTATGTACTACCAAGAATTCTTGGAGCAGATTTTCAATAACTTCATTTAAAAAGTGAGTGCCTCTATCACTAACTAGCTCTATAGGTAGCCCATATCTTGTGAATACATTTTCAAACAAGAATTTAGCAGTTGTTTGCGCATCGTTCTTCGTTGTGGCTTTTACCTCTACCCACTTAGTTAGATAGTCTGTTGCAACAATGATATATTCTGCATGGGAACCCTTAGCTGGGGGATTAATAGGACCTACGAAGTCTATTCCCCACTTAGAGAATGCACGTCCACCCATCATAGGTTTCAGTGGCATCTCATCTTTACGTATAGGATACTGGGTTCGCTGACAGACATCACACCGTTTCACATAGGTATGTGCATCCATGTGAAGGGTCGGCCACCAGAAGCCCGCGAATAGAATTGCTTTGATCACTCGATCTGGTCCAAAGTGTCCTCCTGCTACACCTTGGTGAGCAGTTTCCAAGATCTTGAGATATTCACTTTCATGGACACATAGCCTTAGGTAACCATCTTTACCACGCTTATATAGATTATCACCAATGAGTGAGTAATCCTGGGCTTCTTGTTCTAAACTCCTTTTCGTAGCCAAGGTCATATCTGGAGGGGATGTTTTCGTCCTCAGGAAGGATACTAGTGGTTCACTCCAGTCTGGCACTATGGACACTTGATAAAGAGTGGCATGTTCCACCGGTGGTTTAGTGCGACGGATTGGGCATTCCTTGCACAACTTTTGGACATCAGCTTCCATAGTCGGCCAATGCACACCGAGTCTCCTGAGTGTCTGTAGGGTTCGTTGTTTTGAATAGTGTTGCTCTAATGCACCTACATGTGCTAATTGCAACCATTTAGCATACTCATCCTCTTCCACACAACAAGCCAAAATCCCTTGATCTGTGTGCTTGTACATACTTCCTGCCATGATGTGATACTTTTGGGCTTTTACTACCTCTCTATCCTGTGTGGCTATTACTGGGTGGTTAGGTCCGTACGTCAACACTGGCACTAATGGCTTAGCCCACTGCGGTACCACTTCCAAGTTAAATAAGTAAGCATCAGGAAGGTCATCTGATACTCCTTGTGGGGCTTCTCCAGATGTGAGCCTAGAAAGATGATCAGCTCTCAAATGAGTCCTCCCTTTCCTTACCACAACCTCGAAATCATATTCCATTAGTAAGAGAAACCATCTTACTAATCTTCCTGTATTACATGGCTTGTTCACGAGATATAACAATGCTTGGTGATTAGTAAAAAATTTAAACTTATTTGCAAGCAAATAGTGTCTAAATTTCTTGACTACATATACCATGCCTAAGCCTTCTCTCTCTGTAGTGGTATAATTTCGTTCAGCTGCATTCAATTGTCTACTAGCATAGGCAATTGGAAGATCCATATTACCTTCACCAGTGGGTTGTGCGAGTACACATCCAATAGCATAATTGGATGCATCCACATGAACATGGAAAGGCTTGTTCCAATCTGGTGTGGTTAATATTGGTGTTGAACATAATCTTCGTTTAAGCTCCTGGAAGGAGTTCTCACAGTCATCAGTCCACTCAAAGTTAGTCAGAAGTCCATACATGGGCTTTGCTATGACGACATACATGTGAATGAATCGGCGGTAGTAACCACAATGTCCCATGAAAGCTTGTACTTCTTTGACATTCTTTGGCCTAGGTAGTTCTGCGATGGCTCTCACTTTCTCTTCATCAGTGGATATGCCATTCTTTGACACTATGTGTCCTAGAATCTTGCCTTGCCTGACCATGAAAACGCACTTTTCTGGGTTCAGGCAGACTTGATATTCTCTACATTTGTCAAAGATTTGTCTGAGTTCAGGAATATGGGTTTGTCTAATGTTGGAATGAGCACAAAGATCATCAACATAGACTTCTAAATTCTTCCTCAGGAACTCTTTAAATACATGGCACATCAGCCTCTGGAAGGTAGCTGGTGCATTGGTAAGCCCAAATGGCATTACACGAAAGGCAAAAATGCCCCATTCTGTGGCAAAAGCTGTTTTATGCTGATCTTCTGGAGCTATGGCTACTTGATTGTAGCCCGAAAATCCATCGAGGAAGCTGTACACTTCCTTGCCTGCTACTCTTTCTAAGAGATGTTCTGTGATGGGAAGTGGATAGTTATCTCGAATTGTGGCTGCATTAACCTTCTTCAAGTTAATGCATACACGCAATTTTCCGTTCTTCTTGGGCACCACCACAATGGGGGATACCCATTCAGTGTGCTCAATTTCATAGATAAATCCAGCTTCAACTAGTCTATCTATCTCTTCCTTGATCTTGGCAGCATAGTTGTCATTGTATGTGTATGGCTTTTGCTTGGAGGGTTTAGCATCTGAGGTCATGGGAATAGTGTGTGAGCATATGTCTGGATCAACACCCTTCAAATCCTTGTAACTCCAAGCGAACACATCTCTGTATTCTCTTAGCAAGGCTATCAATTCTTGCTCTTCTTCGTCCGTCAGGTCATGTCCGATGTAAGTGCATCTTTCTTCTCCTTCTTTGATGGCTACAACCACTTTCTTCGTGGTTTCTTTGTTATCATAGGCCTCTCCTGATTGTGCCTCTCGTTTAGGCATTCTTATCATGACTCTCCTGTCGTCTATCTCATACTTCTTAAAATTTTCCGGGACCTCAAACAAAGATTCTTCCCCTTCTGGTGAGACTTCTCTCTTCTTTCGTTTCTTTCCCTCTTCCTTCGGGGTCACATGTGTGGCTAATCTTACATCATTTGTAAGCTCTCCGTGCCTTTGGGGTTGAAATTCTACTCCATAGAAATATTATTCATCTGATGCAAAAGGTGGGTCCATAATGATGGACTCTAGATCGGAGTCACTTGCATCCTCAAATGCATCAGGGCTAGGTTCACATTCTTCTAGAACTGCCTCTCCCATGGTTGGCTCTATGGAGAAGACTGAAATGTCATAGCCATCCTCATCACAGTGAGGTGTCCATTGTTCTTCGTTGATGGCTACATCCATTGTTGCTAGGATTTCTGCCCAGCCGTGGGGTTCGAATTCTTCGTCAGGAAATACTACAGGTGCATAGGCTGGGTCTTGAATGGGTCTATGTGTTTCGTTTGCACCTATATCTCTGGCCTTCTCTCTCTTCTCTTCTTCTACTGCTACTTTGCACATCCATAAGTGGGTGTCTTCATGCATCCATGAGGATCCTGATCCTATGGAATGCACAGATTCCGTATCCTCTTTGGCTCTATGGATGGGGTTCCATTGGATAGGAGGGACATCTCTATGAGAGTAATCCTTAAGATTGACTTTGGTCGTAACACCTAAGTGTTGCAGGTACAAAGAATTGGTTCCCCAATCCTGTACCACTTGCAACTGTCGCATAAAAGGTCGTCCCAAGATCATTTCATAGGCATGGTTCTTGCTGAAGTCACATATGGCAAAGGTATGCTCAAACTCGACACCATAGGTGGTGAGAGTTATTCCTTCTAGCAATCCTAAGGGTCTCTCTATGTGACCATCAGCCATCTGCAATTTCATTCTCGTTGGCCTGAGTGCTGGCTTGCCCCAACACTTCCATAGGGAAGTGGTGGCAATTGCAACTCCTGCACCTGAGTCCAAAATTGCCTTGGTGGTGTACTCCTGGTAGGTAATGGGAAGATAGGTGTTCCCTTCTTCACCTTCACACATATCTCCTATCTTATCCAAGGGTATTTCTGGCACTGTCCTATGTGATCCTACCTGGGAACGCGGTTTTGCTATCTCGGGCACTTGATTGGCTACATGTTTCCATAATTCAGGTCTAACCTTGAGTAGCTCTTCTAACTTGAGATTGCACTGCACTTTAGTATTTTTCACTACCTCTGTGTTCCTAGGTATGACTGAATCTTCGTTCCTTACCATGACTGTGGGGGTTCTCATACAAGTAGACTTGGCTTCCCATGGGCCCGTGAAGTGGGGTAATTCCTGTAAAGAATTAGACTCGAAGTCTAGTCGTTCCTGAGAGTGTGTGCTCTCCTGCTCCTCGTAAATGGATGGGATGTCTTGTGGGAATTGATCGTGTGCATCATCCACAAGTTCAATAGGAGGAGGGATTTCACTTTCTTTAGCCCATTTGTCTTCTTGAATCTCTCGTAGAAATTCTGGTGTGAATCGATTCATAGAAGAAGATGTGTCTGGCTCTGTAGAGTTAGGCACGTAGGCTTCAGGCACATAGGCTTTAGACACATAGGCTTTAGACACATAGGCTTCCTGGGCAGGAAGACTTGCTCTTTCACTTGCCTTGTCCTTTAGTTGAGAGGTGGGTTTATTTTCTGATTGTGCAATCAGCTTCTCTATTCTCTCTAACAGTCCATCAAAGTGCAACTGCGTCTTCGCTGAACTAGAGATGTTAAAGAGGCGACTCGCTTCAAACATGGTCTGAGCCAATTCCACCATCTTAGCACAAATTTTGGTTCGTTCTAACTCTAGTTCTGCTCTAGGGTAACACTTTTCATGATCAGTTATGTTTGGCCCTTCTTGGATTCTAGCCTGATATGCTTTAAGCATCATATTAAGGTCCTCGGGAGTGGGATCTGCTAGGACTGATCCTACTCTTGGGGGTGGTGGGTTTAGGTGAGGCGGGTTGGATGGAGATGGTATGGAGGGTGGCGGAGGAGGTGATATGTGAGAGTTCGGTTGAGAGGTGAGCTCCACAACTTTGGCTTTTGTTTCTCTTATGCTTTCTTCTAATTCGTTCATTTTCTTTGCCCATTGTCTTTTCATTCTTTCACGGCTATCTCTCCAGGCTCTAGTCCTTTTCTTGGTTATGCTCTCAGTTTCACTCGCTTCTGGGTTCTTTTCCTGACCTACAACTTGGTCTTGCTGCAATGCTTGAGCTCTAGTGACTACTTGTACTGGTGCAGTGGAAGTCACGCTCCCTGTGGAGTCTACCACTAATCCAACAACGTTGATAGGAGTGATTTTTGGCATGTTATTGGGATTTTTAGGGCAATCTCGTAAGAGATGCTCCTTTCCACATTCTTGGCAATAGCCTTGGATCGTTACTCACTGGGGTTGGATATGTGGAGGCAAGGGACAATCACGAATGAGGTGATCTCCCTGACATCGGTAGCAAGGTCCTCTAGGGAATGGGGGTCTTACCTGCCTAGGTTGGGGTCTAGGGTTGGGGTTTGCATACATGACATTTGTGTAATCTGATTCCCAACTAGGTTCATTTGGCTCTTCACTATAGTAAGACTCACCATGTTCAGGAGACTGCATGAAGTAAGCCTGGGGACTCTCAACATGCGTAGAATCGAAGCTATGGTCACTGGGATCACTTTCTGAAAGCAAAGGTGTGACGGGGACGATAGCTCTATTCAGGTTCTCTTCTGCAGCTGCATACTTTACAGGGATCAAGTTGGATGGAGTTGGAGGTTGTTGGGCTAACACTGGCTGAGGCCTTTGCTGGGCTTGGTATTGTGGTTGGTAGGTTTGGTGAGGCCTAGCATACTGTTGTGGTTGGTATTGGTTCTGGTATCTGCCTTGTTGAGGGTATGTCTGAGGGTAGGTTTGCCTAACAGCTTGCTTATTGTATGGGCAGTCTTGTGCTGTGTGATTTGTGTATCTTCTTTCTATAGTGCAGTACTGGCTACTAGGATTCACTTGGGGTTGAGCCATAATGGGACATACATTCGCCATGTGGCCGCCACCACAAGTATAGCACCTTTTCACAGGGGCAAACCTTGGGATCTGTTTGCTAGTTACCCCTAATTTCTGAGCTACTTTCTCTGCAAGTTCCTCGATTGATGTGGATTGCGTGGACGAGAGGTTAGAGGCACTATCCGACTCTTTGTATATCTTGGAAAGCTCTAACTCCTCCCCTAGGTTATCCTCAATGTCAATGCACATGCGTACACACTCTTCTATGGTCCTAGGGTCTTTCAAGTACACATATGATCTTAATTTGGTACTTAGCAATCCATCCAAGAATAAAGCCACTTGCTTAGCTGGCGTGGGTAGCTCAGGGACAGGGCATCTTTCAAGATATTGCCTAAATCTTCGTCCTGCCAGTCTCACGGTCTCTTGAGGGGTCTGCTTGAAGCTGTGAATCAGCGAGCAGGTATTATGCCTTATGCCACTCTTAGAGAATTCAATAATGAAAGCCTCTAGGAGTTGGTCTATGCTCCTGAACTGCCTCTCGTTTAGCGGCTGAAACCATGTCAGGGCAGTGTTCCTAAGGGTCAGACCAAAGGCATTGTACTGAGTGAATAGATCCTCTACTTGTTCAGCTCTTAGGACTTGCCTAAACTCAGCCACATGATCGTATGGATCTCCATGGCCATCGAAGTAGTTCTTCATGGACTTAACTAGCTGAGTCGGTCTCAAAGTCCTTGTGTGCTCTCTAGGTCGCGGTAGAGGGAACTCATCCACATTTCTTTGATTCCTGTGAGCTCTAAGTATCTCAAGTTCTACTCTATTTGTTTCCGTCCTCATTCTTTCTCTGCCTACTGGATTGGCAAAGCTTACTTCTGGTCTATCTCTACTTCTGTCTCTGTGCATTCCATGATCTTGGGATGTTCCAGCTCCAGGGTGACCATAGGACACATTCGATCTTGGTTGGGGGAAAATAATTTCACCTTTCCAAGTGTAAGCATGCCTATCATTTTCTGTCACCACAAAGATCCTCTCTGAGGTGTGATCTAAGTAGGTCACTCTGCCTGGGCTATCAGGATCCTTAAACTCATAGATCATGATTGTTCCTATATCAAATGGCCGATCATATTTATATCTCCAAAAGGCTTCTTCAGTTTCTCGATTCAGAAGAAGATCTATGCACTTATTATCTTGGGGAATCCACTCTGGTGTGATAATCCTAGTGAGAACCGATTTACCTCGAGGGGTTCTAGGTTCTGCACCCATGTTTCCTTGCTCCAGGTCACCTAAGTCTGCTTCGGGGATTACATTTCCAAATTCGTCCGTCCTATCTGGGTGACTGGTGACTACGTATGTGGTTCCTTCTTTGTCCAAGTATGCTCCATTTTCAAACTTGACAGCTGGGTGCTCTAATCCAATGGATTGATCAGGATTCTTAATCTGTACCACAGATCTTCCTAGGCCGTCCTCATAGATGCTGGCACCTAATCGGTTGGTCCTAAGGTATTCCAACTGTGTTTTGTAAAGGCCTTCTACCCTGTGCAAGTATGGCACTCCTGAACTTCCCGTAGGTCTCTCCATACCTTGAGACATCTCTGATTCACTCGTCTCAGAGCTAGGGTAGTATGAGTGGTGGCTCAACTGCTGGGCCCAAGACCTAGCAGTGTGATTAACACTAGCCTCTGAAGACCTAAGGCTTTGTCTCTCCCTCACTAGATGTCGCCCTGATCTAAGGTTCATATGCCTAATTGATTAACCCAATTTGTCCCAGGTACAACCACGTTTCTGAGTCCTTTGTATCAATTACTTAATTCCCTTTTTTATGTTGATTATCGTGTTTTATACTCTTGTCTGATACCACGTCGTTAGGAATACTTGAGTTTAATTTCGCACTTTTAGTTTGGTCGTTTCACGTTAGGTTCTTTTCCTTTAAGGTTGCCGTTCACACACACAGGTTATCTCTTGACTTGAACTTGATTTCTTAGATAGTCTTTGATGTATCTCGTGCCTATCGTTGCCTGGAATTACTTCTAACACTACCCGCACTTAGCCTAAACTAAGAATTGACAGAGTGTGTTGCGGGTTTTCCAACCTTGAGTTCCTTTCCTTGAGTTGTTGCCCTGGTGTGCCCAGGACGCGTGTTCCCAAGCCTGCACTTACTCTTGCTTTGTGTACCCTTTGATGCTCTCAAAGGACTTGTAAAAGGCCCAAGATTAGCTCAAGAC
>CM035424.1:170979856-170989856 GCA_020310875.1 Ceratopteris richardii | reverse complement strand
GGTTGGATATGTGGAGGCAAGGGACAATCACGAATGAGGTGATCTCCCTGACATCGGTAGCAAGGTCCTCTAGGGAATGGGGGTCTTACCTGCCTAGGTTGGGGTCTAGGGTTGGGGTTTGCATACATGACATTTGTGTAATCTGATTCCCAACTAGGTTCATTTGGCTCTTCACTATAGTAAGACTCACCATGTTCAGGAGACTGCATGAAGTAAGCCTGGGGACTCTCAACATGCGTAGAATCGAAGCTATGGTCACTGGGATCATTTTCTGAAAGCAAAGGTGTGACGGGGACGATAGCTCTATTCAGGTTCTCTTCTGCAGCTGCATACTTTACAGGGATCAAGTTGGATGGAGTTGGAGGTTGTTGGGCTAACATTGGCTGAGGCCTTTGCTGGGCTTGGTATTGTGGTTGGTAGGTTTGGTGAGGCCTAGCATACTGTTGTGGTTGGTATTGGTTCTGGTATCTGCCTTGTTGAGGGTATGTCTGAGGGTAGGTTTGCCTAACAGCTTGCTTATTGTATGGGCAGTCTTGTGCTGTGTGATTTGTGTATCTTCGTTCTATAGTGCAGTACTGGCTACTAGGATTCACTTGGGGTTGAGCCATAATGGGACATACATTCGCCATGTGGCCGCCACCACAAGTATAGCACCTTTTCACAGGGGCAAACCTTGGGATCTGTTTGCTAGTTACCCCTAATTTCTGAGCTACTTTCTCTGCAAGTTCCTCGATTGATGTGGATTGCGTGGACGAGAGGTTAGAGGCACTATCCGACTCTTTGTATATCTTGGAAAGCTCTAACTCCTCCCCTAGGTTATCCTCAATGTCAATGCACATGCGTACACACTCTTCTATGGTCCTAGGGTCTTTCAAGTACACATATGATCTTAATTTGGTACTTAGCTATCCATCCAAGAATAAAGCCACTTGCTTAGCTGGCGTGGGTAGCTCAGGGACAGGGCATCTTTCAAGATATTGCCTAAATCTTCGTCCTGCCAGTCTCACGGTCTCTTGAGGGGTCTGCTTGAAGCTGTGAATCAGCGAGGAGGTATTATGCCTTATGCCACTCTTAGAGAATTCAATAATGAAAGCCTCTAGGAGTTGGTCTATGCTCCTGAACTGCCTCTCGTTTAGCGGCTGAAACCATGTCAGGGCAGTGTTCCTAAGGGTCAGACCAAAGGCATTGTACTGAGTGAATGTTGGAGCAAGTCTATGACAAGCCTAAGTATTGGCTTGAGTCCCACAAAGTCATAGAATAAGCCTTAAAATGAAGACTATGTAAAGTTCACTTGTGAACTACCTCTTGTAACTTTTGAAGAGTTTACTTAATGTAAAAGTAAGAGAATCTTAAGTGGTTGAGTCCACTTGATCAAGAATGGAAAGAGGAGCCACGAATTCGTGATTTGTGGTAGGTAGAGAATCAAATCAATCATTGATTGATTGGAGAGTGATTGAGGGAAGTTAGCCTCCCAAACTCAACTATAAATAGATGGCAGTTTTAGTCGTGGTTAGAGAGACCTATGTGAAGACCTCCAAGAGCTGAGCTTTATGCCATATCAAGGTGTGATTACAAGGCACACATATGTATCAGTAAGTCATTGTATTGTACAAGCAATATACTTTCATTTTCATGATTATTTGAGTTCATCTTTCCATGTTCTTGTGATGTGTACTACTCACTGCCATTACTTCAGTTTTTCTCAGTCAGCTTGCAGAGATTGTTTCTCTGCACTTGGTTCATCATTTTCAGTGATTTAACTTGGTAAAGTTAGCTCTATAAGGCTACTATATGCTCACAAATTTTCATGTCATTTGGATGTTGGAATCTTCAGTTATGTTCATTTGAAGTCAACAGGGTATGTTCATCTTCACTTCTCTGTCAGGTACCCGACTTTTTCAGTCATCTTGTCAGAGTCATTTCGCAGTGTTTACTCATCCAAATTCAGTGATTTCAAGCTTGTTGGATTTAGCTTACTGTCTAGTATAAGCATACAAATTTTCATGATCATTGGATTCTTACATCTTGAGTTATGTTAATTTTTCTACTCACTGGTCTATTTCTGTAGCAGCCCGTGAAAATCGGGATGATGTCATCACTTGTTAAAAGTCATTCTCAGTGTGTGGTTTGTTATTTTTGATGAGATTACTCTCTAAAGTTAGCTCTTTAAGCTACCTAGCCTTCCCCAAGAGGAATTAATCTAATTGCTGCTGTGCTCAGAGAATTATGTAAAACACTGGACAGGTGTATTAACCAAGAATAGCAAGTTTTCACCTCTGAGCTAACTCCAACTTATCTGTTTTTTTGAGAGTGATCTTCCAAGGTACATAGGGTGTCTAATACATCCATTGGCAAGCTAAAAGGGCCCACCATCTACTCCTGGAGTTCATTTGGCTGGTGTAGAGCAAAGATTTTGCAACACCTCTTCATCTTCAACACATACCTATCCATCTCTTGACAGTGGTATCAGAGCAAGGTTGGACAACATGGCAGATGGATTTCCTTCATCAATTGACAAATTGGACAGAGGTAACTACTCAGCTTGGTCATTAAGAATGGAAGCTTATCTCCAAGGTAGAAGTTTATATGGTTATGTGGCTGGAGATGAAGTTATGCCAAGTTTCAGGAACAAAAGTCAACCAACACAAGAAGAGCAAGAAAGATTGAGCACATGGTGCTCCAAGGATGCACTTGCAAGGTCTTATCTCCTCAACTCTATCTCAGATTTTTTGTTGCCTCACATTAGAAGTTGTAAGACATCTCAGGAAGTGTGGGATGCACTTGAAGCTTTCTTTGCTTCAAGTACTAAAGCTAGGAAGCATCAACTATGGCTGGATTTCACAACTCTCAAGAAGGCTCCCAAACAAAATGTGACTGATTTTGTCACAAAGCTCAAGGACATAGCAGATCAGTTGGGAAGCATTGGAGAGGTAATAGATGAAGAGCAAATTGTAAGGCAGGTCATCAATGGCTTGAAGGCAGATGACAAGTGGGAAGCATTCACCACAGCTATGGATTTGTACATGGACATGCATGTACCTGATTTCAACACACTCATTGAACAATTACTTACTCAAGAGGCAAAGCTTATCAAAAATGGAGAAATCTCTAAAGGTAATCAATCTTCAGCTTTATACACGGATAAAAGCAAGTCTAAAGATAACAAAGGAAAGGCAAAGAAAGTGGATGATGAAGCAGGTACATATCAAGCTAACTATGCAGGTAGAGGAAGACATGGCAGAGGTAGAGGAAGAGGAGGTAGACAAGGCAGGGGGAGATCCCAAGACTCCAACTCATGTTCTATTTGTGGATTAACTAATCATACAACTGAAAATTGCTTTAGGAATTCCAGGAATCAAAGAGGCAGAGGATACAATAGAGGAAGTTATGGCTACTCAAGAGGAAGTTTCAACAACTACCATGGCAACTACAACAACTACAATCATTCAAACTATCAAGGAGGCTACAAAGGAAGGAGAGACTACAATAACTACACAGAAGACTCAAACAAAGAGGATTCATTATTGATCATGAACATGGCTATGCCACAAGGTAAATCTGATGAGCATGTTTTCTACATAGATTCAGGTTGTTCAAATCATGTGGCAGGAAATGTGGCACTCCTATCAGATTTAGAAGATCCAAGGAATAAGCATGAGGTACAAACAGGAGATGATACAAAACATCCTGTGGAGAAAATAGGCAATGTCAAAGCACCTGATGGAAACATCAACCTACTCAGTAAGGTACTCTATGTCCCTACCATAACAAAGAATTTGATAAGTGTTGGGCAGATAGTAGAGAAAGGGTTGCAAGTCAGGTTCACAAAAGCAGGAGCATTTGTTGAAGATCCAAGTCAAGGATTCAGAAGAATTGCAAAAGGTGAAAAGACAGGTAGATTGTTCACATTTGAATTACAGGACACTAGAAACATTGCTCTCTTTAATTATGGTAGTCAGACACTCACAGAATTGGAAGTATGGCACAAAAGGTTAGCACATATTGGTGAAAGGTCATTAAAGCAAATATGCAGGGACCAAAGTGTACTTGGACTTCCTAATTTGTCAAAACAACATATGATTTATAAGTGCAGTGCATGTCAATTTGGAAAGTCTCACAGGTTACCATTCATGAAGAAAGGTTATATGCATGGAGATCTCTTGGAGTTGGTTCATACAGATGTATGGGGACCAAGCAAGGAAGCTTCAATATCAGGATCAAGGTATTATGTTTCCTTTATTGATGATTGCAGCAGATGGACTATCCTATTCTTTATGAAACACAAAGATGAAGTTTTTTCATGTTTCAAAAGATATTTGGCTCTTGTGGAGAATCAAACAGGTAAATCACTAAAAAGGCTAAGGTCAGATGGAGGGGGAGAATACTTCTCCCATGAGTTTGATTCTTTTCTTCAAGAAAGAGGAATCAAAAGAGAGGTAACTACAAGGTACACTCCTGAGCAAAATGGAGTGGCAGAAAGGAGGAATAGGACAATTGTTGAAGCTGCAAGGTCTATGTTAAATGAAAAGCATTTACCTAATTACTTATGGGCTGAGGCTGTATCTACAGCCACTTACTTGATTAACAGGTTGCCTTCAAAATCCCTTGATGGGATGACTCCATATGAGGCTTGGAATGGAAGAAGACCAAGTTTAGATCATTGTAAAATTTTTGGATGTATTGCTTTTGCTCATGTTCCTTCACAGGTTAGAGGCAAGATGGATCCAAAAGCAGAAAGGTGTGTATTTATTGGATATGACAACAATCAAAAGGGCTACAGGTTATACAACCCTACCAACAAAGGATTCTTGGTAAGCAGAGATGTAGTTTTTGATGAGAACAATTCATGGTATGAAGATTCATGCAGGAAGGTCAATTTACCATATGATCTTGAAGAAGATTTTCCAAAGCTTGGTAGAGAACAATCAAAGATTGAAGAACAAGACACCTCAGAGGATGATGAAGAATGTCAGATGGAAAAGATCAAAGCATGGAAGTCTAAAGGTAAAGCAAAATTGCAGGAACTTGGACATGAGGCAGAATCATCACATCATGGCCTAAGAAGATCTATGAGGGAAAAGAAAAAACCAGAAAGGTATGGGTTTGACACCTCATTAGTAACTAAACATTCTATCTACATAGCACAGGACATAAACCAAGAGGAGCCATCATCATTTGAAGAGGCCAAAGCAAAAACAGAATGGAAGCATGCAATGAAGGAAGAGATTGAAGCACTTGAGGAAAACAACACTTGGGATTTGGTGCCCAAGACTTCATCCATGAAGGTAATAGGCTCAAGATGGGTCTATAAACTCAAGAAAAATTCTGATGGTTCAATTAACAGGTATAAGGCAAGGCTTGTGGCAAAAGGCTTTGCACAAACTCAGGGAATTGATTATGAGGAGACTTTCTCTCCTGTGGCAAAGATGCCTACTATTAGGTTTTTGCTTAGTATTGCCTCTTCCAAGAATTGGAAGATACTTCAACTAGATGTAAAGAATGCATTTTTGAATGGTTGGATAACAGAAGAGGTATATATGGCACAACCACCTGGTTTTGAGAATCAAGTTTATCCTGATTATGTGTGTAAACTTAACAAAGCATTGTATGGTCTCAAGCAAGCTCCAAGAGCTTGGAATTTCAGGCTTGTTTCATTCTTGCAGGACAAAGGCTTTCAACCAAGCAAAGCAGATCCTTCACTCTTTATTAAAAAGAGTAATTCCGAGGTCATCTACCTATATGTATATGTAGATGATATTATATTGACAGGAAATGATGCAGATGGTATGAAGAAGATCAAAGATCAGATGAGAGAAGAGTTCAAGATAAGTGATTTGGGTTCACTTACCTACTTCCTAGGTTTGGAAGTTGTCTACAAAGATCATGGTTTGTTTCTCACTCAAAGAAAGTACATTAAGGACATGTTGGCAAAATTCAAGATGCAAGATTGTAAGATTGCAGGTACTCCAATGGAGGTTAATCACAAATTGAGCTCACATGAAGGTGAACTCATAGAGGACATCACATCATATCAAAGTCTAGTGGGTAGTCTCAACTATGCCACATTGACAAGAGTAGATATATGTTACAGTGTGAGTGTGCTAAGCCAATTTATGCACACACCAAGGAAACCACATATGGATGCTGCCAAAAGGATACTCAAATATCTCAAAGGAACCATAAATGAAGGACTTTACTATCCTTATGTATCTGATTTAGGTTTGAAGCTATTTTCTGATGCAGATTGGGCTGGCTCCAAGGAAGATAGAAGGAGCACTTCAGGTTATCTTACCTTTGCAGGTTCAAAGCTTATTTCATGGTCATCCAAGAAGCAACCCACAGTTGCTCTCTCTTCTACTCAAGCTGAATATAGAGGTCTTGCTATAGCTACACAAGAAGCTATGTGGATGAAGACATTATTCAAAGATCTTGGATTGGAGTTTGGAACTCCAACTATTTTTGGTGACAATATGAGTTCTATTCATTTGGCTGCTAATCAACAGGGTATGTTCATCTTCACTTCTCTGTCAGGTACCCGACTTTTTCAGTCATCTTGTCAGAGTCATTTCTCAGTGTTTACTCATCCAAATTCAGTGATTGCAAGCTTGTTGGATTCAGCTTACTGTCTAGTATAAGCATACAAATTTTCATGATCATTGGATTCTTACATCTTGAGTTATGTTAATTTTTCTACTCACTGGTCTATTTCTATAGCAGCCCGTGAAAATCGGGATGATGTCATCACTTGTTAAAAGTCATTCTCAGTGTGTGGTTTGTTATTTTTGATGAGATTACTCTCTAAAGTTAGCTCTTTAAGCTACCTAGCCTTCCCCAAGAGGAATTAATCTAATTGCTGCTGTGCTCAGAGAATTATGTAAAACACTGGACAGGTGTATTAACCAAGAATAGCAAGTTTTCACCTCTGAGCTAACTCCAACTTATCTGTTTTTTTGAGAGTGATCTTCTAAGGTACATAGGGTGTCTAATACATCCATTCGCAAGCTAAAAGGGCCCACCATCTACTCCTGGAGTTCATTTGGCTGGTGTAGAGCAAAGATTTTGCAACACCTCTTCATCTTCAACACATACCTATCCATCTCTTCACAGTGAATAGATCCTCTACTTGTTCAGCTCTTAGGACTTGCCTAAACTCAGCCACATGATCGTATGGATCTCCAGTGCCATCGAAGTAGTTCTTCATGGACTTAACTAGCTGAGTCGGTCTCAAAGTCCTTGTGTGCTCTCTAGGTCGCGGTAGAGGGAACTCATCCACATTTCTTTGATTCCTGTGAGCTCTAAGTATCTCAGGTTCTACTCTATTTGTTTCCGTCCTCGTTCTTTCTCTGCCTACTGGATTGGCAAAGCTTACTTCTGGTCTATCTCTACTTCTGTCTCTGTGCATTCCATGAGCTTGGGATGTTCCAGCTCCAGGGTGACCATAGGACACATTCGATCTTGGTTGGGGGAAAATAATTTCACCTTTCCAAGTGTAAGCATGCCTATCATTTTCTGTCACCACAAAGATCCTCTCTGAGGTGTGATCTAAGTAGGTCACTCTGCCTGGGCTATCAGGATCCTTAAACTCATAGATCATGATTGTTCCTATATCAAATGGCCGATCAGATTTATATCTCCAAAAGGCTTCTTCAGTTTCTTGATTCAGAAGAAGATCTATGCACTTATTATCTTGGGGAATCCACTCTGGTGTGATAATCCTAGTGAGAACCGATTTACCTCGAGGGGTTCTAGGTTCTGCACCCATGTTTCCTTGCTCCAGGTCACCTAAGTCTGCTTCGGGGATTACATTTCCAAATTCGTCCGTCCTATCTGGGTGACTGGTGACTACGTATGTGGTTCCTTCTTTGTCCAAGTATGCTCCATTTTCAAACTTGACAGCTGGGTGCTCTAATCCAATGGATTGATCAGGATTCTTAATCTGTACCACAGATCTTCCTAGGCCGTCCTCATAGATGCTGGCACCTAATCGGTTGGTCCTAAGGTATTCCAACTGTGTTTTGTAAGGGCCTTCTACCCTGTGCAAGTATGGCACTCCTGAACTTCCCGTAGGTCTCTCCATACCTTGAGACATCTCTGATTCACTCGTCTCAGAGCTAGGGTAGTATGAGTGGTGGCTCAACTGCTGGGCCCAAGACCTAGCAGTGTGATTAACACTAGCCTCTGAAGACCTAAGGCTTTGTCTCTCCCTCACTAGATGTCGCCCTGATCTAAGGTTCATATGCCTAACTGATTAACCCAATTTGTCCCAGGTACAACCACGTTTCTGAGTCCTTTGTATCAATTACTTAATTCCCTTTTTTATGTTGATTATTGTGTTTTATACTCTTGTCTGATACCACGTCGTTAGGAATACTTGAGTTTAATTTCGCACTTTTAGTTTGTTCGTTTCACGTTAGGTTCTTTTCCTTTAAGGTTGCCGTTCACACACACAGGTTATCTCTTGACTTGAACTTGATTTCTTAGATAGTCTTTGATGTATCTCGTGCCTATCGTTGCCTGGAATTACTTCTAACACTACCCGCACTTAGCCTAAACTAAGAATTGACAGAGTGTGTTGCGGGTTTTCCAACCTTGAGTTCCTTTCCTTGAGTTGTTGCCCTGGTGTGCCCAGGACGCGTGTTCCCAAGCCTGCACTTACTCTTGCTTTGTGTACCCTTCGATGCTCTCAAAGGACCTGTAAAAGGCCCAAGATTAGCTCAAGACTTAAGTTCAAAAGACAGAACCAATCACTTTCATTCATGTGACACTTCACCAATTTGCACTATGACTTTTTGGAAAATAATTCTAGGGATCCCTGAATTTTGTTCCCCCTGGTTATGGTCACTTCAAGGTACCCTATCTGAAAATCAATGCATTATTCAAGGTTCCCCGTGTAGTATATGCCATGAGCTTTCTGACAAGCCCTAGAGCTCAAAAAATGGATTTCGTATGAAAACGTTATGACCGTTCAGGGTTTTGGAGTTAAAACAGGATTCAAAACAGGCTAACAGGTAAACAGGAATTCTCAAGTTGCTTGTGGCACGGCCTCGCGATGCAATACTATACCCTAGTGTTTGCCCCACACTTAGCCAAAAATGAGACCACTATTTTTTCCAAAAAATTTGACCTAATTTTCCCTTCTAACGTGTTCGCAAAGTCTGTCGGTCGCGATTGACAGGTCAATCACGATTGACGTGTCGATCGCGATTGACAGGTCCGTCGTGGCTGTCAGTCGCGATTGATGTGTCGATCGCGATTGACAGGTGTCTCGAAAAGTCAATCAGTCGTGGTCAAAGGATCGTTGACTCTGTCGATCGCGATTGATGTGTCGATCGCGATTGACAGGTCGGTCGCGAGGTCTGTCCGTCGTGGTCAAACAATCGTTGACTCTGTCGATCGCGATTGATGTGTCGATCGCGATTGACAGGTCGGTCGCGAGGTCTGTCCGTCGTGGTCAAACAATCGTTGACTGTGTCGGTCACGATTGATGACTCGATCGCGATTGACACGTGTCACACGTATGATCCGTCGGTCGTGGTCAATCGATCGTTGACTCTGTCGGTCGCGATTGACAGAGCCGTCGTGGGCTGTCAGTCGCGATTGACTGGTCGATCGTGATTGACAGGTCTGTCCGTCGTGGTTTGTCGATTGCGATTGACAGACCGATCGCGATTGACAAAAATCTGTGGAATTTCAAAAAACTAAACACATTTTTGGGAAGCTCTAGGCCTGTAGGTCATGGATATGCACTTTGTTTAGCAAATAGATCAACTTTTCTGTCAGTCGCGATTGACAGAACCCAACGACACACAGAAAGTTACTTCGAATTCCGTACCTGCGCAGAGTGCTGGGGACGATGATGCGGCTTGTACCTGCAATACAGCTCAGAAAACATGCAAAAACAGCACACACAATTTCGCTCTCTCGCTCTCTCTCACAAGTGAAATGAGGGAAATGAGGTGGAGATGGTGATATGATCAAAAAACAGAAATTTTTGCGATGA
>CM035424.1:170967356-170972356 GCA_020310875.1 Ceratopteris richardii | reverse complement strand
GTGGAAGGTTCAATTTGGGGCATGCTCCCACACTCTTGAGCTTGAAAAACTTTCAACACTCCCCCTCAAGCTCAAGTCTTTTCCTTTGTTGCTTCAGCCTATGTCTCTTATGTTGATAGCTTCCTTGAATCCTCGAAGCTTTGTACCTTCAAGAAACTTTGTCATCATGTCTGCAACCTGCATTTTAGTGTTCACATACCTTATATCTAGCTCTTTTGCCATCACCTTTTCTCTAACAAAGTGGTAATGAACCTCTATGTGCTTGCTCCTTGCATGAAACATGGGATTGTTAGCTAGATAGATGCTTGAAATGTTGTCTCCATAAAGAGGAAACTCCTGCACTTCCACTTCCAAGTCCTTAAGTAGCTTCTTAAGCCATAATAGCTCACATGTAGCCAATGCTAAACCTCTGTACTCAGCCTTTGTGGATGAAAGAGCAACAGTGGGTTGCTTCTTAGAGCTCCAAGAGATCACTTTTGTACCTATCATGAAAACATAACCCGATGTACTCCTTTGATCATCCTTGCTACCTGCCAATACAGCATCACTATATCCTTTGACACTTAGAACAGCATCATATGAGTAAAATAGACCTTGGTTGATGGTGTGCTTGATGTAACGAAGCACCTTTCTTGCCGCCATAAGATGATCATGAGTAGGTGTATGCAAAAATTGAGAGAGAACACCTACTACATATGCAAGATCAGGTCTAGTGAATGTAGCATAAATTAATGAACCAATTATGCTTCTATATAGTGTAATATCTTGTATAGCCTCTCCTTGACCTGCAACCAACTTTGTATTGGGCTCCATGGGCTGAGAAAGTGGCTTACAACCACTCATACCAAACCTGTATAGCACATCCAACAAGTATTTTCTTTGAATCAAGAAGATGCCATTGTGTGCATAGATTACCTCTATTCCCAAGAAGTATTTTAGTGCTCCAAGATCAGATATCTTGAACTCCTTTCCTAGCTTTGATTTGATATCTTTAATACCTGCAATATCACTTCCTGTGATGATCAAATCGTCCACATAGATGCATATATATACCGTCTTGTCTCCTTGCTTCTTCATGTAAAGTGATGGATCTGCAACACTTTCTTTGTATCCACAACTTGATAAATAATCCACTAACCTCTGATTCCAGGCCCTTGGGGCTTGTTTTAGTCCATATAGTGCTTTCCTTAGCTTGCAAACATGATTTGGGTACCTCATACTAGCAAATCCTTGAGGTTGGCTCATGTAGACTACTTCTTCAAGCTCTCCATTGAGGAAGGCATTCTTCACATCCAACTGATATAAGCTCCATTTCCTTGATGTGGCCACTGCAATCAAAGTCCTAATTGTTGGCATCTTGGCTACGGGGCTGAAAGTTTCATCATAATCTATCCCGTAGCTTTGGGAGAAGCCTTTCGCCACCAACCTTGCTTTGTACCTAGCAATGGAACCATCTGAATTTCTTTTAATTTTGTAAACCCACTTATTACCTATCACCTTCATGCCTTCTTGAGCTGGTACCAAGCTCCAAGTATGGTTCTCATCAAGTGCTTTGAGCTCTTCCTTCATTGCCTCTTTCCATTCCTTGCAATCCTTAGCTTCTTCATAACTAGTTGGTTCTTTGTCCTTGATTACCTGAGTCATGTATGCATAATGCTTTGCAATGAAATTATCATATGTTAACCTTTGTACTGGATATCTTACTCTTGAAGACCTTCTTTCACTTCCTTTTGGTGTGGTTGCCATCTTCTTTCTTTGTTTGGCCACTCCTGGAGTTTGAACTTCTTCTATCTCTTCATCTTCCAACATGCTCTCGTGCACATAGCTTCCTTCTTCAACTGAAATCTTCTCTTTGCCTTTGACTTTGCTTTCTTCAGAGCTGGTCTCTCTTTCCCTAAGTCTTCCACTCCATGGTGAGGGTGTCCTTGTGTTGCATGAGTTGCTTGGACCACTCAAATCCATGCTTTCTTGAACTCTATCATCATTCTTCAAATCTCTCTCACCTATGTCTTCAACCTGCAATGGACTTGTGCATGCATACCAAGGCTTCAACTCATCAAAGACAACATCCCTACTTACCTTCAGCTCCTTAGTGATGGGATTATAGCATTTATACCCCTTTTGTTCCATAGAATATCCCAAAAAAATACACCTTTCAGATTTGGCATCTAACTTTGACCTCAACTCTTGAGGTACATGTACATAGCATATACAACCAAAGATTCTAAGATGTGAAATGCAAGGTTTTCTTCCACTCCATGCTTCCTCAGGGGTTAGATGATGTATACCTGATGTAGGACATCTATTCATGATGTATGTGGCTGTATATGCAGCCTCTCCCCAATAACAATGCGGCATATTCATTTCATTGAGCATACACCTTGCTACCTCTGCTATGTGTATGTTCTTTCTCTCTGCTACCCCATTTTGTTGAGGGGTATACCTGCATGTAAATTGTCTTTTGATGCCATTGACCTGCAAAAATTCAGAAAATTCATGGGAGAAGTACTCTCCCCCTCCATCGGATCTCAAAGTTTTGATAAACTTGCCAGATTCCTTCTCCACCTGTGCTTTGAATTTCTTGAAGTAGTGGAACACATCTGATTTGTTTCTAATGCAATACAACCACACTTTCCTTGAAAAGTCATCAATGAAGGTTACAAAATACCTATTTCCAGCAAGGGATGCTTCTCTTGTTGGACCCCAAACATCCGTGTGAATGAGGTCTAAAACATTTGCACTTACATAGGTACTCTTCTTGAAGGGCATCCTTGATTGTTTTCCTTGTTGGCAAGCTACACAAATTTCATGCAACATTTTAGATGTAAAATTTGGTAGGCCTCTTACCAAGCTCCTCCTTTGCATGTCCTTGAGCTTTTTTAGGTTGATGTGACCTATTCGTTTATGCCATAGATCCAAATCTGCTATCCTCTTGTCTCCATATGTGACATACATTGAATGGTGTGGCTGATTTATGTCCATTGTGAACATTCTCCCTTGCTTTTTTCCTTTTGCTATGAGCTTGAAACCTGCCCTTGGATCCTCAACAAAACATCCTCTTTCATTGAACCTAACTTGATAGCCTTTTTCTACCATTTGGCCTACCGAAATCAAGTTTTTGGTAATAGTAGGGACATGTAATACCTCTGATAAGCACTTTGCTCTTTGATTTCCTTCCAAACTGATATCTCCCACATGTTGAATGGTATGCTCTGAGTTATCACCTGTTTCCACATGCCCTTGATGCTTTGGGACCTGCAAATTACTAAAAAGATCCTTTCGACATGACATATGATTGCTACATCCACTATCTACATACCATACATCTTCACTAGCTTGAGTTGTATCTTCACCATACCTCATGGCAAGTAAATAATCATTCCCTTGGCTGGATGATGTGTTTGCATAATTACCTTGCCCTCTATAATTGTTGTTGTTGCTTTGATTCCCTTGTCTTTGAGCTCTATGATAGCATTCATTTGCAAAATGACCGGGCTTACCGCATACAAAGCATCCATTTGAAGTGGCTTGTCCTCTTCCACCAAATCTTGCACCTCTTCCTCTATTTGTGGCTCTTCCACCTCTTTGACCTGCATTTTCTTGTTGTCCTTGACCTCCTTGGTTGCTTTGATATCTTCCTCTTCCTCTTGAAGCACCTCGGTTGTGTCTTCCTCTTCCTCTACTTGCATACAACAATTGCCCTTGGCTATCCTTGGCGTTATGACCACCAAGGTTCATCTCCTCTATCACCATGAGAGTGATTAGTTGATCGAAATCAGGAAGAGAGTCCCTTACATACACTGAAGTTGTGAAAGCCCTCCATTTTTCATCATCCCTAAGTCCATTTAGGGTGTGGGCGACAAGATCGTCATCATCTAGGGCACAACCGATTGACCCTAGTGCATCTGCAAGCTCTTTAACCTTTAATATGTAATCATTAGCACCTTGAGAGGGGCTTTTCCTAAGATTATTTAGCTCATTCTTGAGCTGAATTTTTCTAGCTTTTGTGGAGGTTGAGTACAATCTCTCCAAGCACTCCCACACCTTCTTCGATGTATCCAAATCTTGAATATGCCCTACCATAGAGTTGCTAATATGCTGAGATAAAATGAAAATGACCCTTTTGTCCCTTTCATCCCACTCTCTTACTGCTCTTCTCTGATCATTGGTTGGATTTATCTCATCTATGTAGGGTTTTGGCTCTCCACCACTCACAAGTCCCCACAAACCTTTCCCCATCAAAAAATTGCTTATTCTAAATCGCCATGGTTGGTAGTTTCCTTTTTCGAGCTTCTCAATTTGAGCATTGAGATCAGCCATGGTGCCTCCTAACTCTTTTGAACCTCCCCCTTGATGCAATGAAGTTGAAAAGGATGGCTTTTACCTCAAAAAATAGAGCTACTCCTCTTGATGAAGCTTCGTCTTTGATTTGATGATGTATTTGCTTCCCCTTGTTGTTGACGTGCCCGTTCTTTGCTTCCTTCCTTCAAAATTTGATGAAGTCTTCACTTCACTTCAGTAGCTCCTTCTTCTCTCTTTGATACTTCACTTATAGCTCTGATACCACTGTTGGAGGATAAACACTCCTATGTGCACAACAAAAGCAAATGAACCCTCCTAGGATCCTGAAATTTTTCAGATATAGGTTCTCTATTTTCTAAGTTTCTCTGAGTATATGCAGAGACTGAAAATGAAATTTTGCAGGCATAAACTACACTTTAAGAGCTTTCAAATGAGAGTAAAATCACTCCATTTGGATACTGGATGATGCCTCAACCAGCTGCCACAAAACAGATAACTTGATCTCTTCACAGAGTATGAGCTAACTGGACAGACACTGTTCTAGACATTTCTCTGCACATGTGCAGGCACTGAACCTGAGACTTATAGCACACAAAGTAGAACTTATAAGCTTTCCAACAAGACAAAAATCATTGCAAATAGATTCCGGATGAAGGAGAAACAACAATTACAAGACCGGGGGGTCTGCCAAAAACATC
>CM035424.1:170942356-170962356 GCA_020310875.1 Ceratopteris richardii | reverse complement strand
TAAATATATAGAATTAAATATATAAAAATAGGACTATGTAAGAAAAAAAATCTGAATATATAAATAAATATATATATAAAGTAAGATAATTATATAAATAAATAAATATAAAAAGAACTAGTGTTTTAAATTATTTAATTAAATATATATAATTAAATATAATTAAGTAAAGAAAGAATCTGAATATATAAATAAATATATATATAAGGTAGGATAATTATATAGATAATAAAACATGATAAGAACTAGTATTTTAAATAAATAAATGAAATATATATGATTAAATATATAAAAATAGCTTTAAATTTAATCATTTTAAATAGAGTGAATGTATATACAATACACAAACACACATACTTATATACCTATCTATATTCACATATATATACATATACACATATATATACACATGCATACATATATATACATGTTTTAGTTCTAGGTCATTTGGATTAGGGTTTTAGGGTTTTAACACGTACATAACATATATACACACATACACATACACATATAATACATATATACATGTATATACACATGTGTATAGAAATATACATAATTTAGGTCTAGATCTTTAAAATTAGGGTTTTAGGGTTTAGGCATACATATAACTTAATTAAGAGGAAAAAAATCTGAATAAATAAATAAATAAACATATATATAAAATATGATCAATCAAGAAAAAATATGAATATATAGATAAAATAGGATAGCTATATAGATTAGGGTTTTAAAACTAGGATTTTAAGTTTTTTTAGGTATTTAAGTATTTAGGTATTTAAGAGTTAGATTTTTAGGTTTAATAAAAAAACAAATGTTCTAAAATGTTCTAAAATGTCCATATTGTAGTAGATGGCTTCTTTGGATCCTGAAGAGAGAATGGCATGTCCTTGCACACAGTGCAAGTATCAAATTTATCGAAAACGACGGATTTGTACTGCACATATTAGAGAGTATGGATCCTTTGATAGGAGTCAACTGAAAACCTACGCTATCATTCACATGGTCCCCCAGGTGAGCAGATGGACCCAAACGACATTGCACCGGTAACCTCTCGTGGACAAAAGAGAGCAAAAAGGGACTTAGACATAGAAGCAAGCACTAATAATATTACACAGAATGAACATATGGAAGAGATGCTTGAAGCATTTTATGAGATGGACGAAGATCATGATGGTGAAGAAGGTGTCGACGAGAGTTTCATGGACACAACAGAAATTCCACGATCAGAAGTTGATGAAGAATATGAAAACATGCGAAGATTAGCTCATTTACCACTTTACAATGGAGCAAAGATATCTGTACTACGTGCTTCACTCGCGATGCTCAATCTGCAATCCATTTATGGATGGTCAGATAGTAGTGTCACTAAATTGTTCAGGTAAGTGGAGAACAAATTGGCTTTCATTGTTGTATCACAATAACTTCATTTACTAATATCATTTTAATTGCTTATTGCAGGCTTCTTAAAGATCAAATTTTGCCAGAGGGCAATGACATGCCTCCAACACGTGGAGATGCAAAAAAACTTTTACAGTCCATTGGAATGGATTATACGGAAATTCATGCTTGTCCGAATGATTGCATTCTCTTTCGGAATAAGTATGAGCATCTCCACGTATGTCCAAAGTGTGGAGCAAATAGATTTAGAGAAGACGTTATAGGCGAAGCGATCCCCACAAAGGTTCTTCGCCACTTTCCTATCATTCCACGAATTAAGAACATGTTTAGATGCAAGTCTATAGCTGAGTTAATGTCATGGCATACAAAGAGCAGGTCTACAGATAATGTAATGCAAGTGCCAGCTGACTCTGATGCTTGGAAGCACATAGATAGTAAGTGGCCAGAGTTTGCTAGTGAGCCTCGCTATGGATGGAGTGAATCCATTTGGATTACGCAGTTCTTCATGGAGCACATGGCCTATATGTTTGGTCAATTATAATATCCCACCATGGTTGGCCACAAAGAAAGGTCATTTATTATTAGCTCTTATTGTACCAGGTAAGTATAAGGTAAAAAACATGGATGTATATCTTGCACCACTTGTGGAAGAACTGCGCATTTTATGGGATGGGATCACTGTGCGTGACATGTCTCAACCTATAAGAAGACGAGACGTGCGAGTGCAAGACATACTTATGTGGACAATGCATGATTGGCCTGGTTATGGTGGATGTTCAAGTTTATCGATTTCGGGTTACCATGCTTGTCCTTTATGCGGACCACGACTCGAAGCACGCTATTCCAAAGCACTACGTAAAACTGTCTATGAAGGACATCATAGATATTTGCCTGATGGGCATGTTTTACGTGAAGGACAAATTGGTCGACAAGCGCAACACCAAATGAAAGCTAGCGATTGGAAACAACTGCGGGATTCAGAAAATCCAGTTGCTGGCATGAAAGGGTTGTCCATTTTTCATGAACTCCCTTATTGGAGTGAATTGGTGATCAATCATTTGGTAGACCCGATGCATATTTTCAAGAATGTGGGAGAGATGCTTTGGAAAACTTTGATCGGAAAGAAAGAAAGCAAAGCACAAAGGGATGACCTAGAAGAGCGAGGTCGTATGCGAGAGTTGTGGGCAATTACTAAGCCCAACGGAACAGTATCGTTACCAAGAGCTCCTTGGGTGCTTCGCAGGCTATCAACCACGACGTCGACCTCAATGCCAGCCAAACATACCTCCCAACACAAGAGCTCCACAAAGACGAAGGAAGCACTGCAGGGCTTTTGCAGAGATACGACACTACCAAAAGTCCGTTGAACTACTCATACCACGAAGAGCTTTTGCAAGGGTAGTGAAAGAGGAACTACAAAGCTACCAAGCAGGTCTACGAATACAAGGGATAGCACTTGAAGCACTTCAAGAGGCAGCTGAGGCCTACCTCATCTCCATGCTTGATGACTCTAACCTCTGTGCTATCCATGCCAAGAGAGTAACCATACAACCGAAGGACATTCAACTAGCAAGAAGAATTATAGGAAATAACCCATGATGTGTATATTATACCCTATGATAGGCCTACTTTGCGAAGTAATACAATGGATAATAGAATTTTTTTTTTTAACCTATATTCTTTGTCTCTTTTTTTTCTCTCATTCTCTCTCTCTTTCAGTTAGTTATATATGGATTTAGTTAAACATGCATGCACTTGCCTATTGTTTTGTGACTAGATATGTTCGTTTTCTACCTATTGATGTTCCACATGTCCTTTTCATACCAAAAAACCCCCAGCCACAGAAACGCGGGATTCAGCTCTGCAAAAATTTTGCGGGGCTGAATTCCGCGTTTCTATGGCTGGGGTTTTTTTGCATTATTTGGTCTTATGTAAGCATAAAAGGTATGGTAGAGATGTAATGGTCTAGTAATTAAGAGGTTATACACTACAGGTAATCATTGTATGCATAAAAGGTATGGATGAGATCTTTGATCTAGTTAAAGATGAGCTTATACCCTACTGGTAACCTTTGGCCTTGATTCTACCAAAACCAAGTGAAAATCTAGAATTAGATAATTTCCTATGTTTTGTAGCACCTAAAAGCACTAGATAAGGCCAAAAAAGCCCCAACCACAGAAACGCGGGAAACAGCCCTACAAATTTTTTGCAGGGCTGTTTCCCGCGTTTCTGTGGCTGGGGCTTTTTTGGCCTTTTTTATGCATATAATAATACAAAGGACCAAAGGACAATACTGATGGAGAGTGTTAATCTCCAAAAGAACAACCTACTCTTGAATTTAGAACACCTCTATATCAAGAGTAAGTCAAAACCTTCACTAAATTATAGGTCCAATCTCCAAATTATCAAAATTAAGAAAATCTGTGAAGAAAGTGGAACACATAAAAGTCTGCTGCAGAATTTCTTCACATTGACTTATCAAACGTGTAAAGTTTTTGATGAAACTTTGTACGAATCATCTCCTAGGGATTGCGCATCACCTCCAAGTTGAATCACTTGAAAAGGTTTAGTATAACTTGAGAAATTGTCTTCACAAGTTACCTATGTCCAAAACTGTACTTCTGAGAAGTCGATTTAGACACCCCTAACTTCTTAACTTTAGTTCTCACAATATCTAACCCGTTTTGCCAAATGCTTTTAGCCACGAGTAGATCACCTTCCAACTTAAAGATTAAGTGCTTGCTTGCACAAAACTTTAAACTATGGAGTGAGCACTGGTCAAAAGATTAAACTCGAAATTTGCGCCTGTTTCAGAGAACTGTAGACACTCAACACATATGAATGTTCCTACTAACAATTCTCCTAGCCTGATTACAATTAGACTCTGAAATTCAGGTCACAGGCTCATTAACTAACAACTTAGATATCCTCAAAAGGATTTCACAAATGATCAAACACAGAAGGAGCAGACACGAAAAGATCGGGCGCAAACTTTCTTCATTAACTCAGAAATTTACAACTGAGTGATGAGAGCTAACTCAACTAACTTTTCTCTATCTCTTGACTCCTAACTTTCTCAATCTTGGATTCTACATATGCTCTCATAAGCTCTCTATAGCTCCCATACATGCCCCGACTTTTCTCAAAGTATTTATAGACAATTTGTACAAGGTTCTCACTTAAACAAAGATCTGAGTCACCTATGACTATACTAATGTACATATGTGTACACTTCTCTTATCCTCTGAATATGTCTTTCTTCCAAGCTTCAATAGTTGATCCTTCCTTCACTCTTTATCCTTCCAAGTCTTCAATTGGTGATTGGTCTGCACCAACAGCTCCCCCTCAATCATCAATTGAGGTCTTCTTCTTTCTTCTTTATACCTGCCATGTCCTTAAACTTCTGTAGCTTTGGTCCATCCAAGCTCTTTGTAAGCATATCAGCTATCTGATCCTTTGTTGAAGTATGTATGACTTCAATCTCCTTATCCATCACTTTCTCTCTTAGAAAGTGATACTGAATCTCAATGTGTTTGGTCCTGGCATGAAAAACAGGATTAGCAGCTAAATACAATGAACTCATGTTATCTCCATATATGATTGGTACTCCATGCACAATGTCAAGACTCTTCATCAAGGTCTTAACCCAAATTACTTCTTTTGCAGCTTCAACCATGCCTTTATACTCTGCTTCTGTAGAAGATAAAGCAACTGTATGTTGCTTCTTAGAACACCATGAGATAAGTTTATCTCCCACATAACACATGTACCCAAATGTAGATCTTCTATCATCTGGATTACCTGCCCAATCTGCATCACTATAAATTTTGATATTTGTATCTGAGGTAAACCCATAATACAAACCTTCATTGAGTGTACCCTTAATGTACCTCAACACCCTTTGTCCTGCAATCCAATGTTCTTTCCTTGGGCAATGCATAAATTGAGACAAAACTCCTACTGCATATGATAAATCAGGTCTAGTTAGAGTAGCATAGATAAGGCTACCAACCAAACTCTGATATTGTCTCATGTCCTTGAATTCTTCACCTCCATACTTACTCAATTTGTGATTCACCTCCATTGGTGTAGGTGCTACCCTGCAATCATCCATTTTAAACTTGATTAACAAGTTCTTCAAATACCTTTCTTGGGTTACAAATACTCCATGTTGAGTATATGTTATCTCCATGCCCAAGAAGTATGATAAGTCTCCCAAGTCACTTATCTTGAACTCTTTTTCCATTTGCCTCTTGAGCCTTTGTATTCCTTCTTCATCTGTACCTGTAAGAATTATATCATCAACATATATGCACATATATATGAAACCATTTTCACTTGCCTTGACAAGCAAGCTACTATCTGCTTTAGACACCTGAAATCCAAGTTCTTTTAGGAACTTCACAAGTCTATAGTTCCATGCCCTTGGGGCCTGCTTCAAGCCATACAAAGCTCTCTTGAGCTTGCACACATGATCTGGATACCTTTTATCTCTGAACCCTTGAGGTTGCTCCATGAATACATCATCTGAAATATAACCATTCAAAAAAGCATTCTTCACATCAAGTTGACTTAGCTTCCAACCTTTACATGCAGCAATAGCAATAAGTGTCCTTATGGTTGTCATCTTTGCCACAGGACTATAGGTCTCATCATAATCAATACCATATGTCTGAGCAAAGCCTTTGACAACAAGTCTAGCCTTGTATCTAGACACACTTCCATCTGCAAACCTTTTTTTCTTGTAGACCCACTTGCATCCAATAATCTTCTGACTATTTGGTTTAGGAACCAAATCCCAAGTTTGATTCTCCAATAGTGCATCATATTCTTCCTGCATAGCACTTTCCCATTTTTCCTTACCTTTTGCCTCTTCATATGTAGAAGGGTCTTCATCTGTATTCACCATATAAGCATAATCTTTTGTGGCTAGAAATGAAGTATCATAACTATACCTTGTAGGTTGCCACCTATTTCTTGTTGACCTTCTGAGTTCTCCACTCCTTGAGGTTTCTGGCTCTTCACATTCAGGATCAAATCTTGGTGTCTCTTCCACCTCAACCTGCACTTCATTATTCTCTTGCTCATCAAATATTTGAACTTTTGATTTACCTTTTCTTTGACTCACCTCTTCTTCATCATCTGTATTGATTTTAATTATACCTGCATACCAAGTGCTTTGTTCATCAAATGTAACATCTTTAGAAACCATAAATTGTTTTGTTGATGGACTCCACAACCTATAGCCCATCTGCTTGTCATCATAGCCAATGAAAACATACTTTTCAGCTTTGGGTTCCAATTTGTGTCTTAATTGTGATGGCACATATGCATATGCCACACACCCAAAAACTCTGCAATGATCTAAGGTAGGTCTCTTACCCCACCAAGCCTCATATGGTGTCATACCCTGCAAGGCTTTACATGGTAGCCTATTGACCAAGTAAGTGGCTGTATTTACAGCCTCAGCCCACAAATAATTAGGGCAATTTTTCTCCTTCATCATAGATCTTGCAAACTCAACAAGAGTTCTATTTCTCCTTTCTGCAACACCATTTTGTTGAGGAGAGTACCTGCAAGTAACTTCCCTTTTTATACCTGCATTCCATAAGTAATCACTGAACTCATTTGAGAAATACTCTCCCCCTCCATCTGACCTTAGTCTCTTCAACTTATGACCTGTAATTCTTTCTGCATATGCATGATAGTGTTTAAATGTATTAAACACTTCTGACTTATCTTTGATCACATAGATAGTGATCCACCTAGTAGCATCATCAACATAAATCACATAATACCTTGATCCATTTATACTGAAATCTTTTGATGGCCCCCACACATCTGTGTGTACCAACTCAAGCTTCTCTGAGTACATAAAACCATGCTTGGAATATGAATGTTTATGAGCCTTACCTAATTGACATGCCTCACATTTGTATGTCATATGTTGACCTGCAACATTAGGCAATCCAAGCACTGAACCATTGTTAACCATATCTTTAATACCTCTTTCATTGAAATGTCCAAGCCTCTTGTGCCAAAGATCTAACTCAGAGATCTTATGTCCTCCATATGTGAACATTGCATGACCAATGTTGCCTTGAATCTTCAATGTAAATAGTCTTCCTTCCTTTTTCCCTGAAACAATCTGTTTATACCCTTGGCTAGGGTCTTCCACATATACTCCATCATTAGTGAACCTTACTTCATATCCCTTTTCAACAATTTGACCTACACTTATCAAATTCTTAGGGATTGTAGGAACATACAAGACCTTACTCAATAAGGTACTTCCATCCTTGGCCTTCACTGATCCAATTGACTTCACATTGTGCTTTGTGTTGTCACCTGTTTGAACAACATGATTAAAAACTTTACTTTCCAAATCAGTCATCAAAGATATGTTACCACTCAGGTGATTGCTACACCCTGAGTCAATGTAGAAGACTCTTTGATCTTCACTCTGCCTTTCACAAGTTGCATTCATTATCAGTGTTGAATCTTCCTTTTGATCTGAAGCATAATTGTAGTAGGTGTTGTTGTATTGTTGACTTTGGAATCCTCTACCTGCATTTCTTCCAAAGTAATTTCTTCCACCTCTACCTCTGTAATTACCTCTTTGATTTCTGCCACCTCTTCCTCTTGCATTATAGTTTTGACTATATCCATTATTATTCTGATTATTGTGCCAACAATCATTAGCTAAGTGATTTGTCTTACCACAAATCCAGCAAGCTTTGCCTCCATCTTTATTGTTCCTGCCTCTTCCTCTACCTTTGCCACCTCCTCTTCCTCTTAGGAAGTTGGCTTGAGTAGTTGTTCCTTCATCTTCACCTGCTTGTTGTTTTCCTTTGCTATTCTTCTTCTTATCCTTTGAGTACATTGCATGACCTGTACTCTTGTCACCATCTCCTTTAACATCCTGCTCAAATGTTAGCATATGACCTAACAATTGATTTAAATCAGGAGTGAAATGATCAAGTGATAGTTCTGTAGACAAAATAAATGGTTTCCATTTGTCATCACCTCTCAACCCTGTAAGGATTTGCCTTACCAATTTATCTTCCTCAATGTCTTCATCAACAGCTCCTAAAGCATCTGCAATATCTTTCATCCTTGTCACATAATCTGAGATGGACTGAGAAGCCTTCTTCTTGAAGGTAGTAAACTCTGCCCATAAGGATGCCTTCCTTGACTTTGTAGTGTTCTGAAAATGCTCCTCCAAAGCATTCCATATGTCAGTTGCACTTTCAAGACCTCTAATGTGGGGTAACAAGTAATCATTGACTCCCATGTAGATAATGCTCCTAGCTTGAGCATCTTTCTTCATCCAATTTTTAAGATCTGCTAACTCTTCCCTAGTTGGAACACTAGGATCTCTAAATTCTGGCTTCTCTTCTTCTCCTGTGATGTAACCAATTAAATCTTTGCTCATAAGATGAGCTTCCATCCTCATTGACCATGCAGGATAGTTTTCCCTATCCAATTTCTCTATCTGTAGAGCATCTCCCATCTTGTGTCCACCTGTGTATTGAAAACTTCAAGCTTTACAAGCAATGTATGTACCTTTACTTCGAGTTAGACTCCTTTTTCCTTTCTTGATGTCGAGTAGACTTCTCCTCAGCCTTTTGACTCCAAGCTTTCACTTCTTAGTTCTTCAAATGTTGAACTTCTTGAATCTGCAGCAGTCGGGGACCTTCCTTTCCTTGATTTGATGTCTCCTGCTCTGATACCACTGATGGAGAGTGTTAATCTCCAAAAGAACAACCTACTCTTGAATTTAGAACACCTCTATATCAAGAGTAAGTCAAAACCTTCACTAAATTATAGGTCCAATCTCCAAATTATCAAAATTAAGAAAATCTGTGAAGAAAGTGGAACACATAAAAGTCTGCTGCAGAATTTCTTCACATTGACTTATCAAACGTGTAAAGTTTTTGATGAAACTTTGTACGAATCATCTCCTAGGGATTGCGCATCACCTCCAAGTTGAATCACTTGAAAAGGTTTAGTATAACTTGAGAAATTGTCTTCACAAGTTACCTATGTCCAAAACTGTACTTCTGAGAAGTCGATTTAGACACCCCTAACTTCTTAACTTTAGTTCTCACAATATCTAACCCGTTTTGCCAAATGCTTTTAGCCACGAGTAGATCACCTTCCAACTTAAAGATTAAGTGCTTGCTTGCACAAAACTTTAAACTATGGAGTGAGCACTGGTCAAAAGATTAAACTCGAAATTTGCGCCTGTTTCAGAGAACTGTAGACACTCAACACATATGAATGTTCCTACTAACAATTCTCCTAGCCTGATTACAATTAGACTCTGAAATTCAGGTCACAGGCTCATTAACTAACAACTTAGATATCCTCAAAAGGATTTCACAAATGATCAAACACAGAAGGAGCAGACACGAAAAGATCGGGCGCAAACTTTCTTCATTAACTCAGAAATTTACAACTGAGTGATGAGAGCTAACTCAACTAACTTTTCTCTATCTCTTGACTCCTAACTTTCTCAATCTTGGATTCTACATATGCTCTCATAAGCTCTCTATAGCTCCCATACATGCCCCGACTTTTCTCAAAGTATTTATAGACAATTTGTACAAGGTTCTCACTTAAACAAAGATCTGAGTCACCTATGACTATACTAATGTACATATGTGTACACTTCTCTTATCCTCTGAATATGTCTTTCTTCCAAGCTTCAATAGTTGATCCTTCCTTCACTCTTTATCCTTCCAAGTCTTCAATTGGTGATTGGTCTGCACCAACAAATACAAAGACTTCAAATTAGATACAATTTGTGGAGAGAAGATAAGTTCATTTTTTTGGCACATTCATATACAGGACTAGACAAATGATGAAAAAAAAAGTTTGTATTATCAAAGACATTACATCATTTCTCAGCTGCCTTCAATTTCTCTACAACTTTCTTTCTCCTTTGAAGAGATTGAGGCAGCTGGTAAGTCAATACAGATCTTGATATTACATGGGGGTCTTGCATTCCAAGACCCATGGCGATACCTATTTGCCCTAATACTTTTCCTCTAAAATTAAGTCCTGATGTAGTTACAACTAAGGATTTCCTAACCAAAATGACACAATTAGTGCCTTGGGTAATTGTACATAAACACAAAATCTCGCTAAGGGCCTTCAAGCACCAAGTCATGAAGTGCCCATCCGGACTGTAGTCTTTGTGTATGATAACAAAATCATCCTTTGGCAACTTTCCGATGTAGTTTGCCAAGGATGCACCACTCCCACGAGAAGCTCGATCCCAAGCAGATCTTGCTGCGAACTTGTCGAGCTCAATTGATTCCTGTTAAGAAAAAATGATGATTCAAGCTCTTACAATGTTAACTTAAATTATCCATTTATTTAATTCAATTACCACTTACATCATGAAGCTTGTCTTCTTCCTCCCCTCTTCCAGACGCATCAAGATCAATGCTAGAGTGGACCATGCCACTCTGCTCTACTACAAGGGATGTAGGAATTTTTTGCGCCCGTAGTTTATCCTCAACACCACTAGGAAATTCTTGGTGGATTGTAATGCTTTCTTTGGCAAAATTTATGGCCTCTGTTTGAGGCTCATTCTTCTCTTTAACAAAACCCCTAGTGACAAGGTTGGGGAGCTCAACAAGTGTAGGTTCGGGCTCCTCATTAATGATAAAATATGTTGTTGCAATGTAGGATAGGTACTTTGTACCCATCCTCTTCTTTTTGTTAAGTTTTTTTACTAATGGCACAGAGTCATCTAGTAAGTTCCCTGCAGTTTCACCAATTGCCATGAAGCGCTTAAGGCGCTTCATGAAGGATTCATCGCCTCTGTGTATGTAGAGTAGAAGGTCACATGGGACCCATTTACCCTCATAAGGCGGTATTTCTATAGAGAAACGCAAGATGTAGTGCTAAAGGAACTCTATGATTTCCTTGAGCACATCAGAGTTCAGTTGAATTGTTTTGTCTAGATCAGGGACTCTAGACAGTAGGTCATACAAGTGGTTTTGACCTTTGAACTTAGTTGATTCCAAGAACTCATTGAAGAGTTCACATGGACGTTTGGGTTCCAGGGTACTGGAGGATGCAACAGCCATTGCGCGTGATGCTAGCTTGTGTGCGTGCTCTGCAAGTGATTGTAGCTCTTCTTGGTTGCAAAAGTGAGAAATGAGAGAATAAGTGTTGCTTTTATAGTATCAAAATTTTAAAGTGAGTGTGACCCATTTTAAAACTAAAACTGATACCTTCAAATAAAACAATCATGCACAGAACTCTCAGAAAAAAACCTTTTGCTCATAAAAAAGATTAAACAGAATCATTAACCAGAATAAGATACACCACAACACAATAGAAAAAATAAATTCTCAGAACTTTAAAATTATAATAAATTGCCATTGGAAAAACCAAAGATTTGGCAAATTGTACATCATATTGAGATAAAAAAGTTTTACATACTACATGTCTTGCATGTTAAATACATTGTTGCAGACGAAGGATTATAAATGCGACATAGGTTGTGTGTACACTGTAGCACTCAAATAGTTCTTGAGCTATGACAATGAAAGTTGAGTTCCATCCACACTCCATTCAAGAAGGACTTTAATTTTATCCTCCAACCTCTTACCAATCTGCAGACAAATAGAAAACTTTAAATGAACAAATTTGAATGTAAGGATTTGTATAAACAAAAGAAAAAATACCATATGCTACTAACCTTATGCCCTTGTATTCTGAATTTTGATTGATCCAGATCCTCAAATCCCATGATTACTAGATGTTCTCTCATGTTGGCAAGAGTCCAATGATGATTTATTGAAATAACTTCCATTTCGTTGTTGGGTAGATTTATCTTAATTTCAAATGAAATTAAAAAACCCTCAGAACTTTGTAATGGTATCCATTCACCAAGTTTACACATCCAACGATCATAATAGAATCTAATGTACAATGAAGTACGATGTTTCAAGTATCGAAATCCTATGCATGTTGCACCAATTTTACAAATGTATCTATCCCCTTTGGTGCATCCTTCTACAAGTCCCCAATTTTCACCTAGCAAACCCTCTACCTGCTCATACGTGATATCTTTTAACATGAACATTGTTGTAGTCTCTAGAATTGTGAATATCTAAAATAAATGTACAAAACAATGAACAGGAACACACCAATGTAATCCTATAGATCTTGAAACTCTTGTAAATTTCAAAGAGTTGTGTATGTCCATCACCATCTTATGCTTCAAAGATGTTAATGTCCATACATCAGGCTGCGGCCACTCGAGCTTTAAGAGAGAATCTACCTTAATCATCTCTAACCTGCCAAAATCATTTGATGAAGAGGGTACAACATATGTATGTGTGTAAAAGAAAACTCTCTCATGTAATAGCTGAGCAGGATGGGCTTGTGGAAAGACTATCAACCCAACATCTGCATGCAATGCTTGGAAAGTACCTGTAAGACTTCCACCAAGGTAGAAGGAAATATGTCTACAACAAAAAACTACACAACTTAGCTAGGTATATTATGAAATTTGGACAAAAGCCAATGAGTAATACTTACAGTTGATAGGATATCTCATTTGTTTGAGTTTTCCCAATTTCATGGTTGACATTGTGAACACATGTTATACAATGGCAATAGTTTCACCATTTTTGAGCTTTTTGAAGCCTAATAACTTCCCTTTCCAATGAAGATCCAAGTTTCCACGATCTCTCACATGGTGAGGACCAACACCAGAGGGTTGCATGTACACCCATGCACCTTTGCAGACTCCTGTCCTAACCAAAATCCTTCTATACCCTTGATATTGTGACATTTTATCGCGATAACCTCATCTTTTGGACGTCTATGAGATTTAGGTTTCTCCATTGGAGTTCAAGCTATGGAAGTGACAGTAGGAATTCAAAGAAGATGGTGCACAGAGAAAGAAATGGAGACGCAGGAGCTGCAATGGTGTGCTAGGGAGAGAAAGTAGTGGAAAGAGATGACTTTTTGGGACCTAAGTATGAAAATGTGAGGTTTTGGAGGGAGAAAGTTGCATTTTGAGTTATTTTGAAAAAGTCACTTTCTTCACTTCAGTTCATGCACGGATTTTGATTTAGAACCCAAAAATAGCAGTTTTGATCCTAAAAAGTGGTTTGGAGACCATTAAATGGTCTTATGATGAGTTTTATAACTTTTTGAAAATTTTGAATTTTTGGGCCCAGGTAAGTTAAGAGATTCCTTTCTCTCTCTCTAGAGGAAAAACCTGAACATAGGGGAATCCTGTCCCCTCATCCCCCTTCAGCCTAGTGATTTATAGGCTATAGATTGTGTCCACCACCCTCCTCTCATTGGTCCATCACTAATCACTCCTTAATCCAAAAGTCCCATGCAGGGTTCATTTTTTTCCCTAATGATATGTATATGTATATATATATGTACATTTATATATATATATGTATATGTATATGTATATGTATATGTATATGTATATGTATATGTATATGTATATGTATATGTATATGTATATGTATATGTATATGTATATGTATATGTATATGTATATGTATATGTATATGTATATGTATATGTATATGTATATGTATATGTATATGTATATGTATATGTATATGTATATGTATATGTATATGTATATGTAATACATATATATGTATATGTAATTTTAGTTGTATATCTATATTTAGGTGTATATGCATATGTATATGTATATGTATATGTACATGTATATGTATATGTTTATGTATATGTATATGTATATGTATATGTATATGTATACATATATGTATATGTATTGTTGGTGCATGACAATCATCAATTGAAGGATTATGAAGAAATGAAGTCAAGGAGTCAAGAGGAGAATAAATTCAGAAGGTTGAAGGAAGGACATGTTCAGAAATCCAAAGATGTGTACACATATGTACATTAGCTGACTTATACTTTTGTCTAGTCATACACTTGTATATATTCATCTATAAATATGTTGGAAAAAGTCGGGGCAAATAGAGCAGAAGAAGAATAGAGAATAGGTAGAGAGAAATCAGTTGTAAGAAGTGTCATTAGACACATGAAGAGTGAGTGAATTGTCTATCCTCTGTGTTTAATCTTTGGAGAAATCCTTCTGCACATATCTAAGTCCATAGCTAATCTATCTATGGCTAGAGTTTGAGAGGCTAATTGTAATCAGGTTGAGAGAATTTTGTTTAGGAACATTCATATGCAAGAATGTTCTAAGAGTTGTAAAATCTGGCGCAGTTTTCATCTTCAAAGAAATGGTCATTGCTCAGTCCACAGTGTAAATTTTTACACAAGTGAGGGCTCAAAATCTAAGTTGGAAGGTAAGCCATCTATGACTAAAAGATCTTGATCAAACGGGATTTACTTTGGGAGAACCAGTGTTAAGAAGTTGCAGGTGTCAAAGTCGCCATTGCAGAGAAGCTGTTTCAGACATAGGTAAATTGTTTCACACATTTCTCAGTGTGTACTCAATCATTTTGAGAAATTTAACTTGGTAAAGTTGCGCAATCTCAAGGCGAAGCATTGTACAAAGTTTTGTAAAAAACTTTACAGGATTGATTAGTCAATGAGTGATTAATCTGCATCAGACTTTTCTGAGAAGTTGAATTTTTCAGAATAATCAGTTTCTTGATAAATTGGTGAATGATCTATAAAATTGGTGGAGTCTAAGGTTAATCTTGATATAGAGGTGATCTAAATTCAAGGTTAACTTGTTCTTTTGGAGATTAACACTCTCCATCAGTGGTATCAGAGCAGGTTGTGTCAAAATTGAAGTGAAGAAGACTCCGACTACTGCAGAAACACAAATCTTTACACTTTGAAGGTGCAGAAGGATAAAGGTTGAAGAAAACTTGAAGGTAGACACATTCAAGCTATCAAAAGGATCAGAAGGAGTAAGGTTCGAAGTAAAAGTACATTTATTTCTTGTAAAGGTTAAAGATTTGAGACTACAGGTGAAGCAAAGATGGGAGATAGTCTCCAAATTGAGAAGCTCGATAGAGAGAACTATCCTGCATGGTCAATGAGGATGGAAGCTCATCTTATGAGCAAAGATCTGATGGGATACATCACAGGAGAGGAAGAAAAGCCAGAATTTAGAGACTCTAGTGTTCCAACTAGAGAAGAACTTGCAGACATGAAAAATTGGATGAAGAAGGATGCTCAAGCAAGGAGCATAATTTACATGGCAGTCAATGACTACTTGCTTCCTCACATTAGAGGACTTGAAAGTGCATGTGACATTTGGAATGCTTTGGAGGAGCATTTCCAAAACACAACCAAATCAAGGAAGGCTTCACTATGGGCAGAATTTACTACTTTCAAGAAGAAGGCCTCACAATCAATCTCTGATTATGTGACAAAGATGAAGGACATTGCAGATTCTCTAGGTGCAGTGGATGAAGATATTGAAGAAGACAAATTGGTAAGACAAATACTCACAGGGCTAAGAGGAGATGAGAAGTGGAAGCCTTTTATTTTGTCTACAGAACTTTCACTAGATCACTTCACTCCTGATTTGAATCAATTGTTAGGTCATATGCTAACTTTTGAGAATGATATCAAAGGAGATGTTGATAAGAGTGCAGGTCATGCAATGTACTCTAAGGACAAGAAGAAAGCTAACAAAGGAAAGCAACAATCAGGTGAAGAAGAAGGTACTTCAAATCAAGCAAACTTCATAAGAGGAAAAGGAAATGGTAGAAGTAGAGGAAGAGGCAGAAACAACAAGGATAACACAAGAGCTTGTTGGATATGTGGTAAGACCAATCATATCTCTCATGATTGTTGGCATAATAATCAGAATAATGGCAATTATCAAAACTTTAATCAAAGAGCAAGAGGTGGTAGATTTCAGAGAGGAAATTTCAGAGGTAGAGGTGGTAGGAACTCTTTTGGAAGAGGTGGAGGAAGAAGCTTCCAAAACCAATCCTACAATAACACCTATTACAACTATGCATCAGATTAGAAGGAGGATTCAACTCTCATTATGAATACATGTGAAACCTCACATGAGGACATGAGAGTGTTCTATATTGATTCAGGATGTAGTAATCATTTAAGTGGAAATATTGCTTTGATGACTGACCTAGATCATAATGCAATTAATCATACGGTTCAGACAGGTGATAATACAAAGCATAAGGTAAAGTCAATTGGTTCAGTCAAAGCTAAGGATGGGAGCACTCTTCTGAGTAAGGTCCTTTATGTTCCCACAATTCCAAAGAATTTGATCAGTGTAGGTCAAATTGTGGAAAAAGGATATGAGGTAAGGTTTACCAATGATGGAGTTTATGTTGAAGACCCTAGTCAAGGGTATAAACAGGTTGTTACAGGAAAAAAAGAAGGAAGGCTCTTCACATTGAAGGTACAAGGAAATGTTGGACATGCTATGTTCACATATGGAGAGCAGAAGATGTCAGAATTGGATCTTTGGCACAAAAGACTTGGACACTTTAATGAAAGAGGTATCAAAGATATGGTCAATAATGATTCAGTGCTTGGATTGCCTAACATTGCAGGTCAACACATGACATACAGATGTGAGGCATGTCAATTAGGTAAGGCTCACAAGCAATCCTATTCCAAGCATGGGTTTATGTATTCAGAAAGACTTGAATTGGTTCATACAGATGTGTGGGGTCCTTCAAAGGATTTTAGTATAAATGGTTCAAGATACTATGTCATATATGTTGATGATGCTACCAGATGGATCACAATTTATGTGATTAAAGAAAAGTCAGAAGTGTTTAATACATTTAAACATTATCATGCTTATGCAGAAAGGATTACAGGTCAAAGATTGAAGAGACTAAGGTCAGATGGAGGGGGAGAGTATTTTTCAAATGAATTCAATGATTACTTGTGGAATGCAGGAATAAAGAGAGAAGTTACTTGCAGATACTCCCCTCAACAAAATGGGGTAGCAGAAAGAAGAAATAGGACTCTTGTTGAGTTTGCAAGGTCCATGATGAAAGAGAAGAATTGTCCAAATTATTTGTGGGCAGAGGCTGTTAATACAGCTACTTACTTGGTCAATAGATTGCCTTGTAAAGCTTTGCAGGGTATGACACCATATGAAGCTTGGTGGGGTAAGAAACCTACCTTGGATCATTGTAGAATATTTGGATGTTTGGCATATGCATATGTGCCATCTCAATTGAGACATAAGTTGGAGCCTAAGGCAGAAAAGTATGTTTTTATTGGCTATGATGATAAGCAAATGGGATACAGGTTGTGGAGTCCATCCACAAAGCAATTCAGTGTGTCTAAGGATGTTACATTTGATGAGCAAGGTACTTGGTATGCAGGTAAATATAATATACATGCAGATGATGAAGAAGTAGTGGATCAAAGAAAAGGTAAAGCAAAGATTCAATTACTTGATGAAAGTGAGAACAATGAAGTACAGGTTGAAGAGAGGCCAAGGTTTGATCCAGAATGTGATGAACCATAGACTTCAAGAAGTGGAGAAGTTAGGAGGTCAACTAGGCACAAATGGCAACCTACAAGGTATAGCTATGATACCTCATTCTTGACTACTAAAGATTATGCTTATTTGGTAAAAGCAGATGAAGATCCATCTACATATGATGAAGCCAAAGGCAAGAGAAATTGGGAAGAAGCTATGCAAGAGGAGTATGATGCATTGATAGAGAATCAGACTTGGGATCTGGTTCCTAAACCTAATAGCCAGAAAATTATTGGATGTAAGTGGGTTTATAAAACCAAAAGATTTGCAGATGGAAGTGTGTCTAGATACAAAGCTAGACTTGTTGTGAAAGGGTATGCACAGACATATGGAGTGGACTATGATGAGACCTATAGTCCTGTGGCAAAAATGACAACCATTAGAACTCTCATTGCAATTGCTGCTTGCAAAGGTTGGAAGCTATCTCAATTAGATGTTAAAAATGCTTTTTTGAATGGTTATATTTCAGATGAAGTTTACATGGAGCAACCAGATGGGTTCAAAGATCAAGTGAATCCAAATTATGTGTGTAAGCTCAAGAGAGCTTTGTATGGACTAAAGCAAGCCCCAAGGGCATGGAATTATAGGCTTGTAAAATTCTTGAATGATCTTGGTTTTCAAGCATCAAAGGCAGATAGTAGCTTGCTAGTCAAAGCAAGTGAAGATGGATTCATTTATGTTTGTATTTATGTTGATGACATAATACTTACAGGAACAGATGATAAAGGAATACAAATGATCAAGAAGCAGATGGAGAAGGAGTTTAAAATCAGTGATTTGGGGAATCTATCATTCTTCTTGGGAATGGAGATTTCTTATACTCAACATGGAGTATATGTAACCCAAGAAAGGTATCTTAAGAATTTGTTAACCAAGTTTAAAATGGAAGATTGCAGAGTTGCACCTACACCTTTGGAAGTGAACCATAAATTGTCTAGATTTGGAGGAGAAGAGTTCAGAGATATGAAACTTTATCAAAGGTTGGTTGGTAGCTTGATTTATGCTACACTGACAAGGCCTGATTTGTCATATGCAGTTGGTGTGCTTTCACAATTTATGCATTGTCCTAGAAAGGAACATTGGATTGCAGGACAAAGAGTACTTAGGTACATTAAGGGTACACTCAGAGAAGGGTTGTACTATGGGTTTACTTCTGATACAAGAGTGAAGATATACAGTGATGCAGATTGGGCAGGTAATGTGGATGATAGAAGATCAACCCATGGATATTTGTGCTATGTAGGAGACAAATTGATTTCATGGTGTTCTAAGAAGCAACATACAGTTGCCTTATCATCTACAGAGGCAGAATATAAAGGTATGGTGGAAGCTGCAAAGGAGGTAATATGGCTAAAGACACTCATGAAGGTGTTTGATGTGATTCAAAGTACTCCTATTATTTGTGGAGATAATATGAGTTCTCTATACTTGGCAGCTAATCTTGTGTTTCATGCTAGAACTAAGCATATTGAAATACAGTATCATTTCCTGAGAGAGAAGGTCATTGAGAAGGAGGTTGAAGTCATACACACTCCTACAAAAGATCAACTTGCAGATATGATGACAAAAAGTCTAGATGGACCAAAGCTACAAAGATTCAAGGATATGGCAGGAATCAAGAAGATAGAGAAGAACCTCAATTAATGATTGAGGGGGAGCTGTTGGTGCATGACAATCATCAATTGAAGGATTATGAAGAAATGAAGTCAAGGAGTCAAGAGGAGAATAAATTCAGAAGGTTGAAGGAAGGACATGTTCAGAAATCCAAAGATGTGTACACATATGTACATTAGCTGACATATACTTTTGTCTAGTCATACACTTGTATATATTCATCTATAAATATGTTGGAAAAAGTCGGGGCAAATAGAGCAGAAGAAGAATAGAGAATAGGTAGAGAGAAATCAGTTGTAAGAAGTGTCATTAGACACATGAAGAGTGAGTGAATTGTCTATCCTCACTTAGATGTAATTTTTCTGAGTAATCAAGAAAACTTGCGCCCTATATTTTGCTGTCTGCTCCTTCTCTGTTTAATCTTTGGAGAAATCCTTCTGCACATATCTAAGTCCATAGCTAATCTATCTATGGCTAGAGTTTGAGAGGCTAA
>CM035424.1:170875139-170890139 GCA_020310875.1 Ceratopteris richardii | reverse complement strand
AGAGAAGAGAGTCAAAAGGGAGAGAAGGCACAGGCAGACATGGGAGTCAACGAAGATCTGGCAAATAGGCCAATCATTTTCTTCAGGAAGAAGTACGTATGAGCATTCACGCAGATTTAGCACCAAGGCAACCTTAATTTTTCAAAACCTCTACACCAATTAAAAGTGATTCTCATCACTAAACACCATTGTAAATACCATTTCATCTTTTTGTAGCTCCATTTTGTGCAAGCCAAGGAGTCCTTGAGCTTGAGGAGCTTTAGACGTATCTACCTGCCAATTTTCGTATTTTTTAGATCTCGTTTGTGCCCTCAAATAAGCCCTGGAACCTAATTTTTAACTAGGCCGGACACTAGGTCTGGACAGGGCCAAAGCTAGTCAAAAACTATAAAAGGAGCTAGAGAGCTCATTTTTGAGGTTAGATTGTAATTGAAACAAACTTGTAAGAGCTTTTTGAAAGTAATCTAAGAACTCCGTTGCTCCTCACTCTTTGTCTTGCCGTGTGTGCGTGTGTGTGTGTATGTGTGTGCATGTTGGTGTGCTTCTCACTCATGCATTTGTGCTTCCACTTGCTTGAGGTCTTCATACCATCCTCACGTCTTCCCGGATTGCCATTAAAGGAGGTGCTACTCATCACTGAGCTACACCAAATTTTGGTGCCGTTGCCGGGGATCGAGCTTTGAGGACGAGCGTGTGATGGTAAGACGTAGAGTTGACGCGTTGGAGTTGTAGGTATTTTCTTCACTCTCATCGATTTTCTTTTACTTTCTTCACCACCTTCATCACCATCATCATCATCACCATCTCCCACCTCCATCTCCATCATCGCGAAAATTTCTGTTTTTTTTATCATATCACCATCTCCACCTCATTTCCCTCATTTCACTTGTGAGAGAGAGCGAGAGAGCGAAATAGTGTGTGCTGTTTTTGCATGTTTTCTGAGCTGTATTGCAGGTACAGGCTGAATCATCATCCCCAGCTCTCTGCGCAGGTACGAAACTCGTCGAATCTGTCTCGCAGTCGCCAGCCTCTGTCGATCGCGATTGGCAGAAAATTCGATCATTTGGTAAAACAAAGTTCACCACTAGCACAAGCATGATGAGCACATCCCAAATCACCTAAAACAGTAGAAAAATTCCGTGTTTTTCTGTCAATTGCGACCAACAGCCTCTGTCAATCGCGATTGATACTGTCAATCGCGATTGACACCGTCAATCGCGACCGACAGACCCTGTCAATCGCGATTGACACCGTCGATCGCGATCGACAGACTTCACGACCGACAGACTGCCACGTAGGACCCTGTCAATCGCGATTGACACCGTCAATCGCGATCGACAGCCACGACCGACACCTCTGTCAGTCGCGATTGACACCGTCGATCGCGATTGACTGAAATTCAACGATTGATTGACTTTTGCGCGTAGCCACGTGTCCATCGCGACTGATAGGCCCCCGATTGACTGAAATTTCGGCAAAAAATCCGGAAAACGTGTCAATCGTGATTGATACCGTCGATCGCGATTGACAGCCACGATCGACTCTGTCGATCGCGATTGACACCGTCGATCGTGATTGACACTGTCCATCGCGATTGACAGGCCCAACGGACACCTCTGTCAATCGCGATTGACAGACCTGTCGATCGCGATTGACAGGCTTTTCGGCCAAAAATTAGGGTTTGTTTTTGTTCAAAATTGAGATAGTTTTGGGGCAAAATAGTCAATCCATTAGCACTTTGGAGGTTCCTACACTTGTGATTGGGAGAAATTCCTAGGATCTGTCAGCCAGATTGAATCTTGTTTTAACCCCCTAAACCCTGAACAGTCATAACTTTTTCATACGAAATCCATTTTTTGAGCTCTAGGGCTTGTTGGAAAGCTCGTGGCATCTACTGCACGCCCTCAACTGTTTTTTATAAAGATAATGCGTTGATTTTTAGATAGGGTATTTTGAAGTTGACCATACCCAGGGGGATCAAAGTCAGGGGTCTTTAGAATTGTTTTCTTAAAAAAATCACTATGCAAGCTTGTGTTTGTGCTACAGGAAGGAAAATACTTGGTTCTGTCTTTGGAATTTAAATTTTTAAGCTAACTTTGGAACTTTTACAGATCCTTTGAGAGCATCGCAAGGCCTTTTAAGCAAGTGTAAGTGTAAGCTTGGGAACACACTTCCTGGGCACTCAAGGGCAACCAAGCAGGAAACAAAAGGTTGGAAACTTTTAACCCCCTCTGTCAATTCATAGTTTAGGCTAAGAACGACGAGAGGTAGGAATAAGTCAGGGCGACGATAGGCAGGTATCAAGTTGAAGACTACCTAAAAACTCAAGTCCAAGCTAAAAACCTAATCTCTGTAATGTCGATAACATAAAGTAAAAGAACCTAACGTGGAACGATCAACCTGAAAGCACGAAGAACATTCAAGTATTCCTGACGACGTAAAATCAGACAAGACCGTAAACACGAGAAATAAATAAAAAGAATCAAGTGACTAATATAAAGTAACTAGCAACGAGGTTGTACTCCGGGCAAAGAATTGGGCTACTTAGATAGGCATATGAACCTTAGATCAGGGCGACATCTTGTAAGGGAGAGACAAAGCCTTAGGTCTTCAGAGGCTAGTGTTAACCACACTGCTAGGTCTTGGTGCCAGTAGTTGAGCCACCACTCGTACTACCCTAGCTCTGAGACCAGTGAGTCAGAGATGTCTCAAGGCATGGACAGACCTACGGGAAGTTCAGGAGTGCCTTACTTGTACCGGGTAGAAGGCCCTTACAAAACACAGCTGGAATACCTTAGGACCAACCAATTAGGTGCTAGCATCTATGAGGACGGCTTAGGAAGATCTGTGGTACAGATTAAGAATCCTGATCAATCCATTGGACTAGAGCACCCAGCAGTCAAATTTGAAAACGGTGCATACCTGGACAAGGAAGGAACCATATACGTGGTCACCAGTCACCCCGATAGGACAGATGAATTTGGAAATGTAATCTCTGAAGCGGACTTAGGTGACCTGGAACAAGGAAACATGGGTGCAGAGCCTAGAACCCCTCGAGGCAAATCTGTTCTCACTAGGATTATCACGCCTGAGTGGGTTCCCCAAGACAACAAGAGCATAGAGTTGCTCCTCAATCGAGAAACTGACGAAGCCTTTTGGAGATATAAATCTAATCAACCAACTGATATAGGAACTGTCATGATCTATGAGTTTAAGGATCCGGATAGCCCAGGTAGAGTGACCTACTTAGATCACACTTTGGAAAGGATCTTTGTGGTGACAGAAAATGATAGGCATGCTTACACTTGGAAGGGTGAATTCATTTTTCCCCAACCAAGATCGAATGTATCCTATGGTCACCCTAGAGCTGGAACATCCCAAGCTCATGGAATGCAAAGAGACAGAAGTAGAGATAGACCAGAAGTAAGCTTTGCCAACCCAGTGGGCAGAGAAAGAACGAGGACGGAAACAAATAGAGTAGAACCAGAGATACTTAGGGCTCACCGGAATCAGAGAAATGTGGATGGATTCCCTCTGCCAAGACCTAGAGAGCACACAAGAACTCTGAGACCAACCCAGCTAGTTAAGTCCATTAAGAATTACTTTGATGGCACAGGAGATCCCTATGATCATGTGGCGGAGTTCAAGCAAGTCTTGAGAGCTGAACAAGTGGAGGATCTATTCACGCAGTACAATGCCTTCGGTCTAACCCTTAGGAACACAGCACTTACATGGTTTCAGCCATTGGATGAGCGACAGTTCAAGAGCATAGACCAACTCCTAGAGGCTTTCATCGTAGAGTTCTCTAAGAGTGGCATAAGACACAATACCTCCTCACTGATTCACAGCTTCAAGCAAACCCCTCAAGAGACCGTGAGACTTGCAGGAAGAAGATTTAGGCAATATCTTGAAAGATGCCCTGTTCCGGAGCTACCTACACCAGCTAAACAAGTAGCCTTATTCTTGGATGGATTGCTGAGTACGAAATTGAGATCCTATGTGTATCTGAAGGACCCTAGGACTATAGAAGAGTGTGTACGCATGTGCATTGACATTGAAGATAACCTAGGGGAAGAACTAGAGCTTTCCAAAATCTACAAAGATTCAGATAGTGCATCTAGTCACTCTTCCACGCAATCCACATCAATTGAGGAACTCGCAGAGAAAGTGGCCCAAAAACTGGGCGTCTCTAGCAAACAAATTCCGAGATTTGCCCTTGTGAAGAGATGCTACACTTGTGGTGGCGACCACATGGCGAATGTATGTCCCATTATGGCTCAACCCCAAGTAAACCCTAGTAGCCAATACTGCACTATCGAACGAAGATACACAAATCACACCGCACAAGACTGCCCATACAACAAGCAAGCAGTTAGGCAAGCCTACCCTCAGCCATACCCTCAACAAGGCAGATACCAAAACCAATACCCACCACAATAGTATGCTAGACCTCAACAAACCTACCAACCACAATACCAAGCCCAGCAAAGACCTCAGCCTGTGTTAGCTCAACAACCTCCAGCTCCATCCAACTTGATCCCTGTAAAGTATGCAGCAGCAGAAGAAAACCTAAACCGAGCTATAGTCCCCATAACACCATTGCTTTCAGAAAGTGATCCCAGTGACCATAGCTTCGATTCTACGCATGTTCAGAGTCCCCAGGCTTACTTCATGCAATCTCCTGAACATGGTGAGTCTTACTATAGTGAAGAGCCAAATGAATCTAGTTGGGAATCAGATTACGCAAATGTCATGTACGCAAACCCCAACCCTAGGCCTCAACCTAGGCAGGTAAGACCTCCATTCCCAAGAGGACCGTGCTACAGATGCCAAGGAGATCACTTCATTCGTGATTGTCCCTTACCTCCACCTACACAACCCCAGTCAGTGATGATCCAAGGCTATTGTCAGGAGTGTGGAAAGGAGCATCTCTTACGAGATTGCCCTAAAAATCCCAATAACATGCCAAAAATCACTCCTATCAACGTTGTTGGATTAGTGGTAGACTCCACAGGGAGCGTGACTTCCACCGCACCAGTACAGGTAGTCACTAGAGCTCAAGCATTGCAGCAAAACCAAGGGGTAGACCAGGAAAAGAGCCCAACAGCTAGTGAAACTGAGAGCATAACCAAGAAAAGGACTAGAGCGTGGAAAGATAGTCGAGAAAGAATGAAAAGACAATGGGCTAAAAAGATGAGTGAACTTGAGGAAAGCATAAGAGAAACCAAAGCCAGGATAACTGAACTCACATCTCAAACTCCCTCTCACACTACCCCACCACCACCTTTCCCATCGCCATCCGACCAGCCACCTCCCAACCCGCCTCACCTAAACCCACCACCCCCTAGAGTAGGATCAGTCCTAGCAGATCCCACTCCCGAAGACCTTAATATGATGCTTAAAGCATATCAGGCCAGAATCCAAGAAGTGCCAACCATAACTGATCATGAAAAATGCTACCCTAGAGCCGAGCTAGAGCTTGAACGAACTAAAATTTGTGCCAAAATGGTGGAATTGGCTCAGACCATGTTTGAAGCTAGTCGCCTCTTTAACATCTCTAGCTCAGCTAAGACGCAGTTACATTTTGACGGACTGCTAGAAAGAATAGAGAGGCTAATTGCACAATCAGAAAAGGAACCTGCCCCTCAAAGAAAGGAAAGGGCAAGAGAACGGATAAGCCAGCCTCTTCAGGAAGCCCATGTGCCTCCTCAAGAAGCTTATCTTTCCCCCCAAAAGGCAGATGAGCCTCCCTCGAAAGCTCACGTACCTCCACAGGTTGCCTACATTCCTTCTCAGGGAGCATATGAGCCTGTTCGGAAAAGTAATAGAATAAGTAATCCTCCCCAGGAAGTTTGTGCTCCAAACATCTATGAGAGCGAGGAAAGAGCCAATGATAGAATAAGCCCTCCTTCCCAGGTTGCTTATGTGCCTAATTCTACGGAGCCAGACACTTCTTCTTCTATGAATCGGTTTGCACCAGACTTCCTACGAGAAATTCAAGAAGATAAATGGGATAACGAAAGTGAAGTCGCCCCTCCCTTTGAACTTGTGGATGATGCACACGACCAATTCCCACAAGACATCCCATCTATTTACGGGGAACATGAGAGTACTCAGTCTCACGAGAGATTGGACTTTGAATCCAATTCCATAGAAGAGCTACCCCATTTCACAGGCCCATGGGAAGCAAAGTCCACGTGTATGAGAGCACCCACAGTCATGGTAAGAAACGAAGATTCAGTCATACCTAGGAACACAGAGGTAGTGAAGAACACTAACGTGCAGTGCAATCTCAAGTCAAAAGAGCTACTCAAGGTTAGACCTGAATTATGGAAACATGTAGCCAAACAAGTACCAGAGATAGCAAAACCTTGTTCCCAGGTAGGATCACATAGGACAGTGCCAGAAATACCCTTGGATAAGATAGGAGATATGTGTGAAGGTGAAGAAGGGAACACCTACCTTCCCATTACCTACCAGGAGTACACCACCAAGGCAATTTTGGACTCAGGTGCAGGAGTTGCAATTGCCACCACTTCCCTATGGAAGCGTTGGGGCAAGCCAGCACTCAAGCCAACGAGAATGAAACTGCAGATGGCCGATGGTCACATAGAGAGACCCCTAGGATTGTTAGAAGGAATAACTCTCACCACCTGTGGTGTCGAGTTTGAGCATACATTTGCTATATGTGACTTCAGCAAAAATCATGCCTATGAGATGATTTTGGGAAGACCATTTATGCGACAGTTGCAAGTGGTACAGGATTGGGGAACCAATTCTTTGTACCTGCAACACTTGGGTGTTACTACCAAAGTGAATCTCAAAGATTACTCTCATAGAGATGTTCCCCCTATCCAATGGAATCCCATCCATAGAGCCAAAGATGATACGGAATCTGTGCATTCCATAGGATCAGGATCCTCATGGATGCATGAAGACACCCACTTATGGATGTGCAAAGTCGCAGTAGAAGAAGAGAAGAGAGAGAAGGCCAGAGATATAGGTGCAAACGAAACACATAGACCCATTCAAGACCCAGCCTATGCACCTGTAGTATTTCCTGACGAAGAATTCGAACCCCACGGATGGGCAGAAATCCTAGCAACAATGGATGTAGCCATCAATGAGGAACAATGGACGCCTCACTGTGATGAGGATGGCTATGACATTTCAGTCTTCTCCATAGAGCCAATCATGGGAGAGGCAGTTCTAGAAGAATGCGAACCTAGCCCTGATGCATTTGAGGATGCAAGTGACTCCGATCTAGAGTCAATCATTATGGACCCACCATTTGCATCAGACGAAGAATACTTCCATGAAATAGAATTTCAACCCCAAAGGCATGGAGAGCTTACAAATGATGTAAGATTAGCAACACATGTGACCCCGAAGGAAGAAGGAAAGAAACGAAAGAAGAGAGAAGTCTCACCAGAAGAGGAAGAATCTTTGTTTGAGGTCCCAGAAAATTTTAAGAAGTATGAGATAGACGACAGGAGAGTCATGATAAGAATGCCTAAACGAGAGGCACTATCAGGAGAGGCCTATGATAACAAAGAAACCACCAAGAAAATAGTTGTGGCCCTAGAGGAAGGAGAGGAGAGGTGCACGTACATAGGCCATGACCTGACAGAAGAGGAAGAACAAGAGCTAATAGCCTTGCTAAGAGAATACAGAGATGTATTCGCTTGGAGTTACAAGGATTTGAAAGGTGTTGACCCTGACATATGTTCACACACTATCCCCATGACCTCAGATGCTAAACCCTCTAAGCAGAAGCCATATACATATAACGATAACTATGCAGCTAAGATCAAAGAGGAGATAGATAGACTGGTTGAAGCTGGATTTATCTATGAAATTGAGCACACTGAGTGGGTATCCCCCATCGTAGTGGTGCCCAAGAAGAATGGCAAGCTGCGTGTATGCATTAACTTGAAGAAGGTCAATGCAGCCACAATTCGAGATAACTATCCGCTTCCCATCACAGAACATCTCTTAGAACGAGTAGCAGGCAAGGAAGTGTATAGCTTCCTTGATGGTTTTTCGGGCTACAATCAAGTGGCCATTGCACCAGAAGATCAGCATAAAACGGCTTTTGCCACAGAGTGGGGCATATTTGCCTTTCGTGTAATGCCATTTGGGCTTACCAATGCACCTGCTACCTTCCAAAGGCTGATGTGCCATGTGTTTAAGGAGTTCCTGAGGAAGAATTTAGAAGTCTATGTTGATGATCTTTGTGCTCATTCCAACATTAGACAAACCCATATTCCTGAACGCAGACAAATCTTTGACAAATGTAGAGAATATCAGGTCTGCCTGAACCCAGAAAAGTGCGTTTTTATGGTCAGGCAAGGCAAGATTTTAGGACACATAGTGTCAAAGAATGGCATATCTACTGACGAAGAGAAAGTGAGAGCCATAGCAGAGCTACCTAGGCCAAGGAATGTCAAGGAAGTACAAGCCTTCATGGGGCATTGTGGTTACTACCGACGGTTCATTCATATGTACGCTGTCATTGCAAAGCCCATGTATGGACTTCTGACTAACTTTGAGTGGACGGATGAATGTGAGAATTCCTTCCAAGAGCTTAAACGAAGGTTATGTTCAGCACCAATCTTAACCACACCAGATTGGAATAAGCCCTTTCATGTGCATGTGGATGCATCCAATTATGCTATTGGGTGTGTACTCGCACAACCTACTGGTGAAGGTAATATGGATCTCCCAATTGCCTATGCCAGTAGACAATTGAATGCTGCTGAACGAAATTATACCACTACAGAGAGAGAAGGCTTAGGCATGGTATATGCAGTCAAAAAATTTAGACACTATTTGCTTGCAAATAAGTTTAAATTTTTTACTGATCACCAAGCATTGTTATATCTCGTGAACAAGCCATGCAATACAGGAAGATTAGTAAGATGGTTTCTCTTACTAATGGAATATGATTTCGAGGTTGTGGTAAGAAAAGGGAAGACTCATTTGAGAGCAGATCACCTTTCCAGGCTCACATCTGGAGAAGCCCCACAAGGAGTATCAGATGATCTTCCTGATGCTTACTTGTTCAATTTGGAAGTTGTACCGCAGTGGGCTAAGCCATTAGTGCCAGTATTGACATACGGGCCTAACCACCCAAGGATAGTCACACAGGATAGAGAGGTTGTGAGAGCCCAAAAGTACCACATCATGGCAGGAAGCATGTACAAGCACACAGATCAAGGGATCTTGGCTTGTTGCGTAGAAGAGGATGAGTACGCTAAATGGTTGCAATTAGCACATGTAGGTGCATTAGAGCAACACTACTCAAAGCAACGAACTTTACAGACTCTAAAGAGACTCGGAGTGCATTGGCCAACTATGGAAGCTGATGTCCAAAAGTTGTGCAAGGAATGCCCAATCTGTTGCACTAAACCACCTGTGGAACATGCTACTCTTTATCAAGTATCCATTGTGCCAGATTGGAGCGAACCTCTAGTATCCTTCCTGAGGACAAACACATTCCCTCCAGACATGACTCTGGCTAGGAAAAGGAGTTTGGAACAAGAAGCCCTGGATTACTCACTCATTGGTGATAATCTATACAAACGCGGTAAAGATGGTTACCTGAGACTGTGTGTCCATGAGAGTGAATATCTTAAGATCTTGGAAACTGCTCACCAAGGTGTAGCAGGAGGACACTTTGGACCAGATCGGGTGATCAAGGCAGTACTATTTGCGGGCTTCTGGTGGCCTACCCTTCACATGGATGCACATACCTATGTGAAACGGTGTGATGTCTGTCAGAGAACTCAGTATCCTATACGCAAAGATGAGATGCCACTGAAACCTATGATGGGTGGACGTGCATTCTCTAAGTGGGGAATAGACTTTGTAGGCCCTATTAATCCCCCAGCTAAGGGTTCACATGCTGAATATATCATTGTGGCCACGGATTATCTCACCAAGTGGGTGGAGGTAAAAGCTACGACAAAGAACGACGCTCAAACAACGGCTAAATTCTTGTTTGAAAATGTATTCACAAGATATGGGCTACCTATAGAGCTAGTAAGTGATAGAGGCACTCACTTCTTGAACGAAGTGATTGAAAATCTGCTCCAAGAATTCTTGGTAATACATAAGAAGTCTGCCCCCTATCACCCTCAAGCTAATGGACAAGCCGAAAGCACCAACAAGATCTTATGCAATGTACTGACAAAATTAGTAAACACTAAACGCTCTGATTGGGACAAACAGCTACACCATGCTGTTTGGGCATACCGAGTCGCCTATAAAACGGTACTCCAAGCCACCCCCTTTCAGATGGTATTTGGCCAAAACGCGGTGCTACCTTTAGACTTTTTGATACCTACATTGAAAATAGCACAAGAGCACGAATGGACAGGTCATGAGCTCTCCTCTAGGATCTTTGACCTTGAACGATTAGGAGAAACAAGACTGAGAGCAGCTGCAGGAATCTATGCAGCTAAGAAGAGGCAGAAGGCATACTTTGATGCCCATGTGAAGGATAAAGGCTTGAAAGCAGGAGATCTAGTTTTAGTCTACACATTGAAACAACATGCAAGGAAGCTAGAAAAGAGAGGCTACGGACCTATGATCATCAATAGGATCTCAACAAGTGGAGCAGTGCAACTAGCCACATTAGAAGGCGATGTTCTACCAAATTATATTAGCGGATGCAGAGTTAAGTTGTATCAGGAACCTCTCACAGAGGAAATGCTAAGTTGACTCAACACTGCTAAGAAACGCAAAGAGGAAGAAAAGCGAATTCGAGAAGAAGCTCAAGCAGAAGCCCTAGAGCGCATACGAAGAATGAAACTAAGAAGACAAGGTAGAGAGCATCCTAGGCAAGACGCATATGCACATCAGGGATACGACGTGGCTATGTGTGAAGTTTCAGGTGTTAGTTCACATAGAATAACTGACCGACGTCCTTTCTTAACATTAGATATAGGACAAGGAAAGAGTGCAAGGACTGTAAGGGCCTTGATTGACTCAGGCGCAGCCACTAGTGCTGTTAAATCGTCTTACTGTCAAGAGTTGCAGTTAACTGTTAATCCTGTGGAAGCATATCTCATAGGATTGGGAGGCGTGGAAACCCCTTGCATGGGCGAGGTGGAACTTCCCCTCTATATTCAGGATGAGGCAATGACAGTTAAAGCGCTAGTATGCCAAGACGAGGACCTCACGGAACCCCTTGTCCTGGGTCAAGACTGGATTTATGACCAAGCAGTCAACTTAAACCTAAGAAGTGGACTTCTTCAGGTATGGGTGAATCAGACTAGAATTACAATGGAGTTAAATAATGGAGCACTCAAGGAACTAGGAAAGGCACAGACTCCTGGTCCCTCCAGGGGTGCACACGAAGCTGACCATGCTGTTCTTGTCCAAGGCTCTGTGATGCAGAAGAATGAAGATCTCAAAAAAGGAGTCAGAACCACAACGGAACTCCCTTCTTTTCCAAAGGCCAGGGGGAGGCAGCAACCAAAGGTGGATCAAAGGCAGAAGAAGCAGAGTACTACCTATGTCGGAGATCAAAAGTACCTGCGCAGCAAAACGTCTCAGCTAGTGAAACAAGTGTGGGTGCTGAAAGGAGAACACCCGGTTGTACTCAAGCCAACCACACGGGCCAAGCCTCTTATTAGTAACCAACAACACGACACTAATAAGAAGTCTTTCAGAAGTTCTTCTGCTAATGTGAAGTCTATTTGGGTGCCCAAGAGGTCGATGAAGGCTAGCCCACAATCAAGACAAATTTGGGTGCCTAAGGCTTGTTTGCGGGCTCAAATAGCCACACCAAGACCATATCCCATACAGTATGATCCATTCACTCGCACAGCTGGCATCCACTCGTTTTCAACAATCAGGAACACACCAAGGCCCATGAGCTCGAAAATAATCACTTGTAAATGGGTCCCTAAAAAGCCTCATTTTCCAGCCGACACACCTATAAAGCTCTCGAGAGTCTCTACGAAACCTAGAGCAAAACCTATCCGCTGCATTTGGCAGCCCAAGACTTGTAACAAAACCCCGGACCCCATTTGTAAATCCATGTCAACCTACTAACCACATCACTATCACACTACGTCACTCCACTTAACTCTTAGGCCTACCGAATGACTAACCACACACACACTTGCACCGAGCACTTACTAACCCATTATTCGCTCCCGACCCTCATGTTAATATTGTAATGGGAACAACAACGGTTCTCTCTTGCCCCGTACAATGTTAACACATGTTTGTATATTCTCACAGAGACAGGCAACAAGAAGTAACATGGCCGATACGGTCGGAACCAGCTCCCAGGCAGGCACCAGCCCCCAAGTGGTGGACATCGAAAGCCTTCCGGTCGAGGAGGAATTAAAGGAAAGACCAGTGGCATTACGGGCATTACATGCCATACCAATTCAGAATCCTCCACAGGGTCATACAATGCCGGTGGGCAAAGCTTCACACTGGTTCAGTGACGTTGCTGGACCTCTGGGTGAAGGCACATATATGTGGGAGTCCGAGGTAGAATTCAATGGACGTTGGGGCAGATACCATTTCTTTACCAGGGAGTTTGAAAAGCTACAGAACAATGAAGGACTGAAGTCGATATGGAAGAAGGCGGGGCTTTATGATTACTTCAAGTTCCAACTACCAAAGCCAGATTTTCTAAGGTGCTCATATTTAATTAGTACCCTCACTCCCAGCAAAGACAAGAAAGGATACAGCTCCTTTGTGCTCCCATCACTCACAAGGGGCAATGAGCTGAAGCGTTTCCGCTTGACTATCAACTTGGTAAGAGAAGCACTCGACATGAAAGGTATGCACATCCCAACAGAGAAAGAGACTATGGTTCCAGACAATATGAAGAACAGGAATCTGACGAAGCTGAAGGACATGGTTGCGATGACACCTACAATTGCCATTCACTTACGCATGGTCATGCAACATTTCGCATTCCCCGCGCAGGAGAGGTTCACAATGCCCCCCAAAAAGATCTGGTTTAGCCTCTACCTGGCGGATGCTTTTGATTTGTCCATCAATATGCCCCACTGGATTATCGACCAGATTCATATGGCTCATCAGAGATGGTATAAAAAGCAAAAGTCTGTGTTGTATGGTTGTTGTGCACTTACAAGAATTGTATACAGATGTCTCGCATATGATGTACCGATGCAGAGGGCTCTCATTTGGTCCAGAGCACAAGAGTTTCAACGTAGATTGTCAGCTGTGGGGCCTCCCTCAAAGAAGATGAGAGGTGCTGTCCAGATGCCTTGTGCACAAGCTCGCGGTGCAACCCTAACGCCTGAAACAACCCCAAGACTTCCCCGACGAGTGCAACCATTTACTATCAGGTTACCCAGGCACAGCACAGATGGCCCTAACCTTGTGTTTCCACCAGTACCGACTGATCTGGAATTCCCGCATGGATTCACTCTGGAGGATCTAACGGACGAAGAAGTTGCTAGAATCATCGACGCTGTAAATGCGGAAGTTGAAGCAGAGCAAGCTGGTGGACAACAAACTGCCCCAGACCAAGCCCAGCCCAGCCAACCGGACGTAGTCAATGTGGACGATGAAGAAGAAGCACATGAAGAGGCATAGGGTGGACAATCAGAAGCAGAAGAACAAGAGTATGATCAGGAAGCCCTACAAGTATTGGAAGGTGCCCCCGCCTATACTAACGCATTAAAGAAGCTCTACGATACGATGAACCGAGTCCAAGAGCAACACAGGCTATCATTAGCTGCAGGTAAAGCCCTCATGAACCAGATTCTGGAGGAGGAAGGCGTGGACGAGCAATACCGTGCCACCCTGGAAATGATATCAGATGCTTTGGGAGTACCTGAAACGGTGCATACTGCACTAGCGCAATCACGAAGGACAGAGAAAAGATACGGAAGACGTCCCCCACGAGCAGGGAAACAAATGAATGTATTAGGATCAGGACCACAAGGCACCCCCACAACCACGGGCACTGCACACACCGCTCACGACACCGAGGAAGCCCATATATCAAGTGCACCTCCATCACCTCCCTTACCACCTTCGCCTCCCTCTCCACCACATTCACCTCCCATTACCAATGTAACAACCACCGTTACCGCCTCCGAGCCCACCGCCATGACTGAAGCACAAACCGCCAATCAACCCACACACCCTCTCAACACCTCCCGTGTATATACCTCCACTAACACTGTAACCCTAACGACAGCTACTGACATCCCCATTCCCCCACTCACACTTTCGGGTAGTTCACATTCACAACTGCACACACCACTGTACACATTCACCACAATCACTGCACCCACAATTCCACTATTCACAATCACTCCCACTACTGCTTACACCACGGATTTTATGGACATATCACCTTCCACCGCACCTCTCCCTCCCCCCATACCACCACAATCTCCCATTCCCCCACCTCCCCCCTCACCCTTCTCTAGTACTGCATCCACACTTCCCTTTCCCTTCCCCTTCCCCTCTGCATTCAACACCATTTCTCCCACCATTCCTCTTAATAATGTATTTAATAATATGTATCAATGTATGTCCCAACTTCAGCAACATTACCAACACCTTGACAACCAACATACAAGGCTTTTCCGAAGCCACGAAGATCTCCAAGCACGATGTAGGGATCTTGAAGAGCAGAAGCAGCTACTACAACAGCAGCACGTGACCTTACAGGAACAATATGCACAATTAGTAGCCAACCCACCCCAAGCAGATGATGAAGAGCGACGACACATGGACGAGTTGCTACATTCTCAGATCACGGACAACCTGAAGCTTCGACGGAACTTGGGCCTCCTACGCAAGCATATGTCTACAGCGCTAGAGGAGAATAAACGATTACAGAAACAGAATGAAGAAAATCTGGAGGCGGCCATGGAGGGTTCCCCACAGGAGATTGACCCAGAACGATTCAAGGCAATTCCCTCTGAGAATATGAAAGTGGTGTTAGAAACTCATGCAGATCTAATGGAGGCGCATGCCGCCTTAGAA
>CM035424.1:170857639-170860139 GCA_020310875.1 Ceratopteris richardii | reverse complement strand
TGGCAAGTTTGGCCACAATGCTAGAGATTTCTACAAAGGAGGAAACCAAAGGAGCTATAATCAAGGTTCTTCATACAAAGGCCAAGGATATTATGCTTCTACAAGTTCAGAAAATGACAATCTCTTGATGATGCACATGAATGGGAATTCAAGCAAAGTAGATAACACTTGGTATATTGATAGTGGATGTAGCAACCATATGAGTTGCAATGCTTCTTGGTTTACTAATCTACATGTTCCCAAAGGTAAAGGACATGTAGAAATAGGTTACGATAGAGCCATTGAGATCTCCCATGTTGGAGATGTAGCTTTGGATGAAAAGGAGGAAGGAAGATGTCTCAAGGATGTCTTGCATGTACCTACTATCACAAGGAACTTGGTGTCCGTTGGGCAAATGGTTGAAAGAGGCTATCAAGTAAGGTTCAACAAAGGTGGATGCTTTGTGGAGAACCCTAAGCAAGGTTACAAGGTCATAGAAAGAGGAAAGAAGCAAGGGAGACTCTTCACTTTGGAGGTAAATTCTCATTCCACTGAACATGTCTACTTCACATATGGAAACAAGAGGATTTCAGAGTTGGACTTGTGGCACAAGAGGATAGGTCACATCAACATACAAAGAATAAAGGAAATGCAATTCAAAAGGCTTGTTGAAGGTCTTCCCAACTTCCAAGGACAAGGTATGAAGCATTTATGTGAATCCTGTCAACTAGGGAAGCAAGTGAGACTTCCATTCAAGAAGAGTGGCTACATAAGACAACATCCATTGGAGTTGATACATATAGATGTGTGGGGGCCAACCAAAGAGCAATCCATTGGAGGTAACAAATACTTTGTCACTTTTATAGATGATTGGACAAGGATGGTTTGGGTTTATTTCATAAAAAACAAATCAGATGTGTTTACATGTTTCAAAGCATTCAAGGCAATGGTAGAGAACGAAACAGGTACATATATCAAGAAGCTAAGGTCCGATGGAGGGGGAGAATATTTCTCCAATGAGTTTTCTGATTTTTTAATGGATCAAGGCATCAAGAGGCAAGTAACATGCAGGTATGCACCCCAAAAAATGGAGTAGCAAAGAGAAAGAATAGATACATTGCCGAGATCGCTAGAGCAATGCTTCATGAGATGAATGTACCTAACATGTTTTGGAGTGATGCAACAAATACCGCCGTGTATCTAATGAATAGGGATCCTACCTCAGGCATCCATGGCTTGACACCATATCAAGCCTATTATGGTAAGAAACCTGATCTTTCCCACTTGAAGATATTTGGATGTACTTGTTATGTACATGTGCCAAGTGAATTGAGGCACAAGCTACAACGAAAGGCAGAAAAGTGTGTGTTTCTAGGATATTCAAATGATCATAGAGGTTACAGGTGCTTCAACCCAAACACAAAGGACTTGAGGATATCAAGGGATGTAGCATTTGATGAGCTACTCCCTTGGTATTAGAAGTATGATTGTATGCAGGACTATGAAGAAGAAAAGCATGGACATGACGAAGAACAAATCGACCTAGAGCTAAGCGGCCCAAGGTGTTCCATCAATGAAGATAGTTCAAGCATGAACTCACCATGGAGGGGGAGATCTTCATCAAGCTATGAAGCACAATCAATCAACAAAGGCAAAGCAACATTGGTGGAGTTGGATGAAGAAGGTAATGAAGTTGAAGACGATGAAGGACACATGATGGAGAAAGAAGCCACATCAAAGAAAGAGATCAAGTTCCCAAGGCAAAGGAGGTTTATTCCTCCAAAAGGTGAAGAAAGGAAGTCTTCTAGAGTTAAGTATCCAGCTCAAAGGTTTACTTATGATTCATACATGGCAACGCATTATGCATATATGAACAAAGTGGTAGAAGATCATGAGCCCGATTGCTATGAAGATGCAAGCAGGTACACCGAATGGAAAGAGGCAATGCAAGAAGAGATTGACGCACTTGAGGAAAATCAAACATGGACTCTAGTGCCCAAGAAGGAGAACATGAAGGTAATAGGTAACAAGTGGGTGTATAAAGTAAAGAGGAATTCAGATGGATCTATTTCTAGGTTCAAAGCAAGATTGGTGGCCAAGGGTTTTGCACAAACCTATGGAGTGGACTTTGAAGAGATATTCAGCCCCATGGCAAAGATGAGCACCATTAGGACACTCATTGCAATGGTTGCTAGCAAAGGATGGAAGCTTTTCCAATTGGATATCAAGAATGCCTTTCTCAATGGAGACTTGGAAGAAGAGGTATACCTAGAGCAACCACTAGGTTTTGTTCATAAAGAGTTTCCACATCATGTTTGTAGGTTGAAGAAGGCACTTTAATGGCCTAAAGCAAGCTCCAAGGTCTTGGAACCAAAGATTGGTGGACTATTTGATCAAATGTGGTTACAATCAATGCAAGGCGGATCCATCTCTCTTCATCAAACAAAGAAGATAACTTGTAGTCTACATGTGTGTGTATGTAGATGATCTTATCATTACAGGTAATGATACAAAGGGCATT
>CM035424.1:170850139-170852639 GCA_020310875.1 Ceratopteris richardii | reverse complement strand
TTGGAACTAAATTGCAAGTCTTGTTATCCTGTAGTGCTTCCATTTCTTCGCTCATTGCTTTCTCCCACTTTTCATCTCCTTTTGCCTCATCATAACATGTGGGTTCATTTTCCTGCTCAACTTTTGTCATAAAAGCATAATGAGTATTCATGAAAGATTCATACGTATACCTTTGAGGTTGCTTACTCACTCTTGAAGTTCTTCTTACCTCCAACGTAGATGCTCTTCCTTTCTTATTAGGAACCTTTGATGATTCTCCATAGTCACATACATCACTAATTTCCTCTCCTTCATCATTAACTTCAACAAGTTTGAGTTTACCTTTACTTTTAACACTAGGAGGTGAATCTTGCCTTAATCTTCCATTGAAAGGTAGCTCTCTTTCTTCATCCAAACCGCTTTTCTCATCACTTAAACTTCTTGTGGGCTGAGGTAAGCACTCGTCTCCTTTACCTGTATCTTCTTCATCTCCATTTATGACCTGCAAACTTTTCTTATCTACATACCATGAAAGTGATTCATCAAAATTTACATCTCTTGAAACAACCACCTTATTGGTATGAGGATTATAACATCTATATCCTCTTTGAGTATCTGCATAACGAATAAATATACACTTTTCTGATTTCACATCAAGTTTTGATCTCACTTCACTAGGTACATGTACATAACATACACAACCAAATACTTTCAAATGACTTACACTTGGTTTCCTTCCATGCCATACCTCATATGGTGTCAAATGATGAACTCCAGCAGTAGGTACTCTATTCATAATGTATCACACTTGTGCTAATAGCTTCAGCCCAAAAAGAATTAGGCAAACACATATCATTTAGCATGCTTCTAGATGCTTCTGCTATGATTCTGTTTCTTCTTTTTGTGACTCCATTTTGTTGTGGAGTATATCTGCATGTAACTTCTCTTTTGATACCTTCATCATACAAAAAATCAGTAAAAGCTTGAGAGAAATACTCTCCCCCTCCATCGGATCTTAGCTTCTTAACATATCTTCCTGTTTGCTTCTCGACAAATGATTTAAAATTTTTGAAACAATCAAAGACTTCACTCTTATGTTTAATGAAATACACAAATGTCATTCTACTATGATCATCAAGGAATGATACATAGTACTTATTACCAGCCAAGGATGCCTCTTTAGTAGGACCCCATACGTCCGTGTGTATATGTTCTAGCAATCCACTGCTTACATAGCTTGAATGCTTGAAAGGCTGTCTACTCTGCTTACCCATTTGACATGCTTCACATAGATGCACCATATGTTGCTTAGTAAGATCAGGTAATCCTTCAACAATCCTCTTCTTTGATAGCTCCTTTAACCTGTGTACATTCATGTGTCCAATCCTTTTGTGCCATAGATCAAGCTCTGCTATTCGATGCATACCATAAGAGAAATAGTTTGTATGATTTGGGTTTACCTTGAATGTAAACAATCTACCTTGTTTTTGACCTCTAGCAATTAGCCTCCTTTGCTTTGGATCCTCAATGAAGCAACCTGCATGATTAAATCTTATTTGCAAACCTTTTTCTACCATTTGACCAACTGACATAAAATTCTTAGTGATCGTTGGCACATAAAGTACATCCTTCAAGCAATTTGTCTTGCTCTTATCCTGCATAACAACATCTCCAACTTGCATAATCTTATGTGTTGTATCATCTCCTGTTTCAACATGACCTTTACATGAAGGATTATGCATATTAGAAAACCATGAAGCATCATGTGACATATGGTTAGAGCAACCACTATCTACATACCATACATCACTATTACAATTCATCTTAGTTTCTACATTCATCATAAGAAGAGAATCATAATCATCACTTTTACCTTCAACTACATAATTTCCTTGTTTTTTACCTCTTCTTGAATAGCCTCCTCTTTGATTACCACCTTGATTATTTTCATTTTGATAACAATCTTTGGCATAGTGTCCATACTTTCCACATATATAGCAATTGTTGTTATCTTCACTCCTTTGTCTTTGATTGTAGTTGTAGTTGCCTCTCGTACCCCTCACGCTTGATCTTCCTCTTTCTCTTGTGTTGAAGAAGCCACTTGAAGTCCCTTGATCATCGCTCCTTCTTCCTCGACCTCTATTTGAACCTCTTCTTCCTCTGTTTCCACCTCTTGATGATCCTACATAAAGAGCTTGTCCTTGAGATCCTTTTTTATTTGAAGTAGAGCCATTTAGATTCATCTCCTCTAACATAAAGTGAAGTAATGAATGGTTTCCATCTCTCATCATCCTTGAGTCCGTTTAGAGTATGTGCAACCAAGTCGTCGTCCTCCACATGAGCTTGAATTGATCCTAGTTGATCTGCAATCTCTTTAACCTTCAACAAGTAATCATTGACCGATATCCTTGTATCTTTCTTTATGTTATTCAACTCATTTTTGAGTTGAATCTTCCTTGCTCTTGTACCTGTAGCATACAACCTTTCCAATGCAAGCCAAACATCTCTACTTGTGTTTAGA
>CM035424.1:170832639-170845139 GCA_020310875.1 Ceratopteris richardii | reverse complement strand
GGCTTTGCAGCTCGAGAATAAGGTTGGAGGTTTTACCGAAGACCTGGAATGGTTAAAAGCTAGTAAAAATATTGCAGAAGATACGACTAGACAGATGTACTGCACCACGTGCAAGAATTCAGGGCATACCAGTGCCACTTGTGCACTTAATCAGATGTATTGCGCTATCTGCAATACAACCAGACATTCCACCGAAAACTGTGCTTATAATGCCAAAGTGCAGGGAACAGCAACAGTAAATGCAATTATACAAGAACGAGCGCAGCCTGCCGCTCACTATGTACCTCCTCAGATGAGAAATAATCAGCAGCAAGGATACAGAAATTATTGAGGATAGAGGAATACCAACTATAATGGAAATTGCTGGCAGATAGGAACATCACAAGAAGGTAATGCCTTGCCACCACCTCGCTGTCATTTTTGCGGTGAGTTTGGTCACATCAAAAGATTCTGTAAAGATGCAGCCGAATATGATCAGAGGAAGAAAGAGCGCCAGAACCCTATGACAAATATGGTTCATATCACACCAATCGAATACAAGCCACGGTAGTTCAGACCCGATCCGGTAATTGAACCAGGTATTCGTGAGCAACAAAGAATGTATGACAAAGCTAGTCAGTGCACCACCACAGAACCTACAGTGTTCCCAGATCCAATTCCGGTGACACAAGTTCCGCTGCCAAAGGAAACCGCGCAGAAGCAAGAGTCAATCCTAGTAACTGATGCAACATCTTCAGAATCAGTAAAAGGTACAAGTCAAGCAGAACAGGCATGGGAAATTTTATCTAAGGCATCCATTACTCTTCCTCTTGGACAATTACTTGCATTAGTACCAGGAGTTCGGCAACAATTTCAGCAACAGCTCAGTCTAGGATTTTCCTGCATTCCAGCAACAGCCACGGTACAACCGGAAACTGACTCTACGGTGGATCATTCGGTCCCTTTAATTATGGTATGGTACAAAAATCATAAAATTACTCAAGTATTAATTGATGGTGGATCTTGTGTAAACATAGCTACTGCAGCACTTTGTAAAAAGTTAGGATGGACCAAAATTGAGCCTGTCCAGTTTTTTGTTAGAATGGCCGACCAATCCAGAGTCCACCTAGTAGGACTTGTACGGAATGTCCCAATTACTTTGCAGGGTACAACTTTTAAGATGACTTTCGTACCAGAGTCTAGTCTTGACTATAATCTCCTTTTTGGCCGTCCTTGGTTGAAACAAGCTAAGATTATACAGGATTTGTTAGCACAAGAACTTACTTTTAAGGACAACAACCGTAAGTATGTTGTCAAATTGGATGCTATTCAGCCCTCTGAACTACATGCTAGACCTTATGTCGCAGAACCAGTTCACATGTTAGATGGTTTGTCCGATGATGAAGAAGAAGAATTTTTTAAGAATAACATAGATTTGATTTCCCTAGGAACTATCGACTTACAATCTCTTGTAGATAACTGGAATCCGGCAGTTTGCACGGTGGTGCCTGTGACCAAAGAAGTAGAGACAGAGGATACTGCTGCTAAGGATGAAGCTACTATACAGCAACTTTTGCAATCAGTCGATGATTCAGGAAACCCTCGTCAACTCTATGTTCCTAAAGATCAGTTGATAACTTATAATTTAGGAGATAAAGTAAATCTGGGACCTGTCAAGATAAAGGAAGGATTGTCTGAAGCATTTCAAGCAGATTTGATCCAGCTTCTTCGTGAGTTCTCTGATGTTTTTGCATGGGATTACCGTGACATGAAAGGCCTGGACCCTCACATCTATCAGCATCGGGTCGTACTAAAACCAAAAGCTAAACCAATTGAACAACCCAGCTACCAAATGAATCCTAACTTTGCAGTGCAGGTCAAGGTAGAGCTTGATAGGTTATTAAAAGTTCGATTCATCGTACCAATAGAACATGCAGAGTGGATATCACCAATTGTTATTGTGCTTAAGAAAAATAAGCAGCTTAGAATATGTGTTGATTACCGGAAATTGAATGCATCCACCGTACCTGATCCATTTCCACATCCATTTCTTGATACAATGTTGGATAGAGTGGCTGGCCATGAAATGTATTCATTTCTTGATGGTTATAGTGGTTATAACCAGGTTCGAATGCCTGAGCAAGATATACAAAAAACAGCGTTCATTACCAATTGGGGTGTTTTTGCTTGTACAGTCATGTGGTTTGGATTGAGAAATGCTCCTAGCACTTTTGAGCGATGTATGCAGGAAATCTTCTCACCCTATCTTACTTCTTTTATGCAAGTGTATCTAGATGATTTCTCTTTATTCGGTAAGATGGTCGTACACCTGTATCATCTACGGTGTTGTTTTGAGAAATGTCGCGAATACAGACTCTGCCTGAACCCAAACAAATCTGTGTTTGCGATTTCATGTTGTAAGCTGCTTGGCCATATTGTGTCTGCACAAGGCATACAAGTCAACCCAGACAAAGTTGCAGCTGTATTAGAAGCCCCTGTGCCTACTACGTGGAAAGTAGTGATGAGATTCATGGGTCAAGTCAGATGGCATGGTCGACATTTACGGTGGCTTGCTCACTTGGCAATACCACTAAACCGGTTAATAACCAGTACTCCTCGATAGTTTGATTGGACCTAGGAATGTCAAACTGCATTTGATCATTTAAAAGGTTTATTAACGCAGGTTCCGATTCTACAACCTCCTGATTGGGATCGCCCATTTGATGTTTTTGTAGATGCATCAGATATAGCCATTGGAAGTGTCTTAATGCAACAAATCGATAAATGGTTTAGGCCTGTTTATTATGCAAGTAGAAGGCTTGCTCCTACTGAAAAGAATTATTCCGTAACTGAAAGAGAATGTCGTGGTTTGGTATATTCTGTAAAGAAATTCCGGCATTATTTACTAGGTCGTAAATTCATCTTTCATGTAGATCATGCTGCACTGGTGTATTTAGTTCGGCAACAACATTTAGGTGGTCTATTAGCACGTTGGGTTCTACTGTTACAAGAGTTTGATTATGAAGTGATTCATCGACCCGAAACTGTACATGCATTAGCATATTTTCTTTCCAGGTTGGATTCCGATGAAGCTCCGGTCGGTGTTGATGACACCACACCTGCAATTTATGTTATTGACCCAACTAATGATGAATTTGTAGAACCACCTGTGACACCTACTTACTATGATCAATTATTAACCTTTCTTACTGATGGCTATCTTCCTGCTCAGACTTCTCTTGCAATACGTAGGAAAATTGCAGTTTACAGTCGCAGATTCCGGTTGATTGCTGGAGAGTTGTACTATATGGATCACACCGGGATCTTACTTCGTTGCGTTCCTCCACATGAAGTCAACTCAGTTATCGCTCTGGCACATTCAATTCCTTTCGGTGGACATTTTGCAACAGATTTCACACACCGAAAAATTTTGCAAAGTGGGCTTTGGTGGCCTACTATGTACAAAGATGTATCTCGGTTTGTGCAACAATGTGACAATTGTCAGCGATTTGGAGAGCCTCTCCAACGCCATTTTTTCCCACTGCAACCTGTATTACCATTAGAACCTTTTCAGAAATGGGGTCTTGACTTTATTGGCCAATCACACCTCTAGCAATACTCAGCAATAATCGATATATTTTGACATGTACAGATTATGCTACCAGGTGGGCAGAAGCTTGGGCTTTAAGGTCTGCTACAGCTATTTCGGTAGCAAAATGTTTGATGAAAGACATATTTCCACAATTTGGATTGCCTTTGGAACTTGTGACAGATCAAGGCACACATTTTGTTAACAATTTAATGAAAGTGCTCACACACTCTTTGCAGATTCTGCATAAATTCAGTTCACCGTATTATCCTCGTGCTAATGGCTTAGCTGAGAGTACCAACAAGACCTTGTTAAATATGCTTCGTAAACTGATTCTGGAATCACCAGAAAAATGGGATCAGTTATTACCTGCAGTATTATGGGCTTACCGAACTACCTATAAAGTTGCCACCGGACTAACTCCTTTCAAACTTGCTTATGGATTAGAAGCAATTGCTCCTATGGAAGTCGTAGTACCTAGTTTACGTGTGGCCATAACTCAAAAGCTGATACCAGAAGAGTCTTTGCCATTTCGGTTAGATACACTCAGAGAACTAGATGAGCATCGTTGGACAAGTTTTCTCACCCTTCAAGAAGTGCAGTTGCGGCAAGCTTGTACACATGATCGGTATCTTAAAACTCCAGTTTTTACGGTAGGACAACTTGTGCTCTTTTACAATGCAAAATCAAATCGTTCTGCTGGAAAATTCAAGTTACGATGGTTTGGTCCCTATCGGATTACTGAACAAGTGGGCCCAACTACATTTCGGTTGACTACTTTGAATGGAATTCCTCTTCTGAAGGTGATAAATGTCAAAGTTGCGGCCGTATCATCAAGCATCTGATCCGCACTGAAGTGTTCTGTGATTGCCCGCATATTTTCTTTTCTATTTTCTTTTCTTTTCTTTTTTAGTTTTGCGTGTTAATTAAATAATAACCATAAATTCCTCATTTGGATACTAACCATGAATCATCACCGCCTTTTCTTATTGATTCTGCTCATGCATGCACACCGTAGTTATGAGGTTATCATCTCAACATTGCGTGATGATTAACAATTTCAATTGCCTCCCATTGCCAAGTATCTACTTAACCTTTTTTGTTTCGCTGTTAATCGCTATTGTATTTGTGTGCTTTGCGTGCTTGTGCTCTCTGTATACCTTGTGCAATTGTGTTCTTGTGCTTGTGTGTGCGCACCATGGAAGCGTTAGCAAGCTTTGTTGCATTCCGTGATGGACTCCCTGCAGATGTAGGCGAGTTCTTACGAATCCGCGGGTTGGCCAATTTCGCTGAATTGCCTTGGCATTCAGTGGAATGTCACCCGTTCTACGCCCAAATCATCACCACCATCGCTGCCACACCTGCTACAGAGCAGAGTTGGCCAATCACCTCAGTACCATCTCGAATAGTAATAACTTTACAGACTTTTGCTGATGCTTTTCGCCTTACTCTGCAAGGCCGAGAAAATGGACCCAACCTTCCAATCGCTATGATGAATCAGTTATTTCCCAGACATTCTTCTAATGAATATGCTATCCTTTGTTGCCCTGACCCTGAGAGGACAACCCTACAATTTTTAGTAGCAATACTAAATTTGCAGAAGCGTACATATGACATATCCCATCCTTTCTATTTGGTGATAGATATGGCTGCCAGAGAGCCTGTAAATTTTGCCTCCTACTATTTCCGTCGCATTCACAAAGAATGCGTTTCAGTAATTAAATAGGTCAACAAGGGTGATATGCCACGTTCCTGCCTCCCCCACATATTAAGTTTCCTGTTTTCGGCCATACAAGCAGCACAACCACCACCCAGAGGTCTAGTATTACATCATGAAGAATCAGTGCAGATACTGGAAGAGGACGAAGAGGATGACAAAGAACTTTTCCAGCTCCTTCGCCGAAAACATATCAAAATCAGTTCATCTGATAGTCAAGTACAGAATTCGGTCGCCGGAAAAGAAGACGACAACAACGAACAAGAGACTTTTCATGACACCGCAACATCCATGCATCATGATTCATCAGCACAATCCTCTTCAGAGCACCAACAAGAGCATGATGATACCACCAACTCTGGAGATAGTTCTTCTAAAGAAGAATCTCAACAACAATCTGAACAGGAAAAGCAAGAAGATCTGCAAACTATTATTAAAGAAATTTTTGAAGAACTGATTAAAGCAGTGGAGTCTGCAGTTGCCACCCGTGATGACACTATGCAACCAACCACCGAAAAGGTATTACAAACGAACACTGTTCTTCTCACTTCTCCACCTATGCCTCCACTTAAACCCCATATTCCTATTCCACCCATTGTACCTGACGCACCGGATTCCTCATCTTCTTCACCAAACTATTCTCCGCCAAATTCCCATCAGCTCCTCACCACTTCTTCATCTCAACCCCGTCCACATCTTCCGGTGCCTTCGATTCCCATGACTTCTGAGCTTGCAACCATGGGTCAATTGTTGATCCAGTTATCGCAGTAGCTACCTGCACAAATGAAGGAAGTGACTAACAACATCCGAGAAGAATTTCAACACAAGGTTGAGGTTGTGGAAGCAGACATTAGCCCTCTCCAAGAAGAACTCGATGCAATCAAAACAGAAAATCAAACTTTAAATGAACAGATTAAGCAGCTACAGGCCCGACTTGCTAAACAGGAGACAGTCATTATTCAAAGAGATGCTGCCTTGGCCGAAGTCAGAGCAAAGGATGAATTATTGTGTGCTGCTGATGCAGAAATTATGCATTTGAAACAATTAGCTCAAGATAAAGAAGATGCCCGCATTGCATTGGGTGATTTGTTAGAAGAGACCAGAGTTCAGTTAGATGAAGTGGTACAACGTGGACAAGAGATGGCCGATTTGGCTACAAAGACTAAAGAAGAACTACAAAGATTAGAATCCCAATTGTTCGAGGCCAATTCTCTATTGAAAATGCAGATGAATTTAGTTAATCAGCTACAGAAAGAGATAGCAGGTACCCACAGAGAAAGGGATGCCTATTACAAGACAATATAGTTTCTGAATCAAGAGTTGGAAAGAAGGGAGTATCAACTGGATACTCAAAAAGAAAGATTATCCAAAATTGATAAACAAATTGCAGACATGAAGGTGACTAGGGATGCAGCTTTGGCGAATGAATTTTATTTACATGAAGCTTTTCTGTAGACACAAGCAGAAGTTTTGATGACCCAAGTTATTTCTTTAAGCTCACTATGGACAGATGCTCAGCTCGTAGAATTAGAAATTTTGAAACAGATGTTAGAGTCGTTAAAGAAGAAAATTGCAAGGACATTTAGATTAGCAAGAACAATGTATTTAGAAGGAATAGTAGATGAACCATAATTTTTGTATACCTGCGGGTTCAAGTCCACCATGCGTGCTAGTGTAAGCTGCCGGATTGGCAATTGTAAAGTCTGACTCTTTTCATATTTCGCACGAACCGAAAGGTCGTTGCGACGATGTTGTAATCTTCTTATAAATGAATGAAAAGAGACGCTTCGGGTGACGACCAGAGGAGTCGCCAGACTGTCTGTCTGGTTGATGTAGTCTGTGTAGTTTCCGTGGTGTCTTTGAATACTCTGAGTTATTTTCTATCTTTCTGTTCTGTTTGATTATCTATATCTGTGTGTTAGAGATTGTGTTACGGTAATGTTACATTAAGCAAAGTATTGAATCGTTGTTTCTGTAAGTGGTTTTCTGTAAGACTGCGTTACACTAGCATTCACTTTGTACGTTGGTTACTGAGAAGTTTTAATCTATGTATGAGTCGATACTCTGTGAGTGAGCGAATCAGAATAGTAAGTCTCTAAGGAATAATTCTGAGTTTTTTTCTGTTAGTAAGTCTGTTGGCAGAGTTGATGAACAACTGTTATGTGAGTGAGTGACTTAAGCAAGTTAATTGGGAGAATCAAGTATAGGGCCTCTGTTTAACAGATCCCTTCCACTCCCAAGAACCTGAATCGATGTTTAAACGCGCTTCTGACGGCAAGCGACGTTTAACAATATACATATACATATACATATACATATAAATATACATATACATATACATATAAATATACATATACATATACATATACATATACATATACATATACATATACATATACATATACATATACATATACATATACATATACATATACATATACATATACATATACATATACATATACATATACATATACATATACATATACATATACATATACATATACATATACATATACATATACATATACATATATGATGAGGGAAGTATCTCAACCCCTAAGCAACGACGAAGCATGAATGACCTCCACAGGTATCCTTCTTTGACCTCTGCACACCAAAAATGCTCTTACTCAGAGCTTATGCAGAGAACTCCACTGAGCTTTTGTAGACCTGTAGTAGACACCAAGAGCTTTCCAACAAGACAAATTTTACTTCAAATGGATGCTTACACAAAGAGAAACAATGTCTACAACATGAGCTAGCTGAATGCTCACAACTAATCACAAATTTTACTTCAAATGGATGCTTACACAAAGAGAAACAATGTCTACAACATGAGCTTGCTTATCACAACTCCAGCACTTAGTGCTCACTTTACATGAGCTAAAACTCCAAGAAGATGGCCCAAAAGAAGTCGGGATACATGCTCCTTTTATAGTGAGAAGTGTGCCCCTAAAATCTAGGAACTACCTTTCCAAATCAGCCTCCTAACTTGGAGGATTTAGTTGAGATGAATTGGGGAGTGGTTGAGTGACTTTTCTTGATGGAATCTCGTGGATTTTGGCTTTCTTTGATTGCTCCACATGTCCATAAAAGATTCCCCACGAATTTGTAGCTTGAAGCTTGACTTTTAACACTCCCCCTCAAGCTTCAATTCTTCATCCTCATCCAAGCTCCTTCATGTTGATGCTTTGCTTGAATTTTGAAATCTTCATTCCATCCAAAGTCTTTGTAAACATGTAGGCAACTTGGTCCTTGGTACCAATATGATGTACTGAAACTTCCTTCGATATCACCTTTTCCCTTATGAAGTGATAGTGCACTTCAATATGCTTGGTTCTAGCATGATAGACAGGATTCGATGTTAGATGAATGCTACTCATATTGTCACAAAAAATTGGATACGTGTCAACCTGCAAATTAAGCTCCATAAATAACTTCTTAATCCACATTAGCTCACATGTGACTTGAGCCAAAGCTCTATACTCAGCCTCGGTGGAAGATAATGCCACTGTGGGTTGCTTCTTTGAAATCCATGAGATGATCTTGCTACCTAACATGACTAGGTAACCACTTGTACTTCTTCTATCCTCCTTAGAATCGGCCCAATCCGCATCAGAATAAGCTTTGACCTGCATATCATCATCAAATGAATAGAACAATCCTTCATTTATAGTGGCCTTAAGATATCGTAACATTCTTCTTGCAGCTTGCAAGTGTGTAGTCCTTGGACTATGCATAAATTGTGATAACACTCCAACTCCATATGCTATGTCAGGCCTAGTTATTGTGGCATAATTGAAAGAGCCTACAATAGAGCGATAAAAAGTTACATCCTCTAATGGCTCTCCATCAATGGAGCTTAGCTTTACATTAACCTCCATGGGATTTGAAATAGGCTTGCAATGTAGCATCCAAAACCTCTCAAGTAGGTCTAGAATATACTTCCTTTGTATGAGCATAATACCTTCCTCTTTGTATACAACTTCAATGCCAAGAAAATACCTAAGATCTCCAAGATCAGATATCCTAAACTCCTTTCCAAGCTTTGCCTTGATCTCCTCAATGCCCTTTGTATCATTACCTGTAATGATAAGATCATCTACATACACACTCATGTAGACCACAAGTTCTCCTCTTTGTTTGTTGAAGAGAGATGGATCCGCCTTGCATTGATTGTAACCACATTTGATCAAATAGTCCACCAATCTTTGGTTCCAAGCCCTTGGAGCTTGCTTTAGGCCAAAAAGTGCCTTCTTCAACCTACAAACATGATGTGAAAACTCTTTATGAACAAAACCTAGTGGTTGCTCCATGTATACCTCTTCTTCCAAGTCTCCATTGAGAAAGGCATTCTTGATATCCAATTGGAAAAGCTTCCATCCTTTGCTAGTAGCCATTGCAATGAGTGTCCTAATGGTGCTCCTCTTTGCCACGGGGCTGAATGTCTCTTCAAAGTCCACTCCATAGGTTTGTGCAAAACCCTTGGCCACCAATCTTGCTTTGAACTTAGAAATAGATCCATCTGAATTCCTCTTTACTTTATACACCCACTTATTACCTATTACCTTTATGTTCTCCTTCTTGGGCACTAGAGTCCATGTTTGATTTTCCTCAAGTGCGTTGATCTCTTCTTGCATTGCCTCTTTCCATTCGGTGTACCTGCTTGCATCTTCATAGCAATCGGGCTCATGATCTTCTACTACTTTGTTCATATATGCATAATGTGTTGCCATGTATGAATCATAAGTAAACCTTTGAGTTGGATACTCAACTCTAGAAGACTTCCTTTCTTCACCTTTTGGAGGAATAAACCTCCTTTGCCTTGGGAACTTGATCTCTTTCTTTGACGTAGCTTCTTTCTCCATCATGTGTCCTTCATCATCTTTTACTTCATTACCTTCTTCATCCAACTCCATCAATGTTGCTTTGCCTTTGTTGATTGATTGTGCTTCATAGCTTGATGAAGATCTCCCCCTCCATGGTGAGTTCATGCTTGAACTATCTTCATTGATGGAACACCTTGGGCCGCTTAGCTCTAGGTCGATTTGTTCTTCATCATGTCCATGCTTTTCTTCTTCATAGTCCTGCATACAATCATACTTCTTATACCAAGGGAGTACCTCATCAAATGCTACATCCCTTGATATCCTCAAGTCCTTTGTGTTTGGGTTGAAGCACCTGTAACCTTTATGATCATTTGAATATCCTAGAAACACACACTTTTCTGCCTTTGGTTGTAGCTTGTGCCTCAATTCACTTGGCACATGTACATAACAAGTACATCCAAATATCTTCAAGTGGGAAAGATCAGGTTTCTTACCATAATAGGCTTGATATGGTGTCAAGCCATGGATCCCTGAGGTAGGAGCCCTATTCATAAGATACACGGCGGTATTTGCTGCATCACTCCAAAACATGTTAGGTACATTCATCTCATTAAGCATTGCTCTAGCGATCTCGGCAATGTATCTATTCTTTCTCTCTACTACTCCATTTTGTTGGGGTGTGTACCTGCATGTTACTTGCCTCTTGATGCCGTGATCCATTAAAAAATCAGAAAACGCATTGGAGAAATATTCTCCCCCTCCATCGGACCTTAGCTTCTTGATATATGTACCTGTTTCCTTTTCTACCATTGCCTTGAATGCTTTGAAACATGTAAACACATCTGATTTGTTTTTGATGAAATAAACCCAAACCATCCTTGTGCAATCATCTATAAAAGTGACAAAGTACTTGTTACCTCCAATGGATTGCTCTTTGGTTGGCCCCCACACATCTGTATGTATCAACTCCAATGGATGTTGGCTTATGTAGCCACTCTTCTTGAATGGAAGTCTCGCTTGCTTCCCTAGTTGACAAGGTTCACATAAATGCTTCATACCTTGTCCTTGGAAGTTGGGAAGACCTTCGACCAGCCTCTTGAATTGCATTTCTTTCATTCTTTGTATGTTGATGTGACCTATCCTCTTGTGCCACAAGTCCAACTCCGAAATCCTCTTGTTTCCATATGTGAAGTAGACATGTTGAGTGGAATGAGAATTTACCTCCAAAATGAAGAGTCTCCCTTGCTTCTTTCCTCTTGCTATGACCTTATAACCTTGCTTAGGGTTCTCCACAAAGCATCCACCTTTGTTGAACCTTACTTGATAGCCTCTTTCAACCATTTGCCCAACGGACACCAAGTTCTTTGTGATAGTAGGTACATGCAAGACATCCTTGAGACATCTTCCTTCCTCCTTGTCATCCAAAGCTACATCTCCAACATGGGAGATCTCATGGGCTGTATCATCACCTGTTTCTACATGTCCTTTACCTTTGGGAACATGTAGATTAGTAAACCAAGAAGAATTGCAACTCATATGGTTGCTACATCCACTATCAATATACCAAGTGTTATCTACTTTGCTTGAATTCCCATTCATGTGCATCATCAAGAGATTGTCATTTTCTGAACTTGTAGAAGCATAATTACCTTGGCCTTTGTATGAAGAACCTTGATTATAGCTCCTTTGGTTTCCTCCTTGGTAGCAATCTCTAGCATAGTGGCCAAACTTGCCACATATGTAACATCCTTCACCATCTTGATTCCTGTTTTGTTGATGTCGTCCTCCTCTTTCTCTTGTTCCTCCTCTCCCTCTTTGTGATGAGGTGCCTAGGTCATGTCCTTGATTGCTTGAGTGGCCTTGCCTTCCTCCAAACCTTCCTTTGCCCCTTCCTTGTCCTCGTCTTCCTTTGCCCCTTTGATTACCTGCATAGAAAACTTGTGCATCCTTGCTTTTAGTTGAACTTCCACCTATGTTCATTTCTTCGGTGACCATGAGAGCAACCAATTGCTCAAAATCTAGAAGATTATCCCTTACATAAACTGAAGTGGTAAAGGGTTTCCACTTCTCATCATCTCTCAAACCATTGAGAGTATAAGCCACAAGATCGTCATCATCTACGTGGCTTCCAATGGATCCCAATGCATCTGATTACTCCTTGACCTTAAGTATGTAGTCATTTATGCTACTCCCTGAGCTCTTCCTAAGGTTGTTGAGCTCATTCTTGAGCTGGATCTTCCTTGCTTTGGTGCTTGTTGAATAAATCCTTTCAAGTGTCTCCCATACCTTCATGCTTGAATCCAAGTCTTGGATATGGCCGATCATGCTATTGCTAATGTGTTGGGAAAGGATAAAGATAACCCTCTTGTCTCTTTCATTCCAT
>CM035424.1:170825139-170827639 GCA_020310875.1 Ceratopteris richardii | reverse complement strand
TGCCTGCGCACACACATAGATATGCCTACTAAAAGAAAACAAACAAGCAAGAAATGGGCTAGCTTAAGCAAGGGGCTTGCTTATCATAACTCCAGCACTTAGTGCTCACTTTACATGAGCTAAAACTCCAAGAAGATGGCCCAAAAGAAGTCGGGATACATGCTCCTTTTATAGTGAGAAGTGTGCCCCTAAAATCTAGGAACTACCTTTCCAAATCAGCCTCCTAACTTGGAGGATTTAGGTGAGATGAATTGGGGAGTGGTTGAGTGACTTTTCTTGATGGAATCTCATGGATTTTGGCTTCCTTTGATTGCTCCACATGTCCATAAAAGATTCTCCATGAATTTGTAGCTTGAAGCTTGACTTTTAACAATATACATATATGTATACATATACATAACACTGAGTCACAACAAAGGAGAACAAAGACATGTTCTCTTTTCCTTTTTACCTAAAGACCATTATATCAAGCAATAAAGTGAGCATTTTACAATATCTAGAAAGCATCACTTGTTCTTGCTTGTAAATATTGTCACTAGAACCTTGATCTCATATCCCAAGTAGTCAAGATAGATATAATAAAATTCTTGTTGCCATGAAAACTAGTTGTTCAGCCGATCAAGAATCCCACATCATGATCTTTGACAATAGATTAGTGTTTAAGGTACAAGTAAGAGTTCAGGAAGCTCCTTCCTTACATCCATAACCTCAACAAGCACAGATTATAGCTGATTAAAAGTTACTCGAAAATTAGAGTACATGTGTTGCAAAAATCGGAACATTTTAACAAGGCAATTAAGATCATCCCCTTTGTATGGTTAAGATCCTCATTGAATGCATGGCCATATTCACAGAATATGAAATACATTTCACAAAAGCATTCCCAAGAGAAGATAATAATCAACAAAATTATACTAAGAAACATTCACACATGATCAGAGAAATGCTCAAGATAAATCAAGTTGAACACAAAGTGGAAGCAGAACTCGACATTATATTTATATTAAAATGATGTTTTACATTTCCTGTGTAAGTACAAGAGAAATATGAATCTATAATAGAAGCTGATCATAGCTTTCCTCAGGCTCAAGGATATTGGGATCCTCTGGAACATTAGAACACATATCCTACCTCTCTTGCTCCAAGATTGGCTCTTCAAGGTCAGCCATGTCCCCCGGTTCATCTGCAAGTGGGGGAACAGGCTCCCTTGAAGCCGGTTGGAATCTCTCCCTGGCTGCAATGTGCTTCCTTCCAACCTCTTGGTCTTCATCTGGGCATTCATTCAGCCCATTGATTCTCATTCTAATAAAGCTCACTTGAGCATCATCCTTCTCCACAGCTATGCAGTGCCTGAACATCTTTAAGGAGCAAGCCAGAGTCGTTCCTGAAACAGCAGAAAACCACTTAGAGGTGTCAATCAACCATGACTAATGAAAATTGTGAAAATTGAAATTACCTGTGCCCGAAAAAAGGTCTAGGACCCAGTCATCATCATTGGAGAATAGCTGAAGCAATCTCATTATGAGTTTTTGTGGCTTCTGATAGGGGTTAACCAATGTCATGTCCCCAGCTACATGACGAAGTTTCTTGGTAACGGCTGGGAACATGAGCACATTTGAGATCCCATTCTCATTGCAATGCTCCCTGACTCTCCTTTTGCTTACTTCATCATAATAGCCAACTGTAATGCATTCAGTGGAGCTCACAAACCTATGCAAAGGAGTGTGATTTACGTTTGTCTTCACCCTGCAAACAAGAACTATGAGTCACAGAGAGCATCATTAAAGCCACGGAGATAGAAAGAAGATTACTTACCACGTGAGGCACTCCACAACATGACATCTTGCCTTCAGAGAAGTTGAAACAGAGAAGGACTGGTCTCTGCTATGGAAAATTACTATCCTCCAAAGAGGAGACACTCAACTCAGCAAAATCAGTGACCATCTTCCGAATCTGAGGGTGTTTGAAGGGTTCATCATCATTAACTGATCCCAACATCCTAAATCCATAGGGTATGTCCGCTATGAGAAGGGAGAAATGTTTTCTAGGCACAACAGAACAAATATTATTTACATCACTACAGAATACATTGTAATATACAGGCCTAAGGGGGTCTAGGGGATTGGAGAAACATTTCAGATCAGGTTCATCATCAAAATCCATCTCCTTGGCTTTCAGCCTAGATTTCTCATGCCTTGCTCTTTGAATGTGAGCCAGGAATGCAGGGGGGCAATCATCTAGTAGCTCCGCAGACTTACTTTTCTTTGGTTTCTGCAGAAAAAAGTGGAAAGACAACTAAATGAGCTCTTCAATACAGCAAGCAGAACATAAGGAAGCGATGAATGGCATCGGTTTCATGTGGGGGTAGATGCCAGGCATCGACTTTCTACTGAAAGTCGATGCCTGGCATCGACTTTGGGACATAAGTCGATGCCTGGCATCGACATATGCCACGAGGTGGATGCCAGGCATCGACTTATGCTGGAGGTCGATGCCGGGC
>CM035424.1:170575139-170815139 GCA_020310875.1 Ceratopteris richardii | reverse complement strand
ACGTGTTTTTACTAGGTACAATTTCGAGGAAGATGTATGTATGATTTGTAGTAAAACTTCTGGTATCTGATTTCTTCAAACGATTTAGGTTCAAAGCTTCTTCTATTGAAAAACAAAAGAAGTAGACAGAGATTTTTATTTATTGTCATGGATTAAGTGCGTCCTTGGCTTTACACTTCGTGAAAAGCTAAATGCATTATGTGATTTTGGTTGCAGCTAGTTTATACTATGTGGTTCTTGTGAAATTATTACTTGTCTATGGGTTTTGAGAGACGAATTGATGGATACTTGTCATCCTTGTAATATCGTCATCTCTTTTAGATACGCAATTCTTGAACCTAGTGGTTACGAATGATTTGTTGTGTAAATCTATTTCTCATTTACAACTCATGTTTTTAACTAATTTATTTAAATGATTCTATCCATTCATAAGCTATTGATTTTTCCATTCAAAATGTTATTTTTCCTCGTTCTGACTCACAATTTTGATTTTTGATTAGAGAGTCCATTCTCGGGGATTATGTTGTCGAAATTTCTCAATCTTTTAAGATTTTTTTCCCTCATTGTGGATGGATCCTACAGTGCCCAATTGATAGAGTTCGATCATTGTAAGATTTCCATTAAATAGTGCAAGGTAAGTGGTTTCGTATAGGATTATATTCTCTTAATAAAATTACCTAAACTCGATTCTAGTTTGTTTTCTGTATTTGATTAATATGATCAGAGCTAAATTCCAACTTGTGTGATTAACTTGAATATTAAATATGTGTTAGGTGATAGTTTGGTTTCTTTTCCCATAATATATAACATGTACCTTGGATATCTATAATTCTTTGATATATTAATTTATTATCTTAATTCTTTACATATGATAGGTCTGTGAAATAACTTTGATTGTGTTACTTACCTCCCTACTTGACATCTCTGATATGAAGTATACATGTAACTTAAGATATATGATTATATTGGTGTAAAGTTATAATTAGTGATGAGTATTATCAAGCTTACTTTTTCTTGCTATTCCTCTGAAAAATCGCCAACATTGTTTCTTCTTGATTCCTTCAAAAATAACGTTCTAAATTAGAGAGTCCAAATCACATATGGATGGACATAGATTCTCTAGCTAGGTCTACCATCTACTTAGAAATTTTGGATCTTATTTATGATGCAGTTCATTATGAAAAGCATTGTAAATAAGTCACTTGTGAAATAACAATTTCCATAAGCAATCCATGTTTATAGATTATTCTCGTGATGATGATGAGCCTTTTTCCTATGATTTGTCTTGATGGAAACACACATTGCTTCATTTCTTTATAAAGTGTTGACATTGGACGTCACTCTAGTAGTAGAGAGATTTTGTGGATCCTCTTATGAGACTCATAGATTATGCATATGCCTATTTCTAAATCATCGGACATGGATGGTCTAGGAGATACATTCCTTTCTTTTCTATGTGACGCAATTTCCTATACGGAAGCGATTGATCAACCAAAGTTATGGGATATTTCATTTCCTTTATTTTTAGAAAATATTACACTTAAAATATCTCATTCTTGAAAATATTCCATGACCCAGTGTTTTAATGAGCTTTTACACATAGATTCAATTTTTTTTGGACCTTCTTACCAACCCTTAGTAACATGGCTCTTGATAATATTCACACATAACTGATTAGCTATTTTCTATTTACCAAAGATGTCAAGTTTATTATAGAAAATCTACTAGATCTTCATCAAAATATTTTTTTTTGAGTTTACTAGAATCAATCTTCTAGACAATTGAGAACGAAATTATCAACTTCTCTTATAATCTTATCTCTTTATTTTTTATACTATAAATAGGAACTCCACAATTATGAACTTCGGCAATAGCACATCACTTCATTTATGCAGAAATTCACTAAATAGATTATCATTCCAGGCTATACTTAATATCAAGCATTTCAATCCTTACAAAAATAGCTCTTGAAATACCTATCTAATACGGTATTTCTAAGTATAAATATTCATGTAAAAGAGGAATTTTGAAACATTATGGCTCCAAATTTCTACTGGCTTCACTTTGCCATCTTTATTTACCTCCATATCTTTTATTGGACATAACCGAATTATTTTTCTCATCGTTTTCTTTAGTTGACCTACAATTACAAGTGTCAAGTCCAACAACCCCCACCTCCTAGATTATGTCATGCTGAATGGGCATTGATGTTATTGGTGTGTGTCAATGGTGGGTATTAATGTGCATATGGGTTTGAGAGTTCCTATAACATTAGGTATTTCATACATTCCAAAAGCTCCCTAGATTTTGTTATTTGTTTTTTATTGTTTATGGCTTTTTTGTTAGTACTGGGCTTACTACTTAGTGGAGTGCTTACAACTCTATGTGGAAAATTCATCACCTTGAAGAAAATTTTATTAAAAGAAAGAAACGTGTATAAGTGATTGGGGACCTCAATTTATAATGTATCACTCTCATGTGTATGGAATATCATAGTGGTGTCTCTATTGATGGAGTATGCCCACCCCTAGTTGCAGCAAAAGAATGATAGGCCCTTCCTAGGACCAACAGTTCACTACCACAATCCACCAAAACTTGAATTCCTCTTTGAATGTGAGGAATGAACTTATGAAATTTTGCATAGTAAATATAGACTTTCTAAGATTTCAAATAAGCCATAGATCACTCAATTTTGAGAATGTGACGTATGTCAACCTCCTTGCACAAGAGAGACCAAAAGCTTCCCAAACAGATAGCTTACACTTATGTGTACCTCTTTATACACATATGATGGGGAATATGTAGAGATAGACCAGAGAGATTTCAAGCTCAACATAAAAAAGGATAATGAACACTTGATACTACGATTATATTCAAAACAAAGCTTACAACAAGAGCTTTAAGACACGCTATCTTGCGCATGAAACTGCGAACTACACAAAGAGATATAGGCGATACAAAATGTCAGCCAAAGTGAAAACTTCAGAAAGCAAGGGGCTAGCTTAGACCTGAGTATACACTCCCAATGAGAGCCTAAAAGTGCAAAAATGAAGCTTGAGGATGGACACAACTTTCTTCCAAGCTATTTCTTATATAATGCTCTAAAAGTTGGTGTACAATTTGAATTCAAATCATGCCTCCAAAATCCTAGACTTTTCTCAACCAAGGTAGATGGAATCTTGTGCTAAAAACATTGTGGAAAAGTGTTTGTAGACTTTACCAAAAAGTGAAATGATGTGGCACTTGAGTGAAGCCTTGTTTCACACACATTTGAGCTTAATCATTTCTAACACTACCCCTCAAGCTCAAGTGTTAGTCTCTATTGATCTCCTTTATATTGAGGTCAATCTTGAATGTTTCCAACTTGCTTGCATCCATGAATTTGGTCATGATATCTACAAGTTTCTCCTTTATGTTGATGTACTTTATGTCCACTTCCTTTGCTAGTACTTTCTCTCTAATGAAGTGATAATGTATCAGTATGTGCTTGCTTCTTGCATGGAACATAGTGTTGCTTGCTAGATGAATGCTTCACATGTTATCTCCAAATAGAGGGAACTCTTTGACCTCCACATCCAAGTCTTTGAAGAGCTTCTTAAGCCACATGATCTCACATGTAGAAAGTGCTAAAGCTCTGTACTTAGCCTCAGTAGATGATAATGCAATTGTAGGTTTCTTCTTGGAAATCCATGAAATGACTCTTTGACCTAGCATGAAGACATAGCCAGATGTGCTCCTATCCTCCTTTCAACTAGCCCAATCGGCATCACTAAATCCTTGAGGTTGTAATCCATCTCCATAAGGTTAGTATAATCCTTGGTTGATAGTGTGCTTGATGTACCTAAGCACTCTCTTGGCTGCATTCATATGAACATGAGTTGGTGAATTTTGAAATTGAGAAAGAACTCCTACAACAAAAGACAAGCCAGATCTTGTGATGGTAGCATGATTAAGGCTTCCAATTGTGCTTCTATATGCTGAAATATCTTCAGGATGTTGTCCTTCACCTAGAAATAACTTAGTGTTTGGATCCACAGGTTGTGTGAGTGGCTTACATCCACTCATACCATATTTATAAAGAACATCTAGCAAGTACTTACTTTGAGCCAGGTAAATGCCATTTTCCACATAAATAACCCTCAATCCCAATAAAGTATTTGAGAAACCCAAGATCTAAAATATTGAATTCATTTCAAAGCTTGGCCTTGATCCATGTGATACGTGCATCATCACTTCTTGTTATAATCAAGTCATCCACATATATGCAAACATGGACAACTAGTCCTCCTTCCTTCTTGAGGTATAAGGAAGGATCTCCATCAGTTGGCTTGTATCCACACCTGCTCAAATAATCCACAAGCCTTTGATTTCATGCCTTAGGAGCTTGCTTTAATGCATACAATGCTTTTCACAAACAAAATCTAAATATTTAGGGTTCTCAAACCCTAATGGTTGAGTCATGTAGAGTGCCTCCTACAAATTAGCATTAAGAAAAGCACTCTTTACATACAATTGATATATTGGCCAGCTCCTAGAAGTGGCAAGCCCAATGATTTCCCTAATTGTGGTCATCTTTGCAACCAAGCTGAATGTTTTTTCATATTCAATCCCATAGGATTGAGCAAATCCTTTTGCCACAAGCCTTGCTTTATATGTAGCAATTGCTTTGTACCTAGCAATTGAACCATTAGAATTTCTCTTCAATTTATAGACCCATTTGTTGCCAATTACCTTCATCCCTTCTTGTCTTGGAACAAGACTCCATGTGTTGTTGTCTTCAAGGGATCTGTACTCTTCTTCCAAAGCTTCTTGCCACTCCTTTGTGTCTTTGGCCTCTTCATAAGTAGAAGGTTCACAATCACTGATAACCTTAGTCATGAAAGCATAATGCCTAGCACTATAACTATCATAAACAAGCCTTGAGATTGGATGTCTTACCATTGTTGACCTCCTTTCTTCTCCTTTTGGTGGAATGAACCTTCTTAGCCTTGGTGCCTTGATTTCTGCTTTTGATGTAGCTCCCCCTTCTAACATAGGTTCTTCAAAGTCTTCAACTTCATGTCCATCTTCATCAAGCTCTACCAATCTTTCATTTCCTTTATTCACTCATTGATGGGCTGAATCCATGCTTGCACTCCTTTCTATGCTTGGACCACTGATTTCCAAGCTATCTTAAATCCTAGCTTCATATCTTCTCTGTGCCTCTTCAATATCTTCATCTAGCAATGGAAGTTTGGAACCATGGTTTGAGCTCATCAAACACTACTTCTCTAGATACCTTTAACTACTTTGTGCTAGGATTGTAGCACCTATAACCTTTTTCCTCCATAGCATAACCTTAACCATACATCTTTCAGCCCTTGCATCCATCTTACCTCTCAAATCTTTTGGCACATGTGTGTAGCGTACACAACCAAAGATTCTAATGTGTGAAAGGTCTGGTTTCATTCCACTCCATGCCTCCTCAGGTGTCATGTCATGTACCCCTAATGTGGGAAACCTACTTATCAAGTACACAATAGTAGATACAACATCTGCTCAATATGATAAAGGCACATTTATTTCATTTAACATACTCCTAGCCATTTCAGCAATATACATATTCTTCCTCTTTACCACCCCATTTTGTTGGGGAGTATACTTGCAAGTGATGTGACTCTTTATACCTTGGTCCTACAAGATATCACAAAAAGCATGGAAGAAGTATTCTCCCCTTCCATCGGACCTTAGGGTTTTGATGAAGCAACCTATCTCCTTTTCAAATTGTGCCTTGAATTTTTTGAATACATCAAACACATCTGATTTTTGCTTTATACAATATAACCATACTGTTTTTGACCAGTCATCTATGAAGGTTACAAAGTACCTATTACCAGCAAGAGAGGCCTCTTTGGTTGGCCCCCACACATTTGTGTGCTCAAGGTCTAACACACCATGTGCTACATATCCACTATTCTTGAAGGGTTGCATAGTAGACTTGCTTAGTTCACAAGCTTCACACATCTCATGCAACATTTGTAATAAAATGTGGTAAAACTCTTAGCAATTGCCTCTTCTCCATGTCTTTCAACCTTTGAATGTTGATGTTACCACACCTTTTATGCCATAAATACAAATATCCAATCTTCTTGTTGCCATAGGAGATGAACATTGCCTTGTTGCTTTGTCCTTTGCCAATGTCAAGAGTGAACATCCTCCCTTCCTTCTTTCCTTTGGCTATCAACTCATAGCCATTCCTTGGGTCTTCAATAAAGCATCCTTTGTGGTTGAACTTGACTTGGTATCCCATTTCAACCATCTCTCCAATAGAGATTTAGTTCTTTCTAATAGTAGGAAAATGCAATACCTCAGATAGTACTCTTGCTTTGTGGTTTCCTTCAAGCTTCACATCTCCCATTTATTGTATCTCGTTCTCTATGTTGCCTCTTGTCTCCACAAAGACTCTTTGCTTGGGTGCTTGAAGATTGTTGAAGTACTCTTCTTTACCAGACATGTGGTTACTACAACCACTATCTATATACAACACCTCATCATGTGGTTGAGCTACACTTTTATGCTTCACAGCTAAGAAATGATCATTTTCTGAATTTTTTGAGGACTTGGCATAATTACCTTGCCCTTAATTAGTAAATGACACAATCTATTCCATGTTGTTCCTTGATTGTTCTAACCGATGTTGTTATGTGACCATTGGGATTTTTTTGTAATACTAGAGTAATTTTCTTTGAATATGGACCTCGGATCCCCCACAAATGAGCCTAACATATGATATTCTATGAGTGTTGATACTGATGTTTGGATTTTCTTGTACTCCTCTTGGAACTCCTTGAGTGTCCATAGCTAGATAAGATCACATTGGATATTGTTCTCTTGGAGAATTATAAAAGTAATTGACTTGAGGAGGTGGTGGTTCATATGGGTTTGGAGCTTACGAGCCTAGAGCTTGTTGTGAATCAGCTACTTGATTGGTTCCAGAATAGTTTTTGCAAGAAATCTAGGAGGAACCTCTAAGAATTGCCTTGAAAGGTTCTCAAGTGTGGGACTAGGCATTTGCTCGAAAACTTGAGGTGCAAGATATGATGGATGTTTGTATTTTCAATGGAGCTAGCGGGTAAAATCTTCATAGGTGTAAAAAATTTCTTCATTACCATATTCTGCTTTGGTGGGAAAACCTAATGTAGAACATCTCTACAACTCTTCTTCTCTAGAATGAATGTGATGTTTAGGTCATCAACAATTTCATTGCAATGTCTAATGCTATCCAATAGGAAGTCGGGTTTCCTACATGCACATGTACATTCTTTCAATGTTAAACCAAATCCAAAGTACTCAATGGAGAAATCCTACACTTCCTTTGGTCTAAGTATCTAAGAAGACATATCCCACTTTTGACTTTTGAAAGTTGGAGTAGTAAGTCTAGATTAGGATTTTGGGTTGGTTGAGTTGTTCTTTGTAGCTCCATGAGTGAAATGGACCTTCTTGATTGATTCAATGGATTCTTACGATTGTGTGCCTTGATCTAGTCATCAAATCTAAAAATGATTGTTGTAGGCACATGAAGTTCTCGATAGAAATTGTGTTTCTTGATTTAATAACACTCATTAGTTGTCTAGGCAATAAAGTGGAAATGAGAGTGATCAATGGGTGAGCTATACCTGTTTGTTGGGAGCCCCAAGGATCAATGAAGAATTGCGCACAATACATATCCTTGTGTGAGTAACTTAAAGCAATATATAAGCTCTTTGGACTTGTTGCAATTTTTGGACATGACTTTCAAAATGTGCCAGCATTCATTTCCACCTACATTGATTCATTCACTTTCTAGGATTCTTCCTTTCTTTCTTTCTACTATCAAAAGATTCTAGCTCTCTATGAGACTATTCATCTATTAAGATCTCCCCATTGTCTAATTGTACTTCTTTCTTTCTAGTTTGAGCTTTTCTAACCACCTTTGATTGCTCTTCTTAGGCATTCTTATGATGTACAATGATAGATGTCACAACATTGATGGGTTTGGTCCCTCCAAATCTTTTGGCATCACTTGCAAAATTATTAATTACATGAGTCATCCCATAGTCTAAGCAATGGATATTTTTAGATGCAAAAGGAAATGATGAAATTTGTTCCATATTATTATGTGATTGTAGCATTCGATGTTGCATGTGACCATTGCGATTCTATCTATAGACCTTGGATTCATTGTGTTTGAATATGGTCTTGGAATGCTCCATGGGTGAGCCTAACCTATGATATTCTATGTGTATTGATAGTAATATTTGGCTTTCTTCCTATACCAATTTAAGACTACTTGAGTCTATATAGGTAGCTAAGATCAAATTGGTTGTTGTTCTCTTGGAAAATTGTAAGCCTAAGTGACTTAAGGATTAGGTGGTTCATAGGGGTTTGGAGCATAAGTGAAAGGCGATTGTTGTGAATGAGCCACTTTCTTGTGCTCCCAAACAAGTTTTTCATGAAATCCAGGATGAGCCAGTAAGCATGGTCTTGAAGAATTTTGATGTCTGAGACTAGGCATTTGCTCAACAACTTGAGACAAGATATGATGGATGCAAGTATTTCCAATGGAGACAATGAGTAAAACCTTAATAGGTGTGAAAACGTTTGTCATTGCCCTATTATGATCTAATGGGAAAGCCTAATGTGGAAAATATCCATGGTTCTTGATTAAATTTTCTAGGCTTAATGTGGAGCTTAGGTCAACCACAATTTCAATGCCACTGCTAATACAATCCAATAGGAAATAAGGTTGCCTACATGCACTTGTATAGCCATTCAATGTTAAACCGAATCCATCATATGGAATGGTGGAACCCTCTATTGTCTTTTCTATTATGCAACAAAACATAGCCTCATGGGGTATGGGATCAACATGTCCATCATAGATGCTATGTACAATGTTCTTGTCTTTTAAAAGTCATATTAGTAACCCTAGATGAGGCTTTTGGGTTGGTTGAATAGTCTTTTGTAGCTCCATGAGAGAGGTAGACCTTCTTGATTGGATCAATGGATTCTTATGATAGTTTACTTAGTTTCCATCATCTACTCTAGGAGTGACTATTGCACGCACATGGAGTGCCTGATAGAAATTTTGTTTCTTGTCTTCATAATACTCATCAGCTAACTTGATTGACTATCAAGTTGAAAGGAGAGGGATCAATTGATAAATTCATACCCATTGCTAGATATGAATGAAGAAGTGTGGATAGTACACATCGTTGTGTGAGGAGGTTATGGTCGTGTATTATTCTTCTTTCAAATGATAAATGTAGTCATGGTCTACCATAAAGCTCTTAACATTCTCTCTATGTTGTTGGGAACAAAGTTTGGAACTTTCTCTAACCAACGTTTACTCCTTTGAAATGAAATGCAATTTCCAAATTATATAATAATCAGTTTTCATTGTTAAAAAATATACTACATGTTTCTTTTGGTATTAATGTGCCTTTATTCACTTAATCTTTGACCCATAGTGTTGCAACTATGCTCTTCTCAATGTTTGAATTTCCAGGTTTATTCCACTATATGTGCTAGTGTTAGGCAATAATTAGTGTGGATTCCCTAATTTTGTCATATTCCCATGGTTTTTGTATAAAACTTTAAGAATGTAAAGTCTAGTTAGTCAATTCCTCTACAAAAAGGTTTGCATATTAGAATTGCCTTAGGAGTCAAAAGCATCGTAATGCTTCAAGCTCTTTATGAATATAGATACTTTGGAGATTGAAGATGAGAAGAAACATTTTAGAATCATTGTTATAATTTTGCAGATAATTTAATCAATTACTCTAGTTTTTGTGTTATTTCTCTCATACTTTTATTTTCCATTAACACTAGTGTTGTACCAAAATTGGACAATATAGTTTTTTTTTCTACCGACATAAAAAACATAACATGTTTAATAGTCAACTAAATGTATGAAAAAACCTCCAAGCCCCATAATGACTTATACCTAGATGATCTATAAAACATATATGGTTTTAAAGAATAACCTTTTTGATGATTAACATGTATAAATGATTGAATATGGTGGAAAAGAAAAATTATCTGTAGACCTATATTTGAGAAGAAAGAAATATCTGCATAGAAAAAGTTTTCATCATACTAGAATATTTTTAACAATGTAAATTCAAAGACACTTAATCATTTTACATGTCTTGGGAATTAGAAAAATCATATTTATAATAAGAAATTTAATACAATATAGGGTACTCATTATGTACTTCTATAATATAGGAGCCTTTTATTTGACATTGATGCATAAAACTACTACAATGGTTGGTATAAATTCCAAAAAACATCATATACTATCATAAAAATATGCTACAGATCTTGAACCAATAATTAATGTAACTCTCTCACATACCACTAACCATCTCAATATTTCATTGAATAGCCTTATTAGACTCTATCAAGAATAAAATTTCATCCTAAAAAATTAGCTTTTCTCAATGATATGAGGTATATATTATAAATAATATTAAGTATATAAACATTATAAACTACTTTATATAGAAAAAGACAAGCATATTAACTTTAATCATGTAGCATATGCAATAATTCCTCATCAAATGACCCTTTTATTAGCATAGAAAAACATTAGTATTTTTTTAACTTGGAGGAATGACACACAGATTTGAATCCTAAAGTTTTGTAAAAAATATTTCTAGTTTTAAGAATGTCAGATGGTTTTTTATAATAGAAAATGATTCGTATTCATACCATCACTTTGCAAAACAATTCATAGATGCTAACATTATCATGGCACACATGAGATACATTTTAAGCCATAAACCTAGTGAAAGTAATTAAAAATATCTAATTATTGATAGAGAAGTGTTAAAGTACATAAAATAAAAGATTTTGTTCCATTTACAACAATGAAAATGGGTAGATCATGACTTTGACAAAAAATCAAAACTTACTGACATCATTGTAATTTTTGTGCAACTACTAAAATAAGAATCATAAAGTAAGTGAATAAATATTAATATTTTCTATCCATTTATGAAAACTATATTGTTCTAGAAATATTCAGCTTTTCTGCTAACATGTTCCATAGTTACCTTTATAAGTGGTTGTTTCTAGTAATCTAGAAAATTCATTAAATAGTGTCTCTTTTTTCAGACACTAAAGTGTCCAAGTATAAGACTAGTGCTAAAGGTTTTTCATCCTATTGTACTAAATTATTTTATAATTTGTTGATGTGTTGGGAATAGAAACTATTGTTTTTATCTATTCGTAGTCATCATTCCCCATGTGTCGTACATATTCTTTGCACTATGGATGGTCATAGTAAAACAAACAAGAGCACCTACATTAGGTCATCATACATCAAGACCATATGAAGCTTAGCACAATATTAAACTAGATGTATCACTCTTAAGAGTGTTTGGTTTTATTTGATATGTCTTAATACCAAGTGAATTGAGTAAGTTAGATGTTAGATTAGAGATATGTATATTCATAGGGTATTTAGGTGAATAAAAGGGGTATAGATGCTAAAACCAAAAGAACCAAGGAGCTAAAGGTGTAAAGGGATTTATTATTTGATGAAGATGATGAATCAAGGAGATCAAGACAGAATGAAGAGCCAAAGGCATGGTTTGTAGGGGTCCAAATGATTAAAACGCAAGAACATATGCATCTTGGAGTAGAGATACTACTAGATCAAGTAAAAAAAATGATTTAAGGAACAAAGGCAAAGAAAAAATCACAAAAATTGAAGAGAATGAAGTTTTGTGGGTGGAATCAAATGAAGACCATCGTGTGAAGAAGGGGGGGAACTTGAAGATTTTCACCAACCATGTTAATCAATGTAAAGGATAAGTAAAAAAGTCTAATAAGATAAAGCATCTAATGGAGAGACTTACATATGATTTATTCATGGCTATGAATTATGCTTATATAATAAAATTATTGAAGAAACTACATGTTTTGAAGAAGCAAATAATTTTAGAATGGTAAGAGGCTATGCGAGAAGAAATTAAAGCTTTGGATGACAAAAACACTTGGAGATTAGCTCCAAGGAAGGATGAATTAAAGCTTATTTGAAATAATTGGGTGTACAGTGTAAAGAAGCTCTTATATGGTAATATTGCAAGATACAAATTAAGATTTGTAGCTACAAGTTTTGCTAACAAATATGGTATAGACTATGAGGAGAGATTATGTCCTCTAGAAAAGACGACTACCATTGGAATAATCATACGATTATAGCTAGCAAGAATTAGAAGATGTATTAACTTGATGTAAAGAATTTTTTTCTAAATCGAGAATTAGACAAAGTAGTTTAGATGGATCAACCATTAGGGTTTCAAGATAAAAACAAAATTGACTATTTTTGTATATTGCAGAAGCCACTTCATGGTCTGAAGCAAGCACAAGAGCATGGAATCAAAGACTTGTGGATTATTTGGTCACTTGTGGATACAAAACGAGTATGGTATATCCTTCATTGTTCCACAAAAGAGAACATGACGCATAAGTATACTTATGCGTGTATGTAGATGATTTGATACTTAAAGGCAATCATGAAGAAGGGACCAAAGACATCAAGGGAAGGCTTGGGTAGGAGTTCGAGATCTTAGATCTTGGAAATCTAACGTATTTCCTAGGTATTGAACATATCTACAAAGACAATGGTATTTCAATCATACAAAGGAAATATATTTTGAATGTATTAAACAATTATGGACCTACGCATTGGAATCCATTGAACAATCCAATGGAATTTAATGTCAAATTATCTTGAATTGAAGGGAATGAGGTCCAAGATGAAGTTTTATAGAGGTCTATAGTACGCTCTTTGAATTATGCCTCAATTACAAGAACTTTCCTTGCATATATAGTTGATGTCTTATCTCAATTCATGCACACGTGTTCGGTTCCTCTCGCAAGCAACTAAGAGCGTACTTAGATATCTTAAGGGAGTTTTGAATGAGGGTCATTTATATCCTTTTGAACTATGTGGAGCAACATTTTGTAATCCTACGTTATTAATCTCTTGTAATCTTTGGCTTGTTAGAAAGATAATCTAGTCTTTTAAAGTTTCCTAAAAGCTCCACAAATGCATATACATACGCATATACATACATGCATATGCATACACACATGCATATGCATACACACATACAACATGCATGTGCATACACACATACACACATGCATATGCATACACACATACACACATGCATATGCATACACAATGCCTATGCATACACACATACACACATGCATATATATACACACATATGTGCATACACACATACACAAATGCATATGCATACATAGATGCATATGCATATACATACATGCATATGCATACACACATGCATATGCATACACACATGCATATGCATACACACATGCATATGCATACACACATGCATATGCATACACACATGCATATGCATACACACATGCATATACATACACATGCATATGCATACACACATGCACATACACATGCATATGCATACACACATGCACATACACATGCATATGCATACACACATACACATGCATGTGGATACACACATACACACATGCATATGCATACACACATACACACATGCATATGCATACACACATACACACATGCATTAGCATACACACATACATACATGCATATGCATACGCACATGCATATGCATACACATATACACACAGACATACACATACATCCATGCATATACATACACACATATGTGCATACACACATACATATGCATAGACACATGCATATGTGTGTGTGTATATATATATATATATATATATATATATATATATATATATATATATATATATATATATATTTAAATATACCAAAAATAGGATTCTTGAGTTTTTATACAATGAAATATTTGTGAAAATACCTATAAAATAAATCTAAAGATTTTTGAGGATATATATATATATATATATATATATATATATATATATATATATATATATATATATATATATATATATATATATATATATATATATATATATATATATATATATATATATATATATATATATATATATATATATATAAACATCTCTAGATTGCATTAGATGGGATCTCCACATACACCTTGGGGAGCGCAAGACCATGACGACTCCAAGATATATCACATACATGATGGAGCTCTAATCATGGATGTGGCCAGAAAGTCCATGGGTCAATGCATTTGACAACGTTGCTCCATAGAGTTTGGACATTCTGGCATGTTAAAATGGAGCGAATAGGATAAGGATTCCAAAAAGTATAACACACCGTCGATATATGAAGAGTACGGGCCAAGAGCTGGGCATCCTATTGTGAGCTCACAATGGATTCAGCATAGAGCACGTGAGGTGATGTCTCATTGCTGGTCCGAGGCTTGGGATGCTTTTGGAGTAGGCTTACCGAGGCCTGTATGATTAGATGTTGAAGAGTGGGAATCAATTCAAGATGAGCAGCAACATACTCGTGATCAATATTGTAAGCAATGAGATGCGGCGGCCACATGTTTAGATATGGTTGGAACATCACATTTAGGTAGTGGCGAATATGACAATATGTGCTACCAATTTGTAAGTATCATTTTAATTATTGAATTTTTTTGTGTTAAGCGCATCATGTATGTTCATCTAACATGTTGCATATTTATTATAGGGGTTGGTAGTGGGTCATCCTCCGACGTGAACCGAAGAAGCTTATGGATACCATCATGGATTGACTCAATGTTGGAGGACTCAGAGGGATGCAGTGCGATCATTTCAAGGGAGTATCTATGATGAGGTAAACTTATGGCTTGGTTTCATATTTTTAGTTGTTGTTTATAAATTTCATGTCAATTTGTCTTGTTTTATGCATATGCTTTGTTGCAGGATTGTAGGTGTAAAGGTTTTGATGCCTTGAGCATATGTATGATAGTGCTTTGCCACAATTTTTTATTACACTCCTATGTGGCAAGGATGCACCATAATTTTGTATTCCATTCCTATATGGAAGTGCTTTGCCACGCTCTTGTACATCCTTCATTTATGGAATATACGACGTTTTGCACATGATTCATGGTTTATTTTTGCTCATCTCTTTTGTGTCGGATAGTATTTTGCTATATGAAATCATGTTTGGGTTTCCATTAGAGTACATTTCACATGTACTCGGTTTTCTTTGGGCAGAGTGTATTGTCTTTTGCTAAACAACATCATGGTAATGTTGTTGTAGCGAAAGATAACACAAAAAAAAAATTTGCAGATATGGTCGTTGATATAAGCGATGGTACTCCCACCAGTCATCGGTATGGGCATTAGTATAAGCATCCGTATTTTGGACACTTATACCAATGCTTACACCAATGCTCATACCGATGCCCATACCGATGCCCATACCGGCGGCTATACCGATGCTTCAATTCTGACGCGCATATCGACAGCAACACCGACATCATGAGCAAATTGCACCCATTCATTTTTCTTGGTAAAAGCCTCGGTATACCCTCAATATGTTGTAGTGAAAATACAGAGAGAAATTAAAATTGGAATGATCAAAACTAAAAAGCATAGTTTTTTTTCCATAAAAGAAATCTTTTCCTCATGATACTAATTGATTTATTTCCAATGATTTTATTTCTAGAAGCCTAAGTATATTGAAAATTTTCAAGTGAGTCTATCAATATTAGCTTAACATCTGGAGCCTCTGCCTATCCTACAGCTTCAAGTTCAAAGACCTCTTGTTGTCAAAGAGTTTGACCCCCCATCTTTTTTATTACTAGCTTTGTATTATTTGACATCACTTGGATTGTGAAATTCACTTTGTATTGATTATGTGATTGATCCCTTCATGATCAATTATCATCTCTTGGTCCATTAGCAAATCATCGCATTGATTGTATACATACTATCTAGCACTCGTATATGAAAGTCTTTGTGCATAAAGCATTTCTACCTTGAGTGTTTTCTACTTCCATTTCACATTCATCCACGATAACCTACTCCTTTGATTGCATACTAGTGGTCTCCTCCCTCCTAAAGCACAAGGTGCACGTGTGTCATCACATTATCCCTCGGAAGACCCTGATCATACAAACATCGCTCCCTTGATAGGAGGACATCCCTAGGCTTGATCCAACACATGCTCCTCCCATTGCGACTCCCTTCACTCTCACAATGATAAGTAGGGATGTTGTCTTTGATAAGTTCAAGCCTTGGTATGCATGCTCAAGTTACTTGTAAGGTAAAGAAATTGGTGAGACAGATAAGAAGAATGATGATAGAGTTCAAAAAAGCATGGATGTAAGTGGTCAAAGCAACTAATTTAACACAATGCCACCCTCACCATGGAGTGGAAAGCTTAGGAAAAGAGAGAAGAAATTTGAAGAAAGTAGATTGGAAGGCAAAGACAAGATTGGAATTGAAAAAGGAAGCTATGTAGATGAGGGCATGTTAGAAGATAAAGAGATAAAGAAATTCAAACCCCAAGAGTTGCAAAACAAAGAAAGAAGATGGAAAAAACAGCTAAAGGAAGTGAGGTCCTTAAGAGTCAGATGTCTAGTTCGGAGGTTAACATATGATAATTTCATTGCAAAGCATTATGCATGCAGGACTCAGGTTATTAAGGACACAAAATTGACTAGCTATGAAGAAGCTAAGGATCGCAAGGAATGGCAAGAGGCGATGAAGGAAGATCTCAAGAAACTTTATGAAAACCATATTTGGAGCTTGTTATGAGTTCAAGAAAGGCATGAAGGCGATATCTAATAAGTGCATTCACAAAATTAAAATAAATTCAGATGGTTCCATTGATAGATACTCAGCAACATTGATGGCCAAAGGCTTCCCCCAAATCAATGGGATATATTATGATGTAACTTTCAGCTCCATAGCAAAGATGCCAAAAATTAGGACTTTCATTGTAGTGGGCACATCAAAGGAATGGATTTTATATCAGTTGGATGTGAAGAATACGTCCCTTAATGGAGAGCTTGAAGTAGTATACATGAGCTAACCTCAAGTACCCAAATCATGTTTTCTAGCTCACGAAATAATTGTATGGAATAAATCAAGACTCAAGGGCTTTTAATCAGAGGTTAGTGGATTTTTTATCAAGTTATGGATAAAAAGAAAGTGTTGCAGATCCATCACTTTACATAAAGAAGCTAGGAGAAAACAGGGTATACATCTGCATCTATGTGGATGATTTGATCATCACAAGAAGCAATATTGAAAGTATTAAAGATTATTAATCAAAGTTAGGAAAGGAGTCCAAGATATCTAATCTTAGAACATTAAAGTACTTCTTGAGAATAGAGGTAATGTATGCACAGAATGTCATTTTCTTGATTCAAAGAAAATAGTTATTGGATGTGCTATATAGGTTCAGTATGAGTGTTTGTAAGACACATTTTGAGCCATAGAGAGCCCAATAAAAAGTTTTTTGTAGGTCAAGGAGAGGTTGTACAAGATATTACAATATATAGAAGCATAATTGGTTCATTAATTTATGCCATGTACACTAGACATGTTCTTGCGTATGTAGTAGGTGTACTCTCTCATTTTTGCATGCACCCACTCAGATCATCTTATGGGAGAAAGAAAGGTGCTTTGATACATCAACCAAACCATAAACCAAGGTTTATTTTACTCTTATGATGAACTAAATTTTAAAAGATATACTGATGTTGATTGGAAGGAAGCATGAAGGAGTGCCTTAATTCATGTTTTCATGATAGGTACAAAAGTGATCTCATGGTGCTCTAAGAACCAACCCACTTTGCTCTTTCATCTACAAAGGTTGAGTAGAGAGTTTTAGAATCGGCTACATGTGAGCTATTATGGCTTAAAAAGCTACTTAAGGACCAAGAAGTGGAAGTGGAGGCGTTTTCCTTTTATGGAGAAAACATTTCAAGCATCTACCTATGTAAGAAGCCAATGTTTCATGCAAGGATCAAGCACATAGAGGTTCATTAACACTTAGACAAAAGGTGATGGAAAAGGATCTAGATATAAGGTATGTGAACACAAAAGTGCAACTTGTAGAGATGATGGAAAAGTTTCTTGAAGGTTCAAGGGTTGCAGGACTCAACGAAAGACTGAACATAAGAGAAATAAGATGAAGCAACAAAAGAAAAAGACTTGAGCTTGAGAGGGAGTGTTGGAAGCTAAGAAGCATTTCAAGCTCAAGATTGTGGGAACATGCCCCAATTCTCACCTTTCATATAATCCAAAACCAAAGAAGGATTTTTTCCATGAGTTAGAGGCATCAAATCTTGTCTATAATTGAGACAATTTCATTAAAGAAGAAATATGTTACCTATTGACATCATTAGACATTACATTTTTACATGTATATGTTTTTTATTGGTAAACAAGGTTAGAATGTGACCTATAAATGCTCTAATGAGTTGTATTATCACTTAGATTCATGGAAATGTATCCCCAAGCTACCCCTTGCTTAAGCAAAATCTCTAATAGAAATTCTTTGCATATTTTATAGATATTGCTTTTTATACACTCTATCTCTATATATGATCTCAATAGACCCCCTCTTATTGTAGTTATCGTCTCTCCTTCATTAGAAATCCATTTCTAATGTCTTTTTTTTCTTTTTTGAAAGCTTATAAGTTTGAATTTGAGTTTCATAATTCTTGGGATCATTTCCTAAAGAAGTTTAGAGAAATGTCAAAAACATTGTCTATGTAGGTAGCTAATACTTTGTGAAGAGATCAAGTAGTCAATTGTGATGTAGCTAGATGAGGCATCATGAAAAGGCCAAATCGTGTGAGTTCACTCTCATTTCAAAGCTCTCTAAGTCTAGTTTGAGTGTGCAAGTTTTCATTTACACTCTCTCCATGTACCCAAAAAAACAAAGAAAACACATGGCCTCTATCTAAAAAATCAAGATCCTAGAGCCATTCATTTGCTTTTCTTTGCCACATAGAAGTTTTTATCCTCCAACAAACTCCACCCATATATATATAGAGAAGTGTTTATCCTGCAGTAGACTACACTCAAGCCAAGTGTCTAACCAAGTCTCTTGCATGTGGACACTTTCCCAAACATTATTACATGACTTCTATTTTCCCAAGCTCTATCATATTCCTTCTAAGTCAAGTGAGGATATTTCTCTCACATCCACCCCAAGGTGGCACTTAGAGAAGCTTCTCCCAAGAATAAACTTACCACACCTTAGGATAAATCAAGCCTAAATTTCACAACCATTCAATTTGGAGCTCATGTGAATAAATATCCCAAAGAGTTAAAAACAAGGGTTCAACCCAAAGGTTCAAGCCCCAAGGGTAAATCAAGGGCTAAACCAAGGCAAATAAAGACTATATTCGAAACCTTTATAATCCATTTATTTAGCCTTCTAAACCCTTAAAGTAGATAACATTCTTTTCCCCTTATAGAATTTTGTCCCTTGAAAATGAGTAGAAGTACCATATGTGGAGAATTCCCTCTTGCACTATGATCTATACTCTGAGCATGGTCATCTCTCTCTTTAGATTTTTTTTTTTGTTCTAATCAAACAAGGGTTGTTATCTTCCTCCATTTGAACGTAAAGGAATCAAAATCCACACATAAATCACTTTTGATTAGTCCAACTAAATGTGCATGCATGCCTTGTATCTCTAAACTACTGAAATGCATAGACCTCTATGGTTGTCTTAGCTTAATTGTTTCCTTTTGGAACTTTCAAAAACCCCAATCTTAATAAAATCTCATATTTCTTTACGCTTTATACATTATTAGAAATGTATAGCTTTTAGGAGTATGCAATTGAGGTCCTACCTCTTTCTTGAAAAGGTCCAAAACGTGTTTCAACACAGAGGAGAGGATTCTCTACTTTACTTACTCTTTTTAGTCACTTTTAAAAACATTAAAAAAGACTATGAAGTTAGCAAAGTGTGTATGGTGAGTCGTTAACAAAACATGCTCAATAAAATGAAGAGTAATACTATCTTCTCATTCCTTTTCAAGTTAGGTGGAGTTACATCAATCATTGCATATTTCTTGAAACATTATGTTCAAGTTTTGTGAGTGATATATCCTACACCTAATTATGAAGGTTCATTTCTACTAGTGGATCCTTGTCGAAATCTTACTTCATTTTCCTTAGATTAACCCTTAGAGAATATCCTTCTTCTTGAATGGTTTAATCTTTTTGAAAAATATTTGATCTTCAAGAATTCCTTGATCGAATGAGTAAAATTACATTTTTAGGAATTGAACATCTAGTTTACATTCTTGCCTTAGTGTAGACACCTTTAGCTCTTACTTACGGATTCCTTTGTTTGTGTTAGTCTAATCAAGTAGAATAAAATGATTTTAAGTTATATCCTAACGAATTCGTAAATTATACTACAAAAGACTCTAAAGATTGAACCTTATTGAACTATTTCTTTAATCAATTGCAATCAAAAGTATCTCAATGTATGCCATTTGATAATAGAGCTAGGATTTTTGTACCAGATATAATATTTCTACATAGTTGTGCATCTCTCAAGTGAAATAGTCATGAGGCCATTTTTTACTTATCCAAATAGTCATATACTTAACCATATTGGAAATTTTTTGCTTGTTCATAGACATACTATGGAGTAGTGTCATTTATGGTATCTTTATACCCTTTATGTCTCATTTTCTCCAAATATTCCTTAAATACTTATAACTCTTTACTCTTGAAGCAATTCTTTTAAAGCTCCAAATGGATCATACCTTTTTTTAACGAGCCATATTGAGAAGAAATGAGTTTTTCAAAAGAAAGAAATGATTCTAGCATTTCTTTCCCTAGCTTCTCTCTTTATGACATTCTCTTCCGTTGTTAGTATGATCATTGTCCTCAATGATGAGTTGTTGAATTTCTTAAGGCCTTTGAAATTCATTAGATCTTTCATGATTACAAAAGCTTAACCCATCACTAAGTCTAGGGCCACATATAGGCTTTAGTTTCTCTTTTTGATATCTTTCAGTTCAAATTCTTATTACTACCATTTGTGGTCTAATAAGAAGAGAAACTTGTTTCACTTAAAGCTTAAGTCCTTGGCCTTGCTCATCAAGCATGACATGGTATTTATGGAACTTGAGGATCCATAGGTAGGACCCGATGCTTAAGGTTTTTATATCTAGATGTATCATATGCATGTGGATCTTACTACTTTTGAGGTGCAATCTTAATTGAGTTATTTGAGAATAGCAAAACAAGTGGATAATTTAGAAAAAAACACTTACGTATATGAAAGCTACATCCATCCCATGATCCTTGGTAGGAGAAAGATTTTCAATTTGGATACTTTGAAGTTTAGGTTTCAAATTTGAGTCATTTTGCCTTCTCAATCTTCAACGTCCTTTCCTTGGGAATTAACGTACTTGCTTGTATGCCCAAATATATGTTTACTTTTTTTCGAAATCTGATTGGATGCCTTGATGCGTACTTGCACTTTCATGCTTCCTTATCTTGACCATGTAATGAGCATGTACAATAAAAATATATGCATCCTTATCATTATCATATACCTATGAGGTACTTAAAAAGAGTAAGACGAATGCGAGAAAAAGAAAGATGAATTTCTTCAATGTACCAATACGCTTCTTTCTCCTTGCTTCATTTACATCTGCAATCTTGTAATGCGAATCTCCGAACCATACTTTTATAGAAGATGTATCATTAAGTTGTGTTTACAATTATATAGTATCTATAGGAAGATGAAAAATTGCATGAATCTTTTCTCTAAGACGCAAAAGCCTCCACTTTATATGAAATGAAAAAGAATTACACTTAGCTTTGGAGACTTTGTCCTCCATTAATGAAGAAACGTCATTCTCTCTTCAAGTTTCAATCTTCCTTATGTTGAAGTTGAAAGTGGATCAGTCCTTTTCTTGGGGCTTCAAATATTCAAACATATATGATAGAAAATGCTTCTCTTGATGTTCACGGGAAAATACCACATATGAAATACCTTCATATTCCTCAGGACAGGAGCTAAAGAACGCACTAAAGAAACCATGAGAGTTGTTAGTGGGTTGCTAAAAGAGCTAATTCAAATCATTGTTAGATGATTAAAATATATAAAAAGAAGATTTTTCGCCACAAAAAGAATGGCTAGTGAATGTCCTCCGTTATCGAGCTATGTTAGCTTGTGAATCATGAATTCTTCAATCCCAAATAGGTTGCACGTCCACTATCTGTGCCCAATAAGAAGAAGAGGAAAGTGTTCATATCACCATCAACTAGGGAAGAAGAGGAAAGTGTTCATATCACCATCAACTAGGGAAGAAGAGAGGACAACAGCTCCATTGATCCTAGCTTCATTCCTTCACACTTGAAGAAGCTTGTGGTGAGTGAGTTGGTTGAACTACATGCAGGTTGCCTGAGGGGGTCCTCAGCTATCACCTTTGGCCTTCTTCGCCTAGGGAGGGTCACACGAAGATTTCTTTAATGGATCTTAAAGGGAGAACTAGAAGCCAGATCGACGGCAAAAATCGTTGGCAAACAAAGTCATTTCACGGTAAATATGGCACGTGAACGTTTCATGTTTCATGGCTAATATGTATAGAATCTAGCCTGCTTGTGATACCAATGTACTGTCAAACTAAAATCTATAAGCAAATAAACTACTTACCTATCTAGCAAGACCACCATGCGAAACCTGCTTGTGATACCAATGTACTGTCAAACTAAAATCTATAAGCAAATAAACTACTTACCTATCTAGCAAGACCACCATGCGAAAGAAAGAGCACACCTTTACCCATAAATAAATAAATATGTACATACACATATGTATGTATGTATATATATATATATATATATATATATATATATATATATATATATATAACTCTAGGCCAAGGGGTGCATGTCCTTGGGTTTGACCACATGTCCAACCAAGTGTTCCACATGTGCAAACTTTCCCAAGGTTGATCATATGCCTTCTCATTTCTCATTGTTCATCACATGCCTTCTAAATCAAATGGGGACTCTTCTCTCATGTACAACCCAAGGTGACACTTAAAGAATCTTCTCCCAAGACTTAGGTTACCGCACCTTAGGATAAATCAATACTAAAGTTCACAAACATTTCAACTGAGAGCTTATATGAATAAATATCCCAAGGGCTCAAACTAAGTGTTCAACCCAAAGATTCAAGCATCTAAATCAAGGGCTAAACCAAGGCAAACATATGTCAATCACTAACCTTTAGAAGTCATATATTTAGCCTTCTAAGACCATAAATTACACACCACATTGCTTAAAGTTTTATCATGGTCTCATTAAAGTCAACAAAACTTGTGGTTTTTCATGGTCCTACCTTCTATTATAGCATGAAGCTTCACAAAGCTAGACTTGATAGGTGCTATATCACTCAAAACATTTTTGGATTCCTACCTTTTATTAAAGCATGGATATGTGGTGTTGGATCACCTTCCATTTGTTATTTCTTTTAAGCCCTTTTCCAAGGGGCTAGAAGGCTCTTTGGTTTCATGTTGATCCCTCATTGTTTTCTACTCTCCTCCTTCCAATAAAAAATCCCCCTCACCTCATTTCAAGGTTTTTCATGATGATTGCTCCCCAACTAAGAGTCTATCAATTTTGCCAATGAGAATTAAAGTATTCTACAAAGAACTCAAAAAGAAATCTAGAGAATTAGAAGAAAGAAAGGAGAAACTTTATAGAAGATGCATTTTCCTAGAGAATGAAGTTAATCGAGGTAAAGCCCACATATAGAAGGGTATTCTCAAGATCAAGAGCATTATCAAATATGAATAAGAGGTCAAGAGAAAGAAGCTTCAGACTTTCGTTAAGGAGAGGTAGGTTGGTAGGGAAGATAAACCTTCCAAATGAATGTGTTAACACTTGAAAAGGAAATAGCTCAAAGACGAATTCCCTAGAATGACTAACAATAATGATGTTGAATTTGCTATGGAGGATAATAACTATGTCTTGATTGTTAGTCACTTCTCTCAATTTTTTGGAGTATCCTCTTTGCTCTCTCCTTAAGGCCATGATTGCATTCTGCACATGTCAAAAGTTAGATCCAAAAAGATTGATCAAGAAACTACTCTCGTAATTGATAGTTTACTTATCCATCAAGATATGCGTGATGTTATTGATGCCCTTCTTCCACATAATACATAGACAACAACTAGTAGGGGGTGGTCTTAAGAAAGGGGGCTGCTTGGGCACATATTGCAATGACTGTAAGGCATATTACAACTCATTGGATGCTTTAATGGTGACACACCAACCTCTTTAACCAACCAAAACCATATGCATGTCAAAAGGTGAGGTCGATTCACATCAAGAGGTGACCTAAATCTTCTCTAATCCACTTGTTTCCATTATAGACATGATTTGATGCATCGAAATCATGGAAATCATTCTTCTTTGATTGTGGATGATGTTGAAGGTTCAATTTGGGGAATGTTCCTACACTCTTGAGCTTCAAATATAGAACTTTCAACACTCACCCTCAAGCTCAAGTCTTTTCCTTAGTTGCTTCATCCCATGTCTCTTATGTTGATTTCTTCCTTCAATCCTCCAAGCTTTTTACCTTCAAGAAACTTTATCATTATGTCTGCAACATGTACTTTAGTGCTTACATGCCTTATATCTAGCTCCTTTGCCATCACCTTTTCTCTAATGAAGTGGTAATGAAGCTCTATGTGCTTGTTCCTTGTGTGAAACATGGGATTGTTAGCTAGGTAGATGCTTGAAATGTTGTCTCCATAAAGAGGAAACTCCTCCACTTCCACTTCCAAGTCATGAAATTGCTTGTTAAGCCATAATATCTCACATGTATCTAATTCTAAACCTTTGTATTCAGCCTCTATGGATGAAAGAGCAACAATGAGTTGATCTCTTAGAGGTCCATGAGATCACTTTGTACCTATCATGAAAACATAATCTAAAGTACTCCTTTGATCATCTATGCTACCTGCCCAATTAGCATCACTGCATCCTTTGACACTTATATAAGCATCATAAGAGAAAAATAGACCTTGGTTGATTGTGTGCTTGATGTATCAAGGAAGTTTGCTTACTGCCATAAGTTGATCATGAGTGGGTGCATGCAAAAATTAAGAGAGTACACCTACTACATATGCAAGATCAGGTCTAGTGAATGTAGCATAAATGAATGTACTAATTATGCTTCTATATAATGTAATATATTGTATAGCGTCTCATTGACCTAAAACCAAATTTGTATTGTGCTCAGTGGGCTGTGAAAATGGCTTACAACCACTCATACCAAACCTATATAGCACTTCCAACAAGTATTTTCGTTCCAATAAGAACATGCCATTTTGTGCATAGATTACCTCTATTTCCAAGAAGTACTTTAGAGTTCGAAGATCCGATATCTTGAGCTCTTTTCGTAGCTTTGTTTTGATATCTTTAATAATTGCACTATCACTTCCTATCATGATCAGATCATCCACATAGATGCATATGTATACCATCTTGTCTCCTTGCTTCTTCATGTAGAGTGATGGATCTACAAGACATTGTTTGTATCCAAAACTTGATAAATAATCCACTAACCTCTTATTCAAGGCCCTTGGCACTTGATTTAGTTCATATAATGCTTTCCTTAGCTTGCAAACATGATTTAGGTACCTCATACTCGCAAATCCTTGAGGTTGGCACATGTAGAATACTTCTTAAAGCTCTCGATTGAGGAAATCATTCTTCCCATCCAACTGATATAAGCTCCATTTCTTTGATGTGGCCAATGCAATCAAAGTCCTAGTTGTTGGCATCTTGGCTATGGGGCTGAAAGATTTATCGTAATTTGTCCCATAGCTTTGGGATAAGCCTTTGACCACTGACCTTGGTTTTTACCTAGCAAGGGAACCATCTCAATTTCTTTTAATTTTGTAAACCCACTTATGAACTATTACCTTCATGTCTTCTTGAGCTGCTATGAAGCTCTAAGGTATGGTTCTTATCAAGTCCCTTGTGTTCTTCCTTCATTGCCTCTTGCCATTCCTTACAATCCCTAGCTTCTTAATAACTAGTCAATTCTTTTTCCTTGATTACTTGAGTCATGTATGCATAATCATTTTCCATGTAACTATCATATGTTAACCTTTGAACTAGATATCTTACTCTTGAGGACCTTCTTTCACTTCCTTTAGGTGTGTTTTCCATCTTCTTTCTTTGTTTTGCGACTCTTTGGTTTTGAATTTCTTCTATATCTTTATCTTCCAACATGCTCTATTCCACACAGTTTCCTTCTTCAATTGCAATCTTGTCTTTTCCTTTGACTCTCCTTTCTTCAGAGATGGTCTCTTTTGGTAGCAGTCAAGGCACTCAAAGACCTACACCACAAGGAAGCCAATGAGGGGGGTCAGAGCAAAGAGAAGCTACAAGTAGGCAAGGAAGTCAACAAAGATTTGGCGAGTAGGCCATTCAATCTTTTCCCCAACTTAACCTCTTTGTAACAGTGATTTTCATCACTTCGTGAACATTATAATACCATTTTTGGTAGTTTCTACTCCATTTTGTTCAAGCCTAGGAGTCTTTGAGCTTGAGGATTATTAGAAATATTTATGTACCAGTTTTTATAATTTTCAGAGCTCGTTTGAGCCTCCAAAATAGCCTAGGAACCTATTTTTTAACTAGGCTAGACACTAGGTCTCGACATGACCAAAGCTAGTAAAAAACTATAGAAAGAGCTAGAGAGCTCATTTTTCGGGTAAGTTTGTTAGTGATTTGAGCTTGTATATGGGAATTTTTGAGTAATCTAAATATCTAAATTGTCTCTCTCTTTGTTCTTGCCTTGTGTGTGCATGTGTGTGTATGTGTGTGCATGTTTGTGTGCTTCTCACTCACACACTTGTGCCATCACTTGTTCAAGGTCTTCATACCATCCTCATGTCTTCCTGGATTGACATTAAAGGAGGTTCTACTCACCACTGAGCTAAACCAAATTTTGGCACCGATGTCGGGGATCTAGCTTTGAGGACAAGTGTATGATGGTAAGATGTAGAGTTGAGAGGTTGGAGTCATAGGTCTTCACTTTTATCTATTTCCTTTTCTTTTCTTCACCATCTTCATCACCATCATCATCATCACCATCTCCCAACTCCATCATCATGACATTTTCAAATTTTTTGTCATATCACCCTTCCCATACCATTCCCCTCATTTCACTTGTGAGAAAGTGCAAGAGAGCATTTGCGTGCTTGTGCATTTGTGTGTTTCCTAAGATTTTCTATAGGAACCGGCATCCTTAACAGCTATACCAGCTCTAGTAGGTAAACTTTTTGACTCTGCATGTCCCGAGGCATTGACTTTTATCAATCGTGATCGACAAAAATTGACTATGGGGCTATCCTAAGTGCATAACCATGATGTATAGGCCTAGATCATCCTAAAACTTTGTTTAAAATTTTGAAATGACTCAGTTTTATGTCAATCGTGATTGACACGTCAATCGCGACTGACAAAGGATGATGAACACCTGCCGACTGACCTGTCAATCGTGATTGACAGCCATGATGGACCTATCGATTATGACAGACACATCGATCGTGACGGATAGATTCCACAATCGATTGACTATGATCGACAAAGTCTTTGCATGCCACGTGTCAATCGTGACCGACCCATCAATCGCGATTGACACCCGACGAACCTGTCCATCACGATCGACCCAGTCAACGAGGGTTTGACCACAACTGACAAAATTTTTGGGCCAAGTGTCAATCTCGATTGACCCATCAATCACGACCGACAGCCATGGCAGACCTGTCAATCACGATTGACCAGTCGGTCATGACTTACACATCAACTGCAATTGACAGACCACTCGATCGCGATTGATGGGCAAATCGGACATATTTTAGGGCAAAAGAAATTTAGTCTAATTTTGGCCAAAAAATTGGGTAAATTACAGGTCATTAGAGCATAATGAAGCCTTAAGAAAAAAACTATTCTTGTTGCCTCTTAGCCTATTGTGATCCTGTTTTAGCCCTAGAACCTTGAATAGACATAACTTCCTCATAAGAACTCTGTTTTTAGTGATTTTGGTCTTGTTGGAAAGCTTGTTTCGAATCCCACTAAAAAAATTCTGGGAGTTATAAATAGGGTATTTTGAAGTTGACCATACCCACGGGGAAGGAAACTGAGGAATCTTTAGGATTGTTTTCCATAAAGACGAAGGGCAATTTAAGCTCTAAAGTACATGAATGGAAATGGTTTGTTATGTCATTTGAATTTAAATCTTGAGCTAAATTTGGGACTCTTACAAGTCCACCGAGATCACTAGAGGGCATCCAAAGCAAGGGCATTTTGCAAGCTTGAGAATGGGGTTCTTGAACACCAACGAGCAAGGGATAAGCAAGTGAGGTTGGATCATTCTCAACTCCCTTTGTTAATTCCTAGCTTAGGCTAAGAACACATAGCATTGGAAGTAAGTTAGGGCAACGATAGGCATGAGACAAGTTGAAGAATATCTAAGAAATCAAGTCCAAGTCATGAGATAATTTGTGCATGTGACGATAATCTTAAAGGTAAGAACTAATTTTAATGCGACCAACTTCAAGTGTGAAAATACATCCCAGTACTCAGACAACGCACATGGCCTGACTTTGCCATCACCATGAAGAATGTTAAAGGCTATGCCAAATGGCTAAATTACATGTACCTAGCACCCCCATGAGGACCGGCCACAATAGCATACATGATATCCACCATCCGCCACTAGGGGGTACGAATACGAAACATACCTGACGTGATGGCACAGATGTGTATGAAAATATTCAAATTAATGCTGGTCACCTTCCACACCTTCAAGAACATTAAAGATCCGCACTTCTCAAGAGTCGGCTTCACTGCAGGCAATCTCAACTTAGTATATGACATAAGCACAACCCCCTCCAATAACATGATATATGCTTGGCACGCAAGAATCAAATACCTCCCAACATGCTACAAACAGACTTTTGAGCAGATGTTCATTACCGAGTTTTGGGAGTATCATTCTGAAATATTCGTCCCCAAACCCTCACATCTCCTCCAACTTTTCACTATGGAGAGAGCCTTACATTCAGAACAATTGTGTTTTCCACATCGGAACATTCCAGGGCCAGTCAATTGGGATGCCTTACTAACACATTTAGCAAAAGGACTTAGGCTAGAGGAGCATCACATAGCTACCGATGTTGTTGAATACTATGTCAAACATTCAGCCCACCAAGGGTCTGTCAGAGATGAGAGACGTGAGAGAGGAGGGTGTTGGTAGCAGTCAAGGCACTCAAAGACCTACACGATAGCGAAGCCAACAAAGGGAATCAGAGCAAAGAGAAGGAAGAGAAGGAACAAGTAGGCAAGGCATTCAACGAAGATCCAGCAAGTAGGCGATTCAGTTTTTTCACCAACTTAACCTCTTTGTAACATTGATTTTCATCACTTCATGAGCATTATAAATACCTTTTTTGGTAGTTTCAACTCCATTTTGTTCAAGGCAAGGAGTCCTCGAGCTTGAGGAGTATTAGAAGTATTTATGTACCATTTTTTTATAACTTTTAGAGCTCGTTTGAGCCTCCAAAATAGCATAGGAACCTAATTTTTAACAAGGCCGGACACTAGGTTTGGACATGACCAAAGCTAGTCAAAAACTATAAAAAGAGCTAGAGAGCTCATTTTTTGGGGTTATCCTGTTAGTGATTTGAGCTTGTATATGAGACTTTTTGAGTAATCTAAATATCTCCATTGTCTCTCTCTTTGTTCTTGCCTTGTGTGCGTGCATGTGTGTGTATGTGTGTGCATGTTTGTGTGCTTCTCACTCACACACTTGTGCCCTCACTTGTTCGTGGTCTTCATACCAACGTCATGTCTTCCCGGATTGATATTAAAGAGGTGCTACTTACCACTAAGCTATAGTCTCTCTTTCTCTAAGACTTCCACTCCATGGTGAGGATGTGCTTGTGTTTGATGATTGGCTTCGACCACTTAATTCCATGCTTTCTTGAACTCTATCATCATTCTTCTTAACTCTCCCACCTTTTTCTTCAACCTGCAATGGACCCATCCATGCATACCAAGGCTTCAACTCATCAAAGACAACATCCCTACTTACCTTCATCTCCTTTTGTTCCCCTTTGTTCCATAAAATATCCCAATAAGGAACTCTTTTTAGATTTGGCATCTACCTTTGACCTCAACTCTTGAGGTACATGTACATAGCATATAAAACCAAAACTTCTAAGATATGAAATGCAAGGTTTTCTTTCACCTCATGCTTCCTCAGGGCCAAAATGATGTATATCTGATGTAGGACATCTATTCATGATGTATGTGGCTGTATATGTAGCCTCTCCCCAATAACAATGCAACATATTCATTTCATTGAGCATACATCTTGCTACCTCTATTATGTGTCTATTCTTTCTATCTGCTATGCCATCTTGTTGAGGTGTATACCTGGATGTAAACTATCTTTTGATGCCATTCCCTTGAAAAAATTCAAAAAATGCATTGGAGAAGTACTCTTCCCCTCCTTCGCATCTTAAAGTTTCGATAACAATTCTAGAATCCTTCTCCTTGCATGCCTTGAATTGCTTGAAGTTGTTGAACACATCTCATTTGTTCCAAAAACAATGGAACCATAATTTTCTTGAAAAGTCATCAATGAAGGTTACAAAATACCTATTTCTAGCAAGGGATGATTTTGTTTTTGGACCCCAAACATTTGTGTGAAGAGGTGTAAAACATTTACACTCACGTACGTACTCTTCTTCAAGGTTAGCCTTGATTGTTTTCCTTGTTAACAAGCTACACAAATTTCATGGAATATAAAATTTGGTAGTCCTCTTACCAAGCTCCTCCTTTGCATGTCCTTGAGCTTTTTTGGGTTGATGTGACCTATTCGTTTATTCCATCGTTCTAACTCTACTAATCTTGTCTCCATATGTGACATATGGTGTGGTTGATCCATTCTGAACATTCTCCCTTGGTCTTTTCCCTTTTGCTATGAGCTTGAAACCTGCCCTTGGATTTGCAATAAAACATCCTCTTTCATTGAACCTAAATTGATAGCCTTTTTCTACCATTTGGCCTATTGAAATCAAGTTTTTGATAATAATAGGGACATGTAATACCTTTGATAAGAACTTTGGCGTTTGATTTCCCTTGAAACTCATATCTTCCACATGATGAATGGTGTGCTCTGAGTTTTCACCTACTCCCACATATGCTTGATGCTTTTGGACCTTCAAATTACTAAAGAAATCCTTCTAACATGAAAAATGGTTGCTACATCCACTCTCTACATACCATACATCTTCACTAGGTTGACTTGTATCCTCACCATACCTCATGGCAAGTAGATAATCATTCCCTTGGCTCAATGATGTGTTTGCATAGCTATCTTTCCCTCTATAATTGTTGTTGTTGTTGTTGTTGCTTTAATTCCCTCTTCTTTGAGCTCTATAATTATATTTATTTGTAAACTGACCCAGGTTACCTCATACAAAGCATGCTTGTTCTCTTCCACCAATTCTTCACCTTTTCCTCTATTTGTTGCTCTTCCACCTCTTTGACCTACATTATCTTTTTGTCCTTGAGCGCTATGGTTGCTTTGATATCTTCCTCTTCCTCTTGTAGCACCTTGATTGTGTCTTCATCTTCCTCTACCTACAAACAATAGTTGCCCTTGGCTATCCTTGGCATTATGACCACCAAGGTTCATCTCCCGTGTCACTATGAGAGTCATTTGTTGATAAAAATAAGAAAGAGAGAGTCCTTAAATACACTCAAGTTGTGAATTCCCTTCATTTTTCATCATCCCTAAGTCGATTTATGGTATGGGCTACAAGATCTTCATCATCTAGAGCACAACCAATCGACCCTAGTGGACTCTTTTGTCCCTTTCATCCATCTCTTACTACTATGCTTTGGTCATTTGTTGTATTTAGCTCATCCATATAGGCTTTTGTCTCTCCACCACTCACAAGTCCCCACAACCCATCAAAAATTGCTTATTCTTTAGTCTCCACTAGGAGAGAAAGTAAAGCATTGAGGAGAGAAGGAATGTCTTAATCAAGTTGGAGAGATCTGCAAGCTGGAGAGAATTTGCAAGGACCTCCTCTGGATGGGTGACCCTAACAGAAGGGGTGTCCCCAAAATTAAATGGACTAATTGCATTAGCCAAAAGGATGAGGGTGGTTTGGGCATTCTAGATATCAAAGGAATGGCGAATAAGTTAGTGGCAAAATGGTTAATTAAAGTGTGGAGCAATAGTGATGCCTCTTGGGTCAAGCATACTTTTAGAAACAAGAGTGCTCTTGAGCTTGTGGGACTCTCGAGGTGGAAGGGTCTCAACCTTCTCACCATTTTGTTCTCCCCATTCCTAGTGACTCCCTTCCTTGCAAAATTTTCTAGTAATCTATAATGAGCCCCCCCTTTGTGGGATATGAGGGGTCTCATGGGTGCTAGCCCCATTCCCTTGTATAGATCTAATTTCTATTAATTAAAGTTTGGAAGAGTACGCTCTTCCAAACTTCCTTTGAGAAAAAAAATTGCTTATTTCAAATTGCCATGGTGGTAGTTTCCCTTTTTGAGCTTCTCAATCTTAGCATTGAGCTAATCCATGGTTCCTTCTAGCTTTTTTGAACCTTTCATTTGATGAATTAAGTTGAAAAATATGTCTTTTACCTCAAAAAATAGAGCTACTCCTCTTGATGAAGTTTCATGTTTGATTCAATGAATTGTTTGCTTCCCCTTGCTATTGATGTGTTTGTTCTTTTCTTTTTTCCTCCAAACTTTGATGAGTTCTTTACTTCACTTTAGGAGTTCCTGTTCTCTCTTGGATACTCCACTTATAAATCTGGTACCATTGTTGGAGGATAAGCATTCCTATGTGGATAACGACAACAAATGAACCCTCCTAGTATCTTGAAAATTTTCAGAAATAGGCATTGTGTTTTTTACGTTTCTCTAAGTACATGCAAGAAATGGAGATCAAACATCTAAAGCTAAATATAGACTTAGAGAGATTTCAAATGAGAATAAAGGCACTCCATTTGGACACTCGATGATGCCTCAACAAGCTGCAACAAAATGCAAAAGTTGGTCTCTTCAAACAGTATTAGCTAATTATATGGACACTGCTGTTGACATTCCTCTATACTTGTGCAAGAACTCATCGCGAGACTTATACCACTCAAATTAAAACTGATATTCTTTCCAACAAGACAAAAAACCACAGCAAATAAATTCAGGATGAAGGAGAAACAACAATTACAAGATTAGGAGGTCTATAATGATCTTCTAGAGAGATAGAGTATGTAAAATTGAAATTGTTTCCAAACATGTAGAGAATAGCTATTAAGGGGTGTGCTTAAGCAAGGGAGGAGCTTGGGAAGATATTGCATGCGCTCTAAGTCATAAATAGAGAGGCTTAAAAGGTCATGTACCAACCTCTTTAACCAATTGAAAGCATATACATGTCAAAAGGTGAGGTCCTATCACATAAAGAGGTGACCTAAATCTTCTCTAATCAACTTCTTTCCATTACAATCATTATTTGATGCCACCAACTCGTGGAAATCATTCTCCTTTGATTATGGATAATGTGAAAGGCTCAATTTGGGGCATGCTCTCACACTCTTGGGCTTGAAATACAAAACTTTCAACAAATGTTGGGATTGGGTTCTCACCAAGCTTGATAGTAAGCTCCAATATTAGAAGAAAAATAAGTTTAATATAATAGGGGAAGTGATGGTGATAAACACATTTCTCATCTCCTTTATCATCTACTCCTTGGCATGTTGGAGATGAATTAACAACGCGTTTTTGGAGATGGCGCGATGTTGCGAAAACCTCCTTTGGATGAGGGATGCTAACAGAAAGTGGATACCTAAGATTGATAAGGATATTTTGGATATCATCAAGGATAAGGGGTGGTCTTGATATTTTGGATATGTTCGTAATGGGTAATAATCTAATGGCCAAATGGATGGTCAAATTAGAGCACAATGATAAGGAATCTTGGATGAAGCTTATTTTCAAGAACTACAATATTATCTCCCTCCTTAGATTCCCTAAATGGAAAAATCTCCATCCCCTCACTATGTTGTTCTCTTCCCTTCATCATTGAGGATTGGAAAGAGGGAGCTAGCATTAGCAGCAGGTTCCATGTGGTTTTAAATCACCACTTTCAGGAGTAGTGAGAAAGAAACACCCATAGATCTTTAAAGGATTTTCCCAAATGCTCTCATAAATTGAAGAAGATTCAGAACCAAGCCAGAAGTCACTCAATCATACTCAAGGAAATTGACTTTAGTCACAAAGTGGACATAAAGACTACTGCCTTTTAAGGCACACAATCCATGAATGGGATGACTCAAATCTTCATTCCCTAGAAAATTTACGTCCACCCCACTTGAAGGATCTAAGGTAGAACAACGGACATAAGATGGAGGGTATTCCAATAATGAAATGAAGTATGGATATTCATCATCTTTTAAACAAGAAGTGCTCAAATTGGTCCTATTACATGGGAATTTAAGTTCAAGGATCTATGGAACTTTCTCATTGAGAATAGGAAATGAGCTCTTAGTTGGAAGATTCTTCATAGACGGATTCAGACCAATGTCAAACAAAGTAAGATATGCCGTGCACCTCTGTGGTGTAGAGATCTTTAGGGGGATGGAAGACTTACGTCACCTTTTCTTATCTTGTCCTAAGAGCATCATGATCTCGGAGCATCTAAAGAAGATCCTTTTGTTGGGTGATGAAATCAACTAGAACTAGTATTTTATTTGAGAAGTTATCACTAGCATTATAGCTCTTCGGAATGATATTAGAAGTGCAACCCTTTGGAAAATTTTGAAGGAAAGATGGTTGGAAAACTTGACAATCCTCCCACATAAAGGTCTCTTGAGTAATCCGTTGACTTCCTTGATAGAAGGATTCCTATTTGTAAGAGTTATTTCCCCCTTTAAGCATCAGAAGGTATCTCTTGTAAAATCAACAACCGAAAACGAAAGTGGATCAAAGTGGATCCCTCATAGGGAGAACGAAAAGGTTAGTAACCTTCTTTGTACTTTTCTATAATCCTTTTGCATATTTTTTTCTTGTTTCTACGTTAAAGAATTCTTTCGAAAAAGGAGATACCAATGGTAGGTGAACGATTACTACGCAAAAAATATGGTATCGTGGATCAAAGTGTTAAATAATAAAATTACACAGCTATTGTGTTCCTAGTTGAATGAAATTTCTTAGGATTAAATCTTGGAAACTAAGTTTTTCTCGGACTATCATATGCTGGTGATGGATTAGCGATAAGTAAAGAAGGATAAATATCTTCGGTTAGTACCTTACTAGTTTTAATTTGTAGTCGATATTCACACATGAGACTCGAGGAGGCTATATCACTAAGAGCGATGTAAGAATTATCTGTTTTAAAAAATTATGGAGAACTAGTTATTTTTTCTATCCTTCCTATAAAAGAGACAATAACTGAACTTAGAGCGATGACAAATTTATTACATTTCTTTCTAACTCTTGGCAACGCTCTTGTACATTGTTTTCTTTTAATTAAATTTAGCTTCAAATAATGTAGAAGAAGCTAAGTTGTCTGAGAGAACTAATACTTGTTCGGAAACGAAGGTTTTTACGGATTTTCAACTAGAAAGAATGATTTTATTCGACTTTCGTGCATATGAACTCTAGATTTGTTTATCTCTGTAAGGACCTATTTTTTCGATCTTTGTATTTAGCCATTCACAGATAGATTAGGTGAAGAATAGGTTTTGCAAGAGATTTTCATTAAAATAAGTTAGATTTAGCTATGGGTAACAAACACCATATCTTGCTTTTCAATTAGAGTCTACATCATGATTCTAGCTTAGAACCTTTGAGAGGTCTGAAATTACAGGCATGGAATTATGTTTTGGAATATCATCTTGCATAATGAGTTTGATGCCTAATTGTTAGGAGAATAGTTTATAATGTTGAATTTATTCATTCAGACATTCACTTCCTTCATTCCCTTCTTAATATGCACAACAAAACTTGATGGATCGCACAATTCTCACCTATGGAATGAGAATATCAAGATTATCTTCTTAGATTCTTACATGCATTCCACAAGATTTGGATAGATTCAATACTGGAGGTAATTTATTACGTAAGGTGGTTGGTTATAGACTCAGTCATGTACTATATTACGACGCTTATGTTCGGCAAGGAAAACATAGGTAGAGATTTGTTCGTACATCCCGTGTGAATTTTTATATGAACATCCTAAAATTAGATGAGCTGAACATCAGGAGGCTTCCAAAGAGGTAGCCTTCAGAAGAAGGTAAATGAAAGAAATCGGTCATAAAGGAAACGCAAAGATCCATAAGGGAGATCTTGGACTTGGTACGGGGTCGTCTTCCTTATTCACACTTGATATGGAAACAAAATGTTGTTAAAAGGAAGGAAATGCAATGCCCAACTTGGATGCCTTGTCTAAAGGCTCTTCTTCTCTGGATTTAGAGGAACATAGCCAAGAGGAAGAGGACTCAAGGTGTTCCTCATTTATTTTTCATTAGTGAGGCACTTTATGTGTTGGCCTTCACGTTTAATGGCTGTGCATAAAATCTGACTTTCCCCAGCCCATGAAAGAGATGCTCATTCCAGTGACTTGAACATCTAATAAGCAATCCTTCCTCGTTTCTATGTTTTATATCTATACAGTGATATCTACGTTGCAATTGCATCCCTATGAGCTTTAGGTGAACAGGAGCCATTTCAAACTTTCTCAGAAACCTTTCAAGTGATGCTTCGGCATCCTCTACCATAAGCATCTGTCCAATTATTTATTCATGCTGATTCAAATGTAAGCATATTTTGTGCATCAGAAGGTTAAGTTGTATCCATTTCATGTTAACCTTGACATAGATCCAAAAATTCTTAAATGTCATTTTTAAGAAATAGTTCTTTGAAGCCTAATCTGTTTTGGATTGGTGTAAAGAAAGGACATTTTGCTAAATGTACAAACCCATCACATTGAACTACATTTTTATAACAGATCCCTGCGTCTCCACTGACAAGTTCCTTTTAAGAACTTTAAAGTATTTTGTCTTTTACAGAAATACAATGACGTTAGAGTGAATCCTATACACATGGAATCCGAGATCTTTTCACCTATTTTATATGTCTCCTTCACAATCCTTGTAAAACATCCATGGAAAATTTGGTGCTTCGTCTCTCTCACCTCCCAGCTACCATCATTTTTTTTCAAAAGGAAGTTCCGCCTCGGCCTACTTTCCCGGACTTTAATTAAAAAAATAGAACAAGTTACAAGTTACACCTTCCAGTTACCATCATTGACTTAAGTAGTACATTGATGTTTAGTTACAATTATCCTTCTTACCTGAATCTTACACATCACACACTAGTCTTCTGTTCGTGTTTGCAAACAAGTTTATACACATCTTTTTCATAATCAATTCCCTAGGGAAGCAATAACATTTTGAAAACTAAGAAAACTCCCTAGGGACAATCAGAGAAAACTAAGAAAGAATGTAAAAAGAAGTTAAAAATGAGAATTATGTCTCACTCATATTTAATGAATGTGACCTTTAGCCAACCAACACTCTCCACAGTCCTTCCCAACGCGTGCTTTCGTTGTGGCCAACAAGGTCATAGGATTAAAGATTGCCCTTTGAGACGAAAAAGCAAGCGAAATCAAGAAGCCCCCAAAAATGCTCAAGATAGCAATGGTGCTTTGAATCAATCGACGAAAGTAGAGGAATTCAAGGGCCCCCTTAATCCAGAAGCTGACGCAGACGGGTTCATCGAAGTCAGAAGAAGAAGGAAACGAAGCCCTAGGGCAACTTCTGAGCGAAACAACTTGTCAGTTACCCCCTCCAGCAACTTGTATTGCAATCTGGAAAAGGACATCAATGAGTTTGACTACCCAGGTGGGAACCAACTTGAGGTGGATACCGACGTCAAAGGCCTAGAGATCCCTGACAGTAAAGAAACCTTGCAGGAGGGTTACACTACAAGCAAAGAATACGGCTTTACTACTAGCAACGAAGATAACATGGATAGTGAAAGCTCCATCATCGGATCGACTATTCCGGAAACGGAGCTGAAAACGGTGCCCAGTTCTTCCCAGCAGGAGGCATCCCGCAAAGGAAAACAACCTATGGAGTTACCGTGGAAAAGCCCCCACAAGAACCTATTGTTAACTCGGGATCCGATCCGAGCGAAAAAGAAAGATGAATCCAAGAAAAGAAAGGACAAAGCTCCCTCCCGCAAAGAGGGAATATTACGACAATGATCATCATCTCGTTAAATGCTAGAGGGCTAACCGACCCCTCAAGAGCGATCATCATTGGTCAATGGCTTCGCGACATTAGCCTAAACCCAGATTTTATATGTATCCAAGAGATTAAAATTGACGGAGAAGACCTCTAGAAACGGCTTAGACATGTCTCCTCGACCCATGTTTGGATTTCAACGGCGCATCAGCGGGGGTCCGGTGGAACGGTAATCGGTATTAATCAACTCTGGTTTGAAAAGCTTGAGAACTCCATTGAAGATGAATGCCATCGATGGATTGCTGTTTCTTTCGGTGCTCCCTTTTCTTTTACGTTAGTTTCTTTGTATGCCCCTAATGGGGAGTTAGAGAGACTTAACACTTGGGCCTCCTTGGACTCGCTCCCCCACAACGTGCTTATTTGTGGTGACTTCAACATGGTAGAGGACCCTATGGAGAGATGGATGGGCAAGGGTAGGGTCATCGATAGTCGGGAGAAAGAAACGTGGGACAAAACTAAACTACACTTGGATCTGGTCGAATTCAAAGACTCGAATGGCTTTTCTTGGTCAAATCTCCAAGCACGCGAGGACCTGAGGAAAGCTAGACTTGATAGATGCTACATTTCGCAGAGCTTTACTCATCAGTGGGGCCACCCTTCCCTCTCGCAACGCACCGACCTCACCATCTCTGATCACTACCCGATCGTCATCACCTTTCAACCCCCCACCAAGATCCGTAAGGCTCCTTGGTTCCATGCCAGTGTGCCCTCCTTCTCTCTCCCCTCCGTCCATCAAGAAATTTCTGATGTGTGGAAGGAGGCATTCGCCTCTGGCTTGTCCCCAGCCAAGTGTTGGAGAAGTGCGGTCGATAAGTCACGACAGATCATGATTAGATCCAGGAAGATGCTAGAGACTGTGCGGCGGGCCCGTAGAGAAGCTCTATACCATAGACTCTGGCGGCTCGAGGAGGAAGTGAACAAAGGAAAATCTCAAGCCCAGAAAGGACTTCGAAAAATCAGAGCGCTGCTGAGATACGAGGAAGAGATACAAAGGAAAAATTTGCAAATTTTCTTCAAGGAGTGGTGGGCTGGCAAAGCCGACAAACCCACCAAAGAGATGTGCCGTATCCTCAAAAGGAAACACAACAGAGAATCGATCCCCTTATTGATAGACGCAAATGGCAATGTATGCAATACGGAAGAAGATAATTTTGGGATCATTGAAAGGCACTTCACAAGACTCCTGGGGACCTCAAACCCCCTCTCCCACCATAGAAGGGACTGTATGGCAGCCATTTCTAGGGTTTCCCCCCACAGGATACCACTCAACCTCCACTCTCTGCTTCATGCCTCTATCTCTGAAGCCGAAATCATTGAGGTCATCAATGCCCTCCCTTCAGGTAAAAGTTCGGGACCCGACGGGCTCACTAATGAATTCTTTAAATCCTTCAAGTTGGTGGTCGCCACCCCTCTTTGTTTGGTTTGGCAAGAGGCACTCAAGTTTGGCGCGCTTCCTTCTTGTCTTAACAATGGCGTTATCAAGTTAGTACACAAAAAAGGGGAAAAGAACAGAATAGAGAACTGGCGTCCCATTACAATGCTCCAAACAGGATACAAGATCATCGCCAAAGTCATTGCCAACAGAATCTCTTGCCACTTGAGAGCGTGGTTAAGCGAGGACCAAAAAGGTTTCATCAAAGGCAGGTCAATCTTGGAAACCATTATAGACATCTGGGAAGGTCTTGAATTCGCAAATGAGTCTAAACAAGAAGTACTATTCCTCAAGATCGACTTTGATAAAGCCTACGACAGGCTAGAATGGGACTATATTCTACAGTCGCTACAAGATCTTGGATGTAGTCAGAAATTCACCAAGATGATCGCGACCCTTCTCGGAAACGCATCGACCCAAATTAACATTAATGGAAAACTTTCAAACGTGATCAAACTTAGAAGATCTATCAGACAAGGGTGCCCATTGGCTCCCCTTCTCTTTGCCATTGCCACGGAAGGGCTTAGCAGGCTGGTGGAGCATCAGGTGGAAGCTGGTAACATCAAAGGCCTTCGTTTGCCGCATGACCACAGTCAGATCACCATGAGACTTTTTGCCGATGATATGAACGCTTTTGTTCACAATGATAGTACCAGCCTGGAGACGTTCTGGAAGTGTCTTGCTACCTTTTGTGAAGCCTCTGGATCAATAATCAACCACTCTAAGACCGCCTTTAGAGCTATTGGTGGATCACAGCCCGACCTTCTCATTGATCAAGGCTGTGAAATCATTCCGCAGGGCCAAATTTTTCGGCTTCTTGGGGTTCCCTTGGGGTTTGACGTCTCTATGGAACAGCGGTGGAACTGGGTGCTTGCCAAACTCGAAAACAAGCTTAACTATTGGAGAGGTATGCAAATCAATCTTGCTGGTCGTGCTATGGTTATCAACACGTTCCTCTTATCATCTACCATTTATTTCCTTTCTTGTTGGAGACCGAAAGAGCAAGATCTGTCCAAACTGGATAGTATTTGTAGAAACTTCCTTTGGACGGGCGACCACAATAGGCGGGGGGTGCCTAAAATCAAATGGTCCATCTGCACCAGCCATAGAGATAGTGGGGGACTTGGTATCTTGGACATTGGGTGCATGGCTAACAAACTGTCGGCCAAATGGATGATTAAGGCTTGGTGCAACGGGGAGGCCTCGTGGGCCAAGTTGATCTTCAGAAACAAGAATGAGCTGGCGCTCATGGGTTTCCCAAATTGGAAGAATCTTGACATCTTGACCTTGCTGTTTTCCCCGATCCCCGTCTTCCCGAAAGGCTCTAATCTGGTGTGCTCCCTTTGGAAGAGTTGGAATAAAGTCAAAAGCTTCACAAGAATCAGTCAAGACTGGAAGTGGGCTGCCGGTATCAGACAAAACGACTCTATCTGGTTTCCGATCCATGGCATCCGGAGTGTGGAATCTTGGAACATTCAAAATGCCAAGAAACTATGGAACAAAGGCTTCAAAAAATGGAAACATCTCTGGAAACAAGACACCAACCGCTGGATCAACTTTGAGGATATTGACCCTAGCATCAACATTTCGCATGAAGAATGGAACACTTTGCAAAGCAGATGTCTCACCTGGGATCGACACAAAGCTTGCCTTCTCATGGGACACGACATGTCGAGCTCGCTTGGTCTCAAATGGCACAATGGGAATAGCCTATCAAAAATCCCGAACATCAAAGAAACGATCGACTATCAGGTTAACCTCAACAAAAAGTGGTGCCTGTCATGGACGCGGCTTCGGTGGGACATGAAGTTCATGGCTATCTGGCACCCCCTCATAGAAATCAAAAAGTCTGTCCTCTTATGGCAAATTCTTCATCATGGAATCTGGACCAACCTTAAGGCCAGCAAAATTTGTGGGAGCCCTCCCTGGTGCAAACGCTGCTACCGGTCTATCGAAGATGTTTCACACATCTTCTTTACCTGCCCCAACTCCAACAGACTCTAGCAGGTGGTTGGAAAGAGAATTGGACTTCAAAAACGTCTCAGTTGGCAGCAGGCCCTGCTGGGAGAAGCGATCGGCTGCTCCGCGACTCTCTGGAACGCCATCAGAGGGGAGGTTCTATGGAAAATCTGGCGGGAAAGATGTGCTTTCAACTTCGGTGACTCCCCCAAGGAGTGGTCAATTGAGAAATCGCTGTTCCTCCTTGGCAAAAGGATTGTCAACTGTAAAAAATCCCCCCCCTTTAGGCATCATCAAGTACTCCTTTTGATCGATAGCAAGCTTAAACCCAAGTGGGCTCCACATGAGGGTGATGAGAGGGTAATTAACCTTCTTTGTAATGTCATCTAAGCTCTGTAAAAGCTTCCCCTGCTTTGTGGGATTTGGGGGGTCCCGTGGGCACTAGTCCCCTTCTCTTGTACTTTTCTTTATTTAATTCAAGTCCGGGAGAGTAGGCTAATGCCGAACTTCCTTTATATTAAAAAAAAAAACACTCTCCACAGTTCCTTACATGTAAGCGACATGTAATCTGGAAAGATGTTAAATTGTGGTTGAGTGTCATCGTTTGTCTATCCCTACGGTAGTGTTGACCGCCGTTTAACCCAGTCTTGTAAACCCCTGTTCTTGTGGGATAAGGGGGGTCCCATGGGTACTATGCCCTTCCTTGTACAGTTGCAATTTCAAAGTTAAAATCTAGGGGAGTAGGCCTCGGCCAAACCTCCATTAAAAAAAGAAAAACACGCTCCACAGTTGGGCTGATTGCATTGGGAGCTTCAAGACGGCCCGAAGAAGTGGAGACTAGCTTTGGGAACAATGCAATTATGATGTGGCATTGATGGCTGAGGAGTTTCTCATGTTGTTGTGGGTCGCCAAAGAGTTTCGGCTTCTCCTTCATGTCTTCGTTTGGTTACTCGATCCTCGTGGTTGGGTGCTCTCTTTTGCTCTCGTGCTCTTTCCTTTCTAGTTTTGTTTTGTTTTTGCATTTGTTCTTCCTTTGGCTGGATTGCTTTTTTGTGGTGCTCATTTTTTCTTTTCTCTTCTCTTGGGGCCTACACGTGCGATTGTTTTGGCTTTTGCTTCTTGTGTGTGTGGTGTTTAATCCTAGCTTCCATGGCTAGAGCATTCCCTTCATTGGTGATAACCAATGTGGGCTCCGTTGATAGAGGATGCCACCCTTGATGCCTCCGAGGAGTTGTTTGGTTTCAAGGCTCCAACTGTTTCGCTCAAGAGGGAGGATATTTTGATGAAGCATGAAGACTTAAAGAAAATATGTTTCATCGGTCAATTGTTTGGCCCAAGAACCCCCTAGAGTCCATGTTACATCTTTGGTTTTGTAAGGAGTGGTTCCAACATGATTTAATTGTGCGAAAATATCATTTATTGCCAGCAAATCACTTACTTTTGGTCTTTGAGAATGAAGATATGATGTTTCAAGCATTACAAGTTGGGACGTGGGAGATTTGAAGATCTATCTTACGCCTCTTTAAGTTGTTCCCTAACTTTGTTCCTAGTAAGACTAAACTGCTTCACTACCCGCTCTTAGTAGAGCTTCCTAACTTGCCTTTCTTCTTGTATGGCATTGTAAGAGAAAGTATGACACCCAAATGTCGGCCATTAGCCTTGAGAGCAGATGTTGGGGGTTCATTCATGAAGGTGTGAAACATTCATTCAATGCAAGATGATACCCATAGATTTGCATCAACATAGATCTAAATAAGATTCTCCCTACACATAGTTCCATAGACATTGGTGAAGGGGAAGTGTGAGAGAAAGAGATAATATAAAAGAATTTACCAAACAGATGCTTTCACTACGGGCTTCAAGGACACAAGATAAAAGAGTGTCCTTTGAAACATAATTCCTTTAAGAACAAGTAGAACAAAGAAACAACCAATGCTACAAGGAGCCAAGTCAAAGCTCAAGATTGGCCTCTAAACATTGAGGAAGAGAAGGAAACTCAAGTCTTGGAGACAAACTTAAAAGAGTTCACACAAGTAAGAAGAAGAAGCAAAAGAAGCCCTAAGAGGACTATTGAGAGGAACCCCTCTAACACAGCTCCACTAACAAATATCTATTGCAACTTGGAGAAGGATATCAACGAGTACGATTACCTAGGAAGGAAGGAATCAATTTGATGTAGTCACTGAAGAAAACACTCTGAAGGATTCCACCAGTAAAGAAGATAACCAAGAGGGTTACATCACTAGTAAAGAGGATGGATTCACCACTAACAACAAAGTCAACCAAGATAGTGAAAGCTCCATCATGGGATGTACAATTCTCGAGACGTTTCCAAGTTCATTTTCAAAGATGGGGACTCTCAAAAGGGAAATAACCAATGGAGATTCCATGGAAGAGCCCCCTTAAGGGCAAGATCCTTTTTTCAGACTTCTCCACTTCAATGGAAAAAGACGAAGAGAAAAACAAGAAGAAAAGGGATAAAGCCCCTCTACATAGAAAAATTAACCTTCGATAAAGGTTTTCATATTGCTAAATGTGAGGGGGTTATCTCACCCATCAAAAGGGGCTATTATTGGCCAATGGTTTCATGATAATAGCGCAAACCCAAAATTCATGTATATTCAAGAAACAACAATTGATGGAGGGGACCTTCAAAAAGTACTAAAACGTATTTCTTTGAATCATGTTTGGATCTACACTACACACGCTAGGGGGTTTGGTTGTGCAACTATTAGAATCAATAACATCTGGTTTGATAGACTTTTCAACACCCTTGAAGATCAGAGTCATCATTGGATTGCTACTTCCTTTTGAGACCCCATGCATGTCACCATTGTCTCCATGTATGCTCCCAATTAGGAGTCGGATAGGATTGCCACCTGGACCTCTTTGGTCTCTCTTTCCAACAATGTTGTGATTTATCCAGATTTCAACATAGTGGAGGATCCTTCGGATAGATGGAGGCATAGAGTGAGAATTATAGATGGTCATGAGAAAAATGCTTGGGAAAAAATCAAACTCCACCTAGATCTTGTGGAGATTAAGGATAAAACTAGTTTCTCTTGGTTAAACCTCCAATCTATGGAGGATTTGAGAAAAGCAAGACTTGATAGAAGCTACATTATAGAGAACATAATCCATATGTGGGGCCAACTCTTCGTCTTTGAACATACTCACCTATAACCTCTCAGATCACTACCCATTTATTCTCACCTTCAAGCCGTTTGCCAAATTGAAGAAAGCACCATGCTTTCATGCTAACTCGACGTCTTTCTCTTTCCCCTCCATCCAATAGGAGATTAGTGAGGCTTGGAATTTGGCCTTTGCCAACCTCTCATCATTAGCCAAACCTTGGAGGATTGTGGTTATGAAGACTCCTCACATCCTCGTTAGGACCTAGAAGACTTTGCAAAATGTTTGTTGCATGTTAAGACAAAAGCTCTATCAGAGACTAAGGCATCTTGAGGAGGAAGTGAACAAACACAACTCTAAATACGAGATGGGGATACACGAAATCAGAGGCATGTTGAGATTTGAGGAAGAAATTCAAAGGAAAAATCTTCAAGTATACTTTGAAGAGTGGTGGGCTAGTAAGGTTGAAAAACCTACTAAAGAGATGTGTAGCCTCATAAAAGGAAAGAATCTAAGGATGCTATCCCCTTCTTGATGGATATCATTGGGGTCAAATGCACAATGGAAGAAGAAAATATCTCTATGATTTTCAACCACTTTTCCCAACTCCTTGGGGTTTCAATGCCTATTTGTCCCCATGGGCATGATTGCATGATGACCATTTATAGAGTTAAATCAACAAGAATCCCACACAATTTGAAGACTCTTCTTGAAGCTCCTATTTCAAATACTGAGATTCTATAATTTATCGATTCGCTGCCTAATGGGAAAAGTTGAGGTCCTAAAGACCTCACCAGTGAGTTTTTGAAGACCTTCAGATAGGCGGTGGCCACTCCACTATGCTTCGTGCTCATGAGGCACTGTCTTTTTGTGCACTGCCTGAATGTCTATACAAAGCTATCATCAAGCTTATTCACAAAAAAGGAAACAAAAACATGATTGAAAATTGGTGCTGAATTAGGATGGTACAAATAAGGAAAGGATGCTCCCTAAATTTATTGCCAACCAAGTTTCTTCCGCTTACAAAGTTGGTTAAATAAGGAATAAAAGCCTCATCAAGGGTAGATCCATCCTAGAAGCTATTATTGATATTTGGGAAGGTTTGGACTTTGCTCAAGAGTCTACTCAAAATGTTATCTTCCTTAAGATTGAATGGTACTTCACTCTCCAATCTCTTAAGGGCCTTGGTTGCAATAAAAAATCCACTACGATTATCTCTACCCTGCTAGAAAATTCATTGATGTCGATAAATATCAAGGGCCATTTGTTGAAGGCTATCAAATTAAAATGTTGTATTAGACAACGATGCCCTTTGACCCCTCTACTTTTTGTTATGGCAACAAGGGGGATCAACTGCCTTGTGAAGCATCATATGGACTTAGGCCATATTAAAGGTCTATCACTTCCTCTCAGTCAAGGCTAGATGATCGTGAATCTATTTGGAGATGACACGAATGCCTTTGTGCATAACGATATAATGAGCATTGATACCTTTAAGGGATGCCTTGACACATTCTATATAGCATCAAGATTCAAAATAAAACACTCTAAAATTGCTTTCAGAGCCATTATCAAACTTTTGCCTCCATTTCTTGTTGACCAGGGCTATCAGATGATCCCAAGGGGACAAATCTTTTGCCTATAAGGTATTCCGATGGGATTTGGCATTTTGATGGACCACCAATGGAACTAGGTCCTCTCTAAGCTCAATAACATGTTGGCCTACTAGAAAGATATCCAAATCAACCTTGCAAGGCATGCCATGGTAATTAGTGTGTTCCTTATCTCATCGACTATTTACTTTCTCTCCTACTAGAGATCGAAGGAACAAGAGATTATGAAATTGGAAAGAATCTCCAAAAACTTTCTCTAGACAAGGGATTCCAACTCAAGAAATGTCCCCAAAACTAAATGGACTACTTGTTTTATCCAAAAGGATCATGGGGGTCTAGGCATTCTAGATGTCAAAGGCATGGAAAATAAGTTGGTGACTAAATGGCTTATCAAAGCTTGGTGCAAAAGCGATGCCGCTTGGGCCATGCTTATCTTCAGGAATAAGAGTGCTCTTATCCTGGTGGGATTTTCAGGTTAGAAGGACCTGGGACTTATCACCCTTACATTCTCCCCACTTTTGATGTCTCCTAAAGGCTCAAATTTGGTTTCTCTCTATGGATGAGTTGGAACAAGGTCAAATAGTTTGTGAGCAGCAATGAAGATTGGAAATGGGCAGCAAGTGTGAAACAAAATGATTTGATCCACTTCCCTATCAAGGGCATCAGAGGGGTGGAGTCCTGGAACCTCCAAAAAGCTAAGAAGTCTTGGAACAAGAGATTATGGCATTGGAAACACCACTAGAACCAAGAAACTAGCCAATAGATCTGACTTGAGGATATCGATCCAGAAATAAGAGTGAGCTATGAAGAATGGATCCTTTTACAGAGCAAATGCATCACTTGGGAATGCTCAACACTTGCCTCCTCATTGGCTAGGAACCTTTACACCATGAGGGTCTAAAATGGGACAACGGCAATAGCATGAACACAATTACTAAATTCAAGGAGAATTTGGACTATCACATCTTGCTTAATAAGAAGTGGTTTCTTACTTGGATGGGCTTGTAATGGGATCTAAAGTTTAGGTCTATCTAGCGCCCCCTCATCGTAATAAAACACTTTTTGCTCATGTGGAAAATTATCCACTAGGGAATGTGGACCAATATAAAGACTAGCAGAACTTATGGGGCTATATTGTGGTGCAAGCAGTGCCGTCGTGGTAATGAGGATTTGGGACTCATTTTCTTCTCATGCCCCAAATCTATCTCAATCTTGTGAATCCTTGAGGAAATCTTCTTGCTATAGGAACAAAGCAATTGGAAGCAAGTGTTACTAGGCGAGGTGATTGGATCCTCCTCATCATTGTGGAATGCAATAAGAGGTGAGACCCTCTGGAAGATTTGGAGAGAGAGGTGTGCTTCCAATTTTGAAAACCCTCCTAAAGGATGGTCTGTTGAGAAATCTCTTTTCCTCCTAGGCAAAATAATTTCCAGTTGTAAGAAGCTCCCACCTTTAAGGCATCATATAGTATTTTATCTAAAGAACAAGATTGAATCCAAGTGAGTCCCACATGAGTTGGGCGAGAAGGTTATCAACCTCGTTTGTAGAACCCTCAAACTTTGTATGTTCTTCCCTTGTTTTGTGGGATCCGAGGGGTCACATGGGAGCTAGATCAGTTCACGTGTACAATTGGTTTGTTTTTTTTATAACTAAAGTCTCCAAAGTAGGCTATTGCCAAACTTCATTTTAGTTGCGAAAAAAACACGCTCCTTTATGGGAGACATGGAGAAAAGCCTAAGATCATGTCATGAAAGGTCATATAAATAGAGAAGATAAAATTTAGGTATTGGAATTTGAAAAAAGATGAAACGCCAAAAGTACATAAAGAATGCGAACAAAGAAAAGGAAACACGTTGAAGGACAAAAGGGGTTGTAAAGCAGTATATGTCTCCGGGAATGAATTACTTTGGTATGTCTCATTCGCATCTCAATTGAAAAGAGGCATTCTCCCCCTCACCAACCACTTGGCTTGAGAAATATTTTTTATATCTTCTCTCTCTTCCCGTCTGTCTCTATGCATTTCATGTGACGCGTTTTTATATTTTACAAATGGGAGTACAAGAAAATAAATGTGGTTGCCAATATTTAAGTTTCTCCCAACCCTAATATGCTATTTAAGACATGAGCTCAATAGAAGAGCTCGTGATGTCAAAATAGGAAAGAATGGGCATTGAGGAAATTTAACTTCTGTGAGAGAGAATCATTGTATTTAGTTCCCAAGACCATTTTACATAAGAGCTTCCGTAGAGAGAGAGAGAGAGAGAATGTGCATGTAGAAGAGAAACAAAGGTTCAAGGATGCTTTGATATCTTAATAGAAACATTTGCAAGGGCTTCTCGAGTCTAAAACCAGGGCTTGTAAGGATCGAGAGGAGCCATATTTTCTGATTTTGTGTTATAATCCCGTTATAGAAAGCAGAATATTTTCCCATTTTACAATTAATTTGCTTCTATTTCCATTATTCCTTGAATTTTATAGTTATTCTTGAATCTCGAGGTCCGAAAATAAGTATTAAATACATTGACGTTTGTTAAAAGTTCACGCTTTGATTTTCTCATTGATATGGATTAGTTTTTCTACAACTTTACATTAATAAACCTTTATGATTAATTTTAGAAAACAATTTATCCCTTTCGATGTACCAGCATATGAATTCTTGAATAAATATTTATGAAAATCGCAATTTTCGTAAGAAAATTTTATAAAGAATTTTACATAGAACTCCGCAAGATCAGAGATCACACATTTGTTGATAGTGTGGTATCCCGATTTCGAGGTTATTTTATTACAGATTCTAGATTGACTTTTTTCTTCTATCCCAAGTCTATGTAGGTACCTCAAAATTTGAGAAGCATAAGCCTACACTGGGCCATTTAGCCCAAAGTCCGAGGACACAAAGCTAGTTTGATTAGCATTGTAGATATCTTCATTGACATGCACCTAACTTTGAGTAGTTAAGATCTATGAGAATTTCTTTTATCTCATATTGACCTAGGCGAAACTTATGATAACCTTGATTAGCACTACGTACTATAGTCCTTAGATAACTTTTAGCTAGGCATAAGATGCATTAAGATGGTGGATGTCTTCTTCAATAATCCCTCCACTTGGAGAAAAATAAATCTAGCTTGTCATCTCCCTTCCCTCTCAGGCGTTTAAGAAGGTATGCCATTTAGCACCACTCCTCCTTGCAATTATTGCTGATGAACTGACTAAATTGTTCAGGAAAGAGGTTGAAAGGGTCTTATCAATGGCGTCACCATACCCAATGGAAGAGATCAACTTCAAGAAGGGATGCCATTTAGCACCCCTCGTTGCTGATGAACTGACTAAATTTGTAAATGAACTAGGTCTTATCAATTGTTGCTGATGAAATAAATTTGCAGGAAAGAGGTTGAAAAGGTCTTATCAATGGCATCACCATACCCAATGGAAGAGATCAACTTTTTCTTAGAATGTTTGTATATGGCACAAATATGATTTTTAATAGCACCTACGAGTATGCCATCTTGTTCTCAAAGTGCCTCTAGATATTTTTTCATGCCTCTACCACCAAGATTACTCAAGGTATAATTGAATTCAATGATATCTTCTCCCTCTATCGTCTGAATTCATCCTCATGCAAGGTTGTAGAGACCTTTGTCTTGGTCAAATTTTTAGTGTACTTGCAATTCTTTTGGGGTTTCAACTTATGTTGAGACAAATTTGGGGATATATACATAACAAATTTGAAGCCAAACTAAACCCTCTACCATTTACATCCTCTCGTGATACAGTCTTTGATTAGGAGATCAAAAGATTGAAAACACTTTTTATAAATTTTTCTAGATGCTTGATCCGAATAGACATGGAGATTCAATGATTAATCGGGGAATTAATTGCCTTGCTAGAGATATTTTATGCATGAGATAGTTCAGTTGTATGCATTTCATGTTAACCTTGACATAGATCCACAAACTCTTAATATTTAAATGCCATTTCTAAGAAATAGTTCTTTGAAGTCTAATCTGATTTGGATTGTAAAAAAGGATATTTTGCGAAATGTACAAACCCATTACACAACTGCATTTATATGGAAGATCCCTGTCTCTTCAAAGACAAGTTCCTTTTAGGAACGTCAGAGTATTTTGATTTTCACAGAAATACAATGAAGTTAGAGTTAGTCCTGTAGACATGGAATTAAAGATCTTTTCACCTATTTTATGTGTCCTCGACAATGCTTGTAAAACGTCCATGTCAAATTTGGTACTTTGTCTCCCTCACCTCCAGCGAGCATCACTGACTTAAGTAGTACATTGATGTTTAATTACAGCTTATCCTTCCTACATCTATCTTATACCTCACACTATAGTCTTCTCTTCAGGTTTGCAAACAAGTTTATACACATCTTTTTCATAATCAATTCCCTCTACTTTCTGTATGGAAGAAATAAGTTTTTTCTCTCTGTCGACTAACACTGGCATACTCATCTAGGGTCGCTTTTACTTTCATAGGAATTCAGTGGAAAAAAAAGAAACAGAACAACAAAAAAGGAAATTGAAACAACCAAAGAAAACGAAGAAAGAAATAAAAAAAAAAAACAGTTAGAAATAAGAATATGTCTCACTCGTATCTAATGAATGCGACCTTTCTTTTTTTTTTTTTAAATAAAGGAAGTTCGGCCTTAGCCTAATCTCTCGGACTTTAATTATAATAAAGAGAAAAAGTTACAAGTGAATGGGACTAGTGCCCATGGGACCCCCCAAATCCCACAATGCAGGGGAGGAGTATGGCAAGCTACAGGGCATTACAAATGAGGTGGATAAAATTATCATCACCCTCATGTGGGACCCATTTGGGTTTCAGCTTGTTGTTTTCGAGGAGATAAATACAATGATGTCTAAACGGCGGCGATCTCTTGACTCGGGAGATTCTTTTACCAAGGAGAAACAAGGATTTCTCGATCGACCATTCCTTAGGGGTTTGGTCAAAATTGACAGCACAACGCTCCCTCCAAATCTTCCAGAGAGCCTCACCTCTGATGGCATTCCACAGCCTCGAAGAGCAACCGATCACCTCACCCAACATCACTTGTTGCCAGTTGATTTGACTCGTGAGTCTCAAAACCCGGGTCACGTGATGCCAGATAGCGTGGGACTTGGGGCAGTCGAAAAACAGGTGAGCTAAATCTTCGATGCACCGATGGCAACGTTTGCACCATGGCGGCACCGAATGCGACCTTTCTCCAACCAACGCGCTTCACAGTATTTATGGGGACATGGAGAAAAGCCTAACATCATGTCATCAAAGTCATATAAATAGAGAAGAAAAAAGTTACTTCTTGGAACTTGAAAAAAGATGAAACGCCTAAGTTACTTAAAGAATGCAAACAAAGAAAAGGAAACACGTTGAAGAACAAAAGGGGTTGTAAAGAAGTATATGTCTCCGGGAATGAAGTACTCTGATATGTGTCATTCGCATCTCAATTGACAAGAGGCATTCTCCCCTCAGCAAGCACTTGGGTAGAAATATTCCGTATGTCCTCTCTCTCTCTCTCTCTCTCTCTCTCTCTCTTCCCGTGTATCTTTATCGATTTCATGTGAGGCTTTTTTAAATTTTACAAATGGGAGTACAAAAAAGTAATTGTCGTTGCGAGTACTCAAACTCCTCACAACCCTAATATGCTATTTAAAACATCAACTCCATAAAAAAGCTCGTGATGTCAACGTAGGAAAGAATGGGCATTGAGGAAATTTAACTTCCGTGGAGAGAGAGTCATTGTATTTAGTTCCCAATACCATTTTACGTAAGAGCTTCACAGAGAGAGAGAGAGAGAGAGAGAGAGAGACGGAGAGCATGTGGAAGAGAAACAAAGGTTCAAGGATGATTTATATATCCTAATCGAAACATTTGCAAGGGAATCGAAACATTTGCAAGGGTTTCTGGAGTAGAATACGAAGGCTTGTAAGGATTGAGGGATTGAGAGTAAGCAAAATATTTTCCAATTTTACGATTAGTTTGTTTCTATTTCCGTTATTCATTCAATTTTATGGTTATTCTTGAATCTCGAGATCCTCAAATAAGTATTACCTACATTGAAGTTTGTTAAAGCTTATCGCTTTGATTTCCTCATTACTACGGATTAGTTTTTCTCCAGGTTTTCTCATTCGCATCTCAATTGAAAAGAGGCGTTCTCCCCTGACAAAGTACTTGCCTAAAAAATTATTTTATGTCTTATCTCTCTCTCTATCAATTTCGTGTGAGGCTTTTTTATATTCTACAAATGTGAGTACAAGAAAGTAAATATTTTTTCGAGTCCTCAAGATCCTCCCATCCCTGATATGCTATTTAAAACTTGAACTCAATAAAAAAAGCTCGTGATGTCAACGTAGGAAAGCCTTGGGTATTGAGGAAACTTAACTTCCGTAGACAAAGAATGATTGTATTTAGTTCCCAAGACCATTTTACGTAAGAGCTTCCGTAGAGAGGGAGAGAGCATGTGGAAGAGAAACAAAGGTTAAAGGATAATTTATATATATTAATCGAAACATTTGCAAGGGTTTCTCGAGTCGAATACGAAGGCTTGTAAGAAGTCAGAGGCATATCTTCTGATTTTGTGTTATAATCCCGTTAGAAAAAGCAAAATATTTTTCCATTTTACAATTAGTTTATTTCCATTTCCTTTATTCATTCACTTTTATGGTTATTCTTGAAGCTCGAGATCTCCAAATACGTATTATATGCATTGACGTTTGTTAAAAATTCTGGCTTTGATTTCCTCATTGCTATGGATTAATTTCTCTACAGATAATTTTTAATAAACCTTTATGAATAATTTTATAAAAGAATTTATCCCTTTAGACGCAGCATATGAATACTTGACTAAATATTTATGAAAATCGCAATTTTAGTAAGACAAAGTTATATAAAATTTTACATAGAACTCCGCAAGATCAAAGATTGCACATTTGTTGATACTCTGGTATCCCAATTTCGAGGTTATTTTATTACATATTCTAGATTGACTCTTTTTCTTCTATCCAAAATTTATGTAGCTAACACATAATTTAAGAAGCATAAGCCTACACTTGGGCATTTAGCGCATTGTCCGAACACACAAACTTAGTTTGATCAGCATTGTAGCTAGCTTCATTCAGATGCATCTAATTTTGAGTAGTCAAGATGTATCAGATTTTCATTTTTCTCAATATTGACCTAGGCAAAACTTTTGATAACCCTGATTAGGACTACGTACTATAGTCCTTACATAACTTTTAGTTAAGCATAAGATACATTAAGATAGTGGCTGTCTTCTTCAATCATTCCTCCACTTGGAGAAAAACGAAATCTATCTCGTCGTCTCCCTTCCCTCTCAGGCATTCAGGAAGGGATGTCCATTTAGCATTCCTCCTACTTGCAACTATTGCTGATGAACTGACTAAATTGGTCAAGAAAAAGGTTGAAAAGGTCTTGTCAATGGCATCACCATACCCAATGGAAGAGACAACTTTTTATTAGGACGTTTGTAGATGACACAAATGTGCTTCTTAATAGCACCTACGGGTATGCCATCTTATTCTGAAAGTGCCTCTAGATATTTTTTGATAGTGCCTCTACATATTTTTTGATGCCTTTAGCACCAAAATCACTCAAGGTAAACTTGAAGTCAAGGATACCTTCTCCCTCTATCATCTGAATTCATCCTCATGCAAGCTATAAAAACGTTAGTCTTGGTCAAGTTTTTAGGTTAGTTGGAATTTTTTAGGGGTTTCAACTTATCTTGAGCCGAATTTGGGGATATTTACATAACAAATTTGAAGCCAAACTAAACCATCTACCATTTACATCCTCTCGTGATACAGTCTTTGAGGAGCTCAAAAGATTGAATACACTTGTTGTGACTTCTTCTAGATGCGTGATCCGAATAGCCATGGCGATTCAATCACCAGTCGGGGAATTTTTTGCATTGCTAGAGGCAATGGGCACATTGGTGCTCTAATTATTGCCATGATGGTGGATACGATGGGCTCCAAGCGGATGATAAAAGTTTATCTTCACTAACATGAATCCTAGACCTAGTAGACTTCTAAATATCCAAGAGCTCTTAGTAGTGGGCTCTCCTAGCTCAAAGGACTACATCATTGTAACCCTTATTTTTTCACCATTTAGAGTCACCCACAACGGTGGTCTTCTTACTCTAGGAGACCCAGAAATATATGAAGTCTAACTTATACCTCATCGATGAGTGAAAAATGGCTTGGGGGCTAGATACAATGATTCTATATGGCTTCCCATGGTGGCCGAGCCTCAATAAGTATTGATGCGATCCCCAAGCCAAACGAGATTTTGGAAAAGGGTTTTACATATGGAACTATGATAAAACGGAACTTAAACTCTAATCTTTCATTGGAATACAATGATCTGCACTCTCGTTTTAAGGCAGAGGATCTCTTTGCACAAAGTCGTTCTTGAAAAGATGGTGGATTGCTTGTAGTCTCTCTAGAATGAAATATACGGGGAGATCTCTTCTCCATACGATGCGTAACCACAAACGTAACCCTAGCCAATTATCATTCCACAATGTTTGTGCCTAAATGGACTAAGATTAGGAAGAGATTTCGCATGAAGGGCACAAAACATCTCATCAAACTTTTTTGTAAATCTCATTGAGTCTCCTATATAGCTTCTTTTTGTTGGTTCAGTTCCATTCGTTAGAAAAAATAACAAAAAAAGAAGAAAAGGGCCTTTCAGATTACCATACATACATACACACACACACACACACATACATATATATATATATATATATATATATATATATATATATATATATATATATATATATATATATATATATATGTGTGTGTGTGTGTATGTGTGTGTGCGTAATTTTAAATCCTTGAGCCTACATCCAATTGCAAAGTTTCTAGAGCTTTTTTATAGTATCAAATTTCTTTATTTATCTTTTTACGTATAGGATTAGAAAGGGGGATTTAAGTAACATGCAAAAGGATACAACTTTAGATTAAGGTAATGGGGCACCATCGATGAGATCTTGACCCAAAAAAAAAACATGGAAAGGAATTCTTATGAAATAGAATGACCAACAAAAGTTAAGTTTCGTTTATAATTGGAATTGAATTTTTGTAGCTCTACTTACATACCTTTGTTCTTATGTAATCTTCTTTCTATGAGGATGAAATTTCCAAAAACTATGCAATGCAACCATAGAAAACATGCGTTAATGATGGCTTCCCCCGAGGGTATTGGATATGTTTTTAAAACTTGAAAATCTCAAAACTCTCTCTAAGTATTTGGAGGTGTATGTAAAAGATGGTAAAAAAGGGTTCATCTTATTTACGATGCCTTTTTTAGTCTTAGCCTATGAATTATTCTACTAGGATATTTTGCATCACAAGAATTTAATATAATTAGAGTCAAAAAAAATTAGAAAGGACTTTCTTGCTAATCACATATTAACACCATAGACAGATAAGATGTTTCCATGTGTAAAAATATATGATAGTTTTAACTCTTAATCATTGAGGGATGTTTTCTTATAAGAAAAATTCGAAAAAAACGTTTCTAATCTATGTTGATATGTTTCATAGTGATGTTTGTGATCGCACTTAGGACCATTAGGGCACTTTTTTTCCCTCTTTAGGATTTGTTTTTTCATTGGCTTAAATATACACCTATAACCCTATGAGATTACTTATCTTTGTACATTAACTTGGTAGTATATGCAGTATTGTGTGTTGTGCTCCAAGCTTATTCCTGTTCCTTCTGCTATTTGTGTGCTTCCATGTGCCTTAAACTCCAACAATTGGTAGTGGAGCAGGTCGTTGCTTTTTCTAAGGTTTCTTCAACACCCCTTTAATCCCTCTCTCACAATTGCATGAAAACTTTTTGTCAAGAAATAGCGTGAAAAAAGTGTGTAGGTTGAAAAAAGGCATTCTATGGTTTGAAGCAAGCACCATGTGCTTCGTATGAAAAGAAACATGCCTACTTGATTGCACATGATTTTGACAACACTCCAACTAAGAGCACCTTATATCTTAAGCATGTAGGTGATGTGCATTTGACCATTATTGTGTATGCTGATGACATGCTGCTCACTAGTTCCAATGAGAAGCATATTGTTAATCCCTGAGTTTTTAAGGGTTCAGAGATAAGTTTCCAAATCTTAAGAGTTAGGTTTCAAGGTTTCTAGGGTTCTTAATTAAATGGGTTATATAATCATGGGTTTTTGCTTATTTTGTTGATCAAGCAAATGGGGATTTTAATAGTTTTAATCTAAAATACAACTAGGATTTGGGGTTTTAAGGAGTTAATGGTTTTATTCAGGTAAATATACAACTCTAACATATAAATCAAATGTTTTTTTATCACTACAGCTCTTCTCTTTTTCCATGCAACAAACTCATCATATCACGACCAGAATAAAATATAAGAAAACTATTGTACACAATCCTAGAGAAGTTTCATCCCGACATCTTCACCCACTAAACGTGCACATCCTCATGATGGACCAACCTGCAAAATTCAAGAGAAACGTATCAAGATTCTTTTGAAACTCTTTTTTGTTTTTATGTTTTTCTTTTCAGATATTGAAACATGATCTTTTCATGCATATGTAGGTTTCCAAGAAAAATGAAGACGATTTTTAAGTATATAATTCATCATCCAAGACTCTGTTCGGACACTATACTACCTTCAAAAATAGGTCAAATTGAACATATATAAAATACTTCAACTTTCCAAAGACTATCTTTCCTTTCGGCTCATTTCAATGTGAGTCATCATTTTATATCAATCTTCTCATGTTTGGTTCCTATAAACCTATCAAGAAATAAAACTACCACCACTATTTCATAGCTCCGCCTCATATAGTCCACATAATAAATCTCAAAAGTTATTTTGAGAACATATCTAAGTCATGAAAACTATTTTTACCCTTTTCTTTTCTTTTTCTCATTCTTTTTCTCTTTCGTTTTCTTTTTCTCTTTGCAACAACCATTAATGTACTTATTTTTTCATTTTTTTCACTTTGTAACTTTTTTGTTAAAGGGGAAAGGCTTACCCCCTAATAAGAGTTGTGGATCTAGATACATGCACAAGGAGTCAAGATTTTACTTCCTAAGTATTTTTAGAGGTTTACATAGCATGCCTAGATAAAATAAGTCCATCTTTCTACTAAGAGCTTGAAGTAAGAGTGTCCTATCTAGGTCCTCATAACTAGTACAGGGTATTTGATCTTACTCTCTCATGTACATACATCCCTATTAATTTCAAATCACTTCTTATCGCAATTTAAAATGCTCTTTTTTTTGCTCAAGACATCATGAAATGCATGCATGATATGCATGAAAATCAAATATACATAATAAAATTGAAAATGGTCAAATGAAAGAAAGTAGAGTCACATGATTCAATCTTCTTCAGTAGCACCAACATCATCATCATCTTCTAGTAGTTCTTGATCAATCTCATAGTCTTCATCATTTCATATTTTGAAGAATTTAACTCTCTTCCCTACAATCAAAGATCTTAAAGGAGTACCGTCAAAAGCACGAAGCTCATACATTGCATTATTAAACATAAACATCACTACATACATTCGAAACCATTCTTTCTCATTTCATTCCTAGCATCGTAGTGTGTGTCAAACATTTTTCCATACACCAATACCCAATGATCTATCTCCATCTTATGTGGTTTAAGTCGATGATTTTTATCAAAGTAAATTTTATTTTTCAACCCTAACTCCTTTATCTTTTGTATTGACTCTTTTAATTTCTATTTTCTTTATTCTAATTGTTTAATACTTAGTGATAAAAGTGCATCTCTCATCATTTCCTCATTCCATGGGAGCATCATTGAAGTCAACATCTGAGTCTGGATAGGGAAAATTAGCTTTTGATAGTACGTAAATTCAACAAGCATAAAACTTGTGGATTGAGTGTACTATTGGGGTGTCACTCAATAATTAAGCAATGAGATATGAAGACATAAGTGGAGAGAAGAAGGGAAAAGAGATATGGAAATTAGACACTTAAAAACCATGCCTATGTGAATGGACAAATTCACACATGTAATAAGTAGGTAAAAATTAGGGATCAAACATAGTGTAGAACTTCTCGAATTATGAGTCAGGTTATTTCCTTAGAGATATGATGCTGAGAGATCATTTAGTGTAAAAGATTTTTCTATGGCTATGAGCATAATGTGGCCAAAACATTCTGTATGCATCTTCTCTGATGGAAAACACATATTTGTGTAGAAGGATTAAATTCAATTCTCTTTTTGTGAAGAAATCTAAGGGATTTCATAAATGTGTGAATGTTAGTTGGAATTTACAAGTTTTTTGGTCCAAATTTCCTTGATCTTCTAAGAGTCAATCTCAGAGTATAGTGTAAAAATTTTTATGAGTGATAGCTCATTTTGAATCTATCATCTGTAGATACGATTGACCAAAAGAACTTTGCAAAAGGGGATGTGTGCCTAGAGAAATAATCTTTAAAGTGAAGACACAATTTATTACTTGAAAGTTTTTCTTGAAATATGTTCCTTACTATATTTAAGAACCTCTATTAATCATTGAGCACAAGAAACTTTAATATTGAACTCAAATCATAGAAGAACTGAAGCTAGAAGAAAAGGTATAGCTTTAGGGAGAGTAAATGTCCACATTTATTAACGAAAAAGTTCAAGTTTTTGAAGATTGAAGTCTGGCTGAGCTAATGGTGATTGTAGAGGTATTCTAATATCATGTTAGCTTGGTTCATTTTGTGTTTCATACACCAAAAAGTTTTATGAGAGTAGGAAGGTTCTAAAGAGTAGAAGGAGGTGTAGATACAAGAGATCTTGCAAAGCTTTCATTGAAAAGTTTGAAGTTGAAGCATCTAACAACAAAATGCATCAGAGAACTACTTTGACATGATTATCAAGGTTAAATATCTACTAAAGGTAATATTCTTCGAACCTTAAACTCATAGTTTGCAAAAAAAAAACAAGGAGATTATGGAAGATCATGTCTCTATTCGCCAATTGGATAGAAATAATTATCATTCTTGGGTAATGAAGATGGAAGCCTTACTTATGAGTAAGGATCTCATTATATATGTTACAAGTGAAGAAGAAAATCCTATATTTGAATATGATAATCGAACAAAGAAAGAAGAGCTAGAATCTTGAAAGCTATGGCAAAAGAAAGATGGAAGTGCAAGAGCCTATATATACAACACTATCACAGATCATTTGCTACCACACATCATAGGTTTGGAAATGGCTGAAGATATATTGAATGCATTAGAAAATCACTTACAAAACACTACTAAAGCTAGCAAGGATAGATTGTGGTTAGAGTTTACAACATTAAAAAAATAAGCAAAACCAAAACATTAGTGATTATGTGACTAAGACGAAGGACTTGGCAGATAGCCTTGGATCTATAGATGAAGATATTGAAGATCATAGGTTGATTGCACAATTACTTGTAGGATTGAGAGGAGATGAAAGGTGGAAACCTTTTGTATTATCAACTAAACTTTCATTAAATCATTTTCTACTAGATCTAAATGAATCACTTGGATTGATTCTCACATTTGAGGAAGACTTGAAGTTAGATGGAGACAAAGGAAATAGCTCTGATATGTATACATTAAAAAAAAAAGAACAGAGATAAAAGAAAATCAAAGGATCAAGAAGGATAAACTTCTTAGACTAATTATGTAAAAGGAAGAGGTAACGGCAGAGGTAAAGGTAGAGGAAATGGAGGAGGAAGACTTGACAAGAATAACAATAAGAAGACATGTTGGATTTGTGGCTTCAGCAATCATTTGGCCTATGATTGTCATCACAATCAACAAGGTTCAAATCAAAATCGAAGTAAGAATGGTAGAGGTAGAGGTGGAAGATATCGAAGTCAATTTCAAAGACGAAGGCAAAGTCAAAGATATGGCTATTGTAGAGGTGGAGGAAAAAATTGGGGACATAACCAATCCTACAATACCACCTACTACAATTATGCAATTGATACACAGAATGAGAACCATACAAAATTGATCATGAATTCAATAAGTACATTAGAGATTGAAGATATCAAGATATTCTATATTCAATCTAGTTGTTCTTATCATTTGTCATGTAATATAGAATTAATGTTAGAACTAGAGGAAGGGATTTCTAGTCATGGAGTTCAAACACGTGATAACACAAGACACAATATGCATTCAATCCAAAAAGTGAAATGCAGGATTAGAGCAGATTTACTAACTAAAGTTTTGTATGTTTCCACAATACCTTAAGAATCTGATTAGTGTGGGACAAATATTTAAGAAAGGTTTTCAAGGTAGATTTACAAATGAAGGAGTATCTGTGGAAGATCCAGAGAATGAATATAATCATATTGTTTATGGTAAGAAGGAAGGTAGAAGTTGTACTCTGAAAGTGCAAGGGAACATTGATCAACCTTTCTCACACATGGTGATGAAGTGATTATAGAATAAGACCGCTCGCATAAGAGGTTAGGAAACTTTAATGAAAGATGAATCAAAGCTATGGTGGAAAACCAATGCATACTAGGGCTACCAAATGTGGAGAACCAACATATGGTCTACAAATACAAAGCATGCTAAATGGGTAAAGAACATAGATTATCACTTCAAAAGAAAGGATTCAAGCCTGATAGACAACTAGAGCTCATCCATACAGATGTATGGGGACAAACAAAACAAGGATCAATTATTGGCTCTAGGTATTATATTCTTTTTTTTTGTGACACTACAAGATGGACAACTCTTTATGTATTGAATGAAACATCAAAATTATTCGGAGCCTTCAAGCATTTTCATGCATATGTATAAATTATTATATGTCAAAATCTCAAGAGACTAAGGTTTGATGGAGGGGGAGAATACTTCTTCAAAGTATTCAATGATTATGTTTGCAATGCAGGTAAAAAGTGGGAAATAACTTGCAGATACACACCTCAACAAAATGGCATAGTAGAAAGAAGCAATAGAACTTTGGTTGAGTTTGCTAGGGCTATGATAAAGGAGAAACATTTTCCCAATTATTTATGGGTTGAGGCTATGAATATAGCTACATACCTTGTGAATAGAGTACCATGTACAACTCTCAATGGAATGACCCACTATGAAGCTTGGTGGGAAAAGAGACCAAGACTAGATCATTGTAAAGTGTTCGGATCAATTGCTTATCCTTATGTACCATCACAACTCAAACATAATCTTGAACCAAAGGTTGAAAAATATCTGTTAATTGGGTATGATGAAAAGAAGTCGGGTTAAAGCTTATGGAATCGTGTAACCAAAAAAAAATTGTTTCTAGAGATGTAACATTTGATGAATGGAAGAGTTGGTATGTAGAACAAAGTCACAACATTGAAGCATTTGAAGAAGAGGTAAGAAGAAGTGAAAGAGGTAAATCAAATATGCAAGTAAATAGAGATGAAGATCACATGCAAGCAAGCACATCGAGAGTTGCATCATCAAGGATAAATGAAGATGCACCTAGGTTTGATGCAGAAGTGTATTCGGATACACATGAAGAATGTGAACCAAGAAGGTGAACTAGATTAATGAGACAACCAAGAGGGAATTCTTATGATACTTCTTATATGACTCAGAAAAGCCATGCTTATATGGTTAGAGAAGATGAAGAACCTCATAGCTATGATGAAGCAAAGGCAACAAACAATGGGAAGAAGTTATGAAGGAAGAGCTGAATGTACTTGAGGAGAACAAGACTTGGGAACTTGTTCCAAAACCAAATGGTAAGAAAGTGATTGGAAATAAATGGGTTTTTAAAGTGAAGAAGCTTGCATATGGAAGAATAGCCTGATAAAAAGTTAGATAGGCGGTCAAAGGCTATGACCAAAGCCATGGAAAAGATTATGATGAGACTTTTATTCATGTGGCAAAGATGTCAACCATAAGGACAATCATTGCTATTGTAGCATCAAAAAGATGGACCTTGATCAGTTGGATATAAAGATTGCTTTTTTGAATCGATACATATATGATGAAGTATACATGTAGCAACCTTAAGGGTTTGTTAATTTCAAGTATCCAAATTATGTTTGTAGATTAAGAAGAGCGCTCTATGGTTTAAAGCATGATCCATGATCTTGTAGCTATAGTCTTATGAAGTATCTCAATGATCTTCGAGACCAAAGTTTAGAGGCAGATGCAAGTCTACTTATGAAAAGAACAGACGAAGGTATAGTCTACATTTGTATTTATCTAGATCACATTCTAATCATAGGTACCTCAAATGAAGGAATCAAGGAACTAAAATAATTAGTTGAGAAGGAATTCAAGATAAGTGATCTAGGGAAGTTGTCATACTTTCTTAGAATGGAAATCATTTATGCAGATCATGGTACATATGTATCACAAGAAAAGTAGATTTTGCATCTACTGAAGAAGTTCAACATGGAAAATTGCACCGAAGCGTCATCTCCACTCGAAACAAGACCTGATCTTTGTTGTAGAGTGGCAAATCTCTCACAATTCATGCATTGTCCAAAGGATCAACATTGGGTTGTAGAAAAAAGAGTTCTTAGATATATAAAAGGGACTATAAAAGAAGGATTATATTATCCTTTTACTTCACACATAAAGATGAGAGAATATAGTGACTTAGATTTGGTAGGAGCAAGATGATAGAAGATCAACACATGGATACATGGTATACATAGGTGATAAAATTGTATGTTGGTGCTCAAGGAAACAACATACAATAGAATTATCATCAGCTGAAGCACAATACAAAGGGCTTCTCGAAGCCGCTAAAGAAGTAGTGTGGATGCAAACCTTGCTCAAAAGCTTGGGTATTGATCAAGGTATACCTATAATTCATGGAGATAATATAAGTTTGCCTTATCTTACAGTATATCTAGTATTTCATTCAAGAACAAAACATATAGAGCTTCAATAACATTTGCTGAGATAAAAGGTAATGGAGAAGGAAAATGAAGTGGTGTTTACTCCTACAAAAGATTAGATAGCAAATATCATGATAGAAATCATGGATAGAGTGAAGACAAGTAGATTCAAAGGAATGGCATGAAAAAAAGGGAAGGGTATTGTATGAAGAAGTAAGAGAATGCAATTTAGTGATTGAGGGGGAGCTATTGGGGCTTCAATCACTAATCAAGCTATAAGACATGAAGAAATATGTGGAAAGAGGAAGGACAAAAAGCTATGGAAATTAGACACTCAAAAATCATGCCTATGTGAAGGAAGAAATTCACACATGTAATATACTTGTAAAAACTAGGGATCAAATATAGTCTAGAACTTCTAGCATTATGAGTTTGAGCTTAGAAGCATAAAGACTCAATTTGTATAAGCTAATTTGAGGAATAGAAGTTTAGATGGACTCGATTGTAAATCCTAAGATAGATGAGATGTAGTGAGGTCATTTTCTGAGAGAGATGATGGTGAGAGATCATCTCGTGTAGAAGATCTTTCTATGGCTATGAGCAAAATGATGCCAAGTCATTTTGTACACATCTTCTCTAATATAAAGCACATGTTTGTGCAGAAGAATTTGAATCGGATTTCTGTGAAGAAATCTACGTGATTTCATAACTATATGAATGCTAGTTGGAAGTTACACGTTTTTTGGCACATATTTCCCTTCTCTTCTAAGAGTCAGATCTCATAGTATAGTGTAAAGTTTTTTTATGAACGATATCTCATTTTGAAGCTATCATCCTTAACTGTTGACCAAAAGAGTTTTGAAAAACGGGACATGTGCTCAAAGAAATAATCCCAAAAGTGAAGGCATGTTAAATCGATGAAGGTAATTTTCAGATTTCAGACATAGTGTAGCGTTTGAAGACATTTGAAGTTATTCACAAGTTATTAATTCAAAGTATTTCTTGGAATGTATTTCTTACTGTATTTAATAACTTCTATGAATCATTTTGCACAAGAATCTTCAAACTTCAAGTCAAATTATAGAAGAATTGAAGCTAGAAGAAAAGGTCCAGTTTTAGGAAGAGTAAGTGTTCACATTTACTAAGGAAAGTGTTAAGTTTTTGAAAATTGAAGTCTTACTAAGTTGATGGTGATTGTACACCTTTTCTAATATCACATTAGCTAGGTTCTTGTGGTGTTTCATACACCAACATGTATGTCATCTTGTGTGTCCATAACATGAATGGAAGATATCTAGGCCATTGTTTTATGTCACCATTGTAGGCCTTAGAGGTTGCCTTCATGATAGAAGGGTGACCTCTATCAATCTTTCCATTGGCCTAGGGTTATAGGTAGTAGTGATATACATTTGAGTCCCATGATGATCAAAGAAATCTTTTGCCTCTCTCGCATCTAATTCCCCTGCATCCACAACCACTTTCTCTACACATTACAATCTTGAGATCACTTCTTCTAAAAGGAATCTACATAAACTATAAGTAGTCTTCATCGGAAAAGCTCAACATTCCACATGGTTGTTCAAGTCCTCTATGGCAATCAATTATTGAAGGTGATGTAGATGGTGTTGAAGGTGATGATCTTTACATTCCCATTTGTATTGTGGTTCCTATTGCACCTACTATAGAGAAACTTTGATGGGATGGAAAAGATGCTAAAGCACATATATTCATAGTTTTATCTTTCAAACATGCCATTATCTCTCACATTGGCTCTTGCAAAACAACACAAGACTCTAGGGATACACTTAGCACTTCATACGAGGCAAGAAATGAGGCTTATGTTGATTATGTACGAAAATAGTTGGAGAGTGAGCATATGAATGAAGGAGATTTTATGGATATTCTTTTTACAAAAATCAAAGCTTTGAAAGAGCATTTGGATCCTACAATTGGTCTTGCAAGATAGGTCACTTGTGTACAACATTCTTAATAGTCATCCAAATTCATATGAGATTTATTCTTCTACTCTTTAGCTGATGATGAAAAGAAATCCAAATGCCTTAACATTGGAGGAACTAGTCTATGTTTTGTTGCATGAACATTAGTTTAGGCAAAATAGGTCCATTATGCATGTTGGAGATCAACCTTTCTTAGCTAGTTAGAAGGGCAATGGTAAACGGAAATCATCTACTAGTAAGCAATAATTTTCTAATGTCCTGGAGTCAAAGAAAGAACAGAAAGATGAACAGAAAACTGAATAGGAGAAAAAAAATTTCAAACACGATAAACGAAATGATCACCTCATAAATATGTCCAAAACTGGCTACAATATATGCTAAGAAAAAAGAGGTGGGAATGGTTGTTGCAGAGGTGTGTAAACCTAAAATAGAGTCTTCTTATCTTTTACAAAATGAAGAATAGGTTTTTACTATTGTTTGTAGGTATGACCCATCTTTACATGAGCAATGTATGCCTATAGTATACTTAGATGTTTGATGCTCTTATAGTGGGGTAACCAAACATGTTATCTTGTGGTGCAATTTTTTTAGTTCACTTGAACCTAGCCCTACAAGGAATACTCTCACATGCACAAAGAAATCCTCATATCCTATAATATTGGAAATTGATAAGATCATTATGACTACTGTTGGTGGTATTTCTTTCACATTTTTAGATGTTTTGTATGTTCTAGGGATCAAGAAAAATTGGTTGTCACTTTCAGTGGTAGCCAAGATTGACTTGGTTGTCAGATTTCTTGATGTGAGGTGTACAATTAATGATATATCATAAATGGTTATGTCATTATTGCTTCTCACATTTTATGTCATTGGCTTTATAAGCTCATAGTCTATGACACATTTATCAATGATTCAACACATGCAGTTCATGATTCTCATGACATCTCACATGCAAAGGTTTGACATGCACACGTTGGACTTCTCAACTTTGCTAGTTTGCTACACCTATAGGAATCTGAAATGGTGTCCTCTCTCTGAGGAGATGGATGGGTATGCTCTAGAGATGAGCTAGTGTTGCACAAAACCCACTCTACACCTACCAACTTAACTCCAAGGGTGCTTAATAGAATCCTTTGGTTTCACATTAATGCATTTAGAACCACCAAGTGCTTTGGAACATCATTCGCAAAAGTTTTCATCAAATAGATAATTTCGATATGCAAGAAATGTGAAGAAGCCTTCTATTTGGGGAATATAATTTCTTAGTATTTTGTTCAAAGTTCACAACATGGTATGAATTGACTAGAGATAATTTTCATACATCTAATTGGAGTGTGTAGCTTACTAAAGAAATTTCTTCATCAATGTAGCTATACCATACATAGAGAAATTATTTTAACAAGTCAGGGGTGTCATCTCGACATTTTAGGACCTAGAAGTCATGTAGATTTCATAACTCGAGATCCTCCAAATCAAATGTGATGAACATTTGTATGCACGTGATAGACACATCAATCTAACTAATTCAAGTTAGATTATTGAAAATGCAAGAGTACTTGTAGAGAAATTGATTCCACAGAATCCTTGTAATGACGAAGATGTTGTCAAGAATAGCAGACAGAGGTATACTTGAATAAATGTATCAAAATTCATATGACAATGAACACATGACACAAGGGGTGTAATAGAAAACACATAGGTAGAGTGAACGCAATGTGTGCTAACTAAAGTAGCTCAATGCCTCTTAGAATGGCTCTTGTATCATGTGACTAAAAGTATGTGTACTTATACACATGTTCTCATTTTGAGATTTGAATTTTTCCCTCACCTAAAAGTTATCCTACACTTTAGGGATGATTTGAATTGATTCTTGCTACCACATGAGTCATTGTTTTATCTCAATAATTTAACAAGATTCCTCTATCACTTGCCTATTACTTTTACCCAATATGAATACACTCAAATTGACAAGCAAGTGTTGGTGTGTGATTCTCTCCTTTGAGGAATTAAATGTATGTATGTGTAGTCTTAATGCTTTAGCAATGCACTTAGGCTTGCTAATTTAACCAAGAGCTCCCCCTCAAGCCTAAGATACTTGAGTCCTTAGTCTTCATGATTTCTTGTATTCAAATCATTGATTTGAACCCATGATATTTTCTATGACATAATGGTAGTGAACCTCTATATGCTTAGTCCTTGCATGATAGATAGGGCTAGCAGCAAGATGTAATGAGCTAATTTTTTTTCCAAATATATGTGAAGTAGAAGTATTCAACCCTAAATCTGAATATAGGGTCCTAATCCACAGAGGTTCTTGAGTAGCATTTGAAAGTCCTCTATATTCAGATTCTCTTTATGAATGAGCAACTATAGATTGCTTCCTTGAAGACCATGAGATCAATTTTGTACCTGCAAAAGTAAGATAGACTAAGGTGCTTCTCCTATCATCTTTCCCAATCCACCTCAGAGAAGTTCTTCACATCTATATTAGATGTATATGGATAGTATAATCCTTCATTGATTTTAACCTTCAAGTAGTTCAAGATTCTATTATATCCTTCCATGTGAGGCTTCCTTGGATTGTGCATGAGTTTACTTAGCACTCCATAGCATATATCTACCCTAGCTATGGTAGCATAATTCAAGCTCTCAACTAGGACTTGATACCTAATAACATCTTTGATTAACTCACCTTCATGAGCACTTAGCTTCACATTTACCTCCATGGGTGTACCTACATCCTTTGTACATTCCATCCTGAATTTTGTGACCATGTATCCAATGTACTTTCTCTGAGTAAAGAACACACCTTTCTCTATATACCACTTCCAAGCGTATGAAGTATGTGAGTAAGCCAAGATCACTAATCCTAAAATCCTCCTTCATTTGAGCTTTCATCCTCTTGATTCCATCTCCATCATTACTTGTAATGATTATTTCATCCACGTATATAGAGATGTGTATATATCTTCACTCATTTTTTGAGGACCAAAATAGGGGGAGAGAATGTTGTATAACTACATCTCTCGTCTCCTTCACTTTGGCTTTGCCTTTGGAGTTCCATGATTTGATTTCCCTTCTTGGGGTCTTCTTGCAGGGGCAAAGATCATTTTCAGATCCAAAAAATTGATGGCAAAAACTTTGCTCTATGGAAGAATCAGATTAGAGATGTGCTGATTCAAAGGAGGTTGTGGAAGCCAGTAAATGGGATCTCAAAGAAGCCTGCTGACATGGATGAAGATGATTGGGATGAGTTAGATGAAATGGCCAGGTCTAACATTTGCTTACACCTGGAAGATAATGTTTACTTTATAGTATTAGAATTTGAAAGTGTAGAGGAGCTTTTGGAAGAAGTTATGCAATACATATGAAAAAGAGACGGCATCAAATAAAGTGTATCTGATGAGAAAATTATATGATCTTTGCATGAATGCCACATATAGTGTTGTTGCTCATCTAAGTGAGTTTGATGGTATATTCTTCCAATTACAGGCTCAAAAAATGGATATGGATAATGAAATAAAAGCAGTATTGTTGTTATGCACCCTACCATCACACTACAAGGAATACGGGCGTGTAGCGACGGTTAACGCGACAGAATTTCATCGCTGTAAAATTGCAACTTGCGTCGGAATTACCGTCGAGCGCGGACCGTCGATTATACGACGCAAAAAACGACGGTATTTGCGACGGTATTTGCCTAACGTCGCTTAAACGACGCTTGTCAAAGGCGTCGTTTAAGTGACGCTCTTTAGCGTCGCATAAGCGACGCATTTTAGGGTCGCATAAGCGACGCTTTTTAGCGTCGCATAAGCGACGCTTTTTAGCGTCGCATAAGCGACGGTACGTAAGCGACGGTCCATTGTGCGACAGTCCATTATGCGACGGTCTATTGCATCGCTTATACGACGATGCGTTGCATCGCTTATACGACGATGCGTTGCATCGCTTATACGACGATCTGTTGACGGACAAAAAATAAAACGTTGGAGGCTCTGCAATCGGCATTTTCACGCATCCGATCGAAGAGCTCTCCAACATTCGCAATTGCGCTGCGCTTACGAGCTGAAGCAAGTATATGCAGAATTGTTGTTTTGCTTAAGCTCTCTGTTATTGTCTCCCTCTGTCTTTGTTTCTCTCTTTCTACATCTTTGTCTCTTTGAATTTTATCTCTCTCTCTCTCTAGATCTCTCTCTAGATCTCTCTCTCTCTAGATCTCACTCTCTCTCTCTAGATATCTCTCTCTCTCTAGATCTCTCTCTCTCTCTCTAGATCTCTCTCTCTCTCTAGATCTCTCTCTCTCTCTCTCTCTCTCTCTCTTCTCTCTTTTTATTGCAGGTTATTCAAGAAGCTAACCAAGCAAAAACTATGGATCACAATTGTAAGTACAATTTCTATTATTTGTAGATCATTTGAATTGTGTTATTTTCATTACATACCATACTCACACTTATTGATATGCACTCATACACTTATACATGACGAAGAAGCACACACACATGCATATACCTACATATACACATATACATGCACATACACACACATACACATAGAGTTATACATATACACACACATACACAAGAACATGCACATATTGATACATACATATACACTTATACATGCACATGCATATACATACATATACGCACACATACACATGCACATATACACATATACATGCACATACACACACATACACATAGAGTTATACATATACATGCATATACATATACACACATACACATGCACATGCACATACTCATACACACATATGCACTTATACATGCACATGCACATACATACATATACACACACATACACATGCACATACATACATATACACACATACACATGCACATACATACATATACACACACATACATATACACTTAGGTACACACATATGAATGAATTATATAATTAAAGTATTAAAACACATGCTTAATATAAACAATAATAAAAATCAATAGAACAAAACTCTTCATTACTTAATACCATACACACAATTCAAAACATGACTGAAATGAAAAATATATAGATAAATATATGTATATATCAATGTAAATACATAATCCAATGTCATAATCAACGTCTAAAATCCTAATCATCGTCATCATGATCATCATCATCATCAGCAATATCATGATCAGATGGATCTTCCTCATCCTCATCCTCATGATCACCCTGTGACGATCGAGATCGTCCCTCCTGTGTCTGTCTCTCCACCTCATCCATATTTGTCTCCCCATAATACTCCTGTATTACATATAACAAACATAAATCAATAAAATAATTAAAACATTCATAACAACAAAATAATTATATAAAATTTAAAAATACTCACAAAGGCATCAGGATGATCTTGTATATACTCGCTCAAACGCCGATATCCAAAATGTGTAGCATACTCGATCTCGTGTTTCGTAGGATATCGGCCATAATCCTTTCGCTGCAATGAAACAAATAAAAAACATTAGTTGCTTGCATTTTAACTAAAATAAAAAATATACTCACAATAACACATATACTTACAAACGTAGCTACAAAACCATTATGGCCCATTTGGCCTAAGTGCGATGTGTGGCCCGACTCCACTCTCTTCCTTGCAGCAGCCTGTTTATTCAAGGAAAAAAATACATAAATTAAATTAAAAAATTACTAAAATATCTAAAAATTATAAATATAAACTATTAATTTGTGTACCTTCTGCTAAGGAAATGACTCCTGAAGACGTAGCTGTCTACGAAAAAACTGCCACGACTCAGGTGGTATGTTAGCTCGCCTCTTATTTTTTTCGACCATACAATATCTGCTGTTAATTTAATCTCAAACAGAAAAAAATGTCAGAATACATACACATATATACACGCATATACACATACACATACACATACACATACCCACATACACATATACATGCAAACATATACGCATGCATATATGTATATATATACACATATACATACATATAACATAAACACACATATACATATCCACATATATACGTACACACACATGCATGCATATACACTCATTCATACAAAATACATGCATTTATCCCACAATAATATGTGTTGTGTATATGTGAATATGTGTGTATGTATAAATGTGTATATGTGAATATGTGTGTATGTGTAAATATGTATATGTGAATTTTTTATTTATGTAGATAATCAAATTATTAATATCAAATACCATTATTTGTAGATTATGATCAATCAGATGGAACTCCACCACCGTCTCCTCATCGTGCAACGACTTTATACTGTAAGTATATGAAATATTTAATTTTAACTATATTTGATGGATACATAACTTATATTTTTTTTTTATGTTTCTTATGATGTGCAGATTCTGATCAATCAGAGGGTACTCCACCACCTCCTACCCATGCAACAACTTCACATGTGTCCTCCGATAGGAATTATGATGAATTTTACTATCAAGAGCATATTATATGTTGGTGTAACTCTTGTTATGGCACGTATCGAAGACCACGATTGGAATGTATTGAACATGAGGCAGAGTATGGTACTTTTGAGCATGCACCATCACCTAGTCAACGTGATAATGCTTGGGTATGTATTTTCTATATATATTAATGTCATTTTTTTATTTAAAAACCATGTATAAAATCAAATTATTATTGATATACAGGAATACTTGCTCGATGATGATGATGATAATGATTTTTCTCATAATGTTAATATACCTCGTACACGTCATGGACTTGCTGTTCATCAATTACAAGCAGAGGTTTCTAGAAATCCTCTACCTCCTGGTTTAGAGAATGAAACGGCTAGAGATTATCCATTGCCAGCTCGTGATCGTTCTTTAGTACAAACATATGATAGAAGAAGATATGGAGGATGGAATAGAGGACCACTTCCTTTAGATGGAGAGGTTTTCAACTTTTGGGGTAATCGCTATATGATTGCTCCATCCACTATTACTAATGCTGGTCGTGGTCTCTTTATTGTAGAGGATTTGTATGTGCCTCCGAACTCTGAAGTCACTCTTATGTCATTTTGTGGTCCTATATATGGATGGGGAGATTGGCATCGACTTTCACGTTATGTTCAAAGCATGAGTACTTATGGAATATGCTTGAACGCAGCATCTCTTACTAGTAGAAGGATTTTACATGCAGAAAATGAAAGATTATATATTGATGGAAGACCTTACACACATGGAAATATAGCAGGTTTAATAAATAGTAGTCGAGGGTTACATAATAGTTCAAGGACTAATTGCACATTTGAGGAGCGTGAAAATAGTCATGAATCACCATACATGAGTAGAGATGTATCAAGATACATAGTTGTCAATGCTATTACTACATTACATGCTGGTGATGAACTATTAGTGAATTATGGATGGCGTAGACCTCCAAGAGCACCTTTTAGCTAGAGAGAATAAAAATTTTCTATCCATATTTAATAAGTTATATACTTAATTTTATATTTGAAGTTTAATTTTTATTCATTTATGGAATACTAATGAGTTTTATTTATATGTGTAGATTCCAACGTATGATGTTGATGATATTCGTCCACAACATTCACAATTACCAATAAGACCTCATTTATCAGAAGCTTCCATGAGGAGGCTACGCAAAACTAAGCCTGTGCAATATGCAAAGTTGAAAGATCTATATTCAAAAGATGATAAAGTACAAGATTTATGTGACAATGATGAAGATGATGGCATGGCAGATTTTATTGAGGATTGGTATCAAAATGACAGTGAGAGCATGGATATTTCTAAAAATGAGAAATATCTTCGAGAGGAATGTCTAAAGCATGTATATGAAGGAAGTCGTTTGACATGACTAAGTGCGAGCTTACTTATTCTCAACCTTCAAAATCGTTTTGGATGGAGTAATGTATCTGTTTCGACACTATTAAGGTATAATTTTCAATTTTCTATCTATTTATATATATGCGCATCTTTTAAAACTATTAATGCATCTTTCAAAATATTCGTAAAAAATTTGATTGTTTGGATGGCAGGATACGATTGTTTGTTTTGGAGGATATGAAGTATGTACCTTCATTGAATGATTTGTCGATTCACGCATATGTTCAGTTTGAAAGTGTGAGAAGCGGATTTATAATTTGTATTCAAAGAATTTGGCACTGTTTATAGGCCATACAATGGTGACCTGGATGCATCGCATGCACAGAGGTTACTCAAGATAGAGCAATCTGATTATAATGGACTAGTGCCAGCAAGATTCCTAGGGTATGCAGTAAACCTCTTGCATGTCAATGATGAGCATTTGAACTTTAGGATACAAAGTGGAAATCATGGTGGCTTGAGAGGATCACACATATACATGCAAGAGGTTTACTGCATACCCCAGGAATCCTGCTAGTACTAGTCCCTTATAATCAGGTTGCTCTATCTTGAGTAACCTCTGTGCATGCGATTCATCCAGGTCACCATCGTATGGCCTATAAACAGTGCCAAATTCTTTGAATAACAATTATAAACTCTCTTCTCGCACTTTCAAACTGAACATATGATAGAATCGACAAATCATTCAATGAAAGTATATACTTCATATCCTCCAAAACAAACAATCATATCCTGCCATCCAAAACAATCAAATTTTGCGGAAATATTTTGAAAGATGCACATAAGCATACACATATATAAAATTATATGCATATATATATGTATATTTATTTATTTACTTTCTTTAATATATCATTTTTTTGATAAACTTACAGGTTATTATCTGAAAAGTTTTTACCAAGTCAAAATATTCTTCCTACCTCACATGATGAAATGAAGAAGATAATCAACAATCTTGGTATGGATTATCAATGTATACATGCATGTCCTAACGATTGTATTTTATATAGAGGTGAATATGCAGACTCTTTGACATGTCCCAAATGTCAATCTCCTCGATATAAGGGTGAAGAAGGTAAAATCCCGAATAAGGTATTGAGACATTTTCCATTGGCTCCACGGATTAGACATATGTTTCAAAGCCCCGAATTATCAAAGCTTTTGACTTGGGGACATGATCACAAAAGTACTGATGGAATAATCAGAATTCCTCATGATAGTGTTGCTTTTCAGCATATTGATTCTACATGGCCTGAATTTGCACAAAATCCACAGAATCTAAAGTTAGGAGTTGCATTAGATGGGGTTAATCCATTCTCCATGAAATCCAGTAAATGGTCAACATGGCCAGTGGTAGTCATAAACTACAATCTTCCGCCATATCTTAGCATTAAAAAGGAACATTTAATGCTTTCACTTTTAATCCCAGGCAAAAGACAAGTTAAAGATATGAATGTATATCTTGCTCCTCTCATTGACGATCTTCAAGAGTTATGGAGAGGTATTAATGTCATTGATATATCAAAAAGCATCAATGAAAGACATATTACGATTTGTGGTATTGTGACTTGGACTATTCACGATTTTCCTGGATATGGCGTTTGTTTAGGTATTGATGTAATTTTTTTATTCAATATGCATGTAAATAAATATGATTTAATCTAATTATATTTTTATCCTTTTCCATGATGCAGGAATATCTACTAAGGGTTATAAAGCTTGTCCATATTGTGGTGATTGGTTGAGATCAATCTATAGTAAGAATCTCAACAAAAATATTTATCTTCGACATCGACGATTCTTGCCTGATGATCATCCATTAAGATCTAAAAGAGAAGCGATACATTTTAATGGAAAGCTTGAAACAGGCCAGTATCCAAAACCTATGACGCCTATGGATTGGTATAAAAAATGGACAGATGGACCTCTGATAGATCCAGAAGCAGAAATCTTCAGTGATGATTCAGATAATGAGTATGTGAACAAAGGTAAAGGGAAATTGGCACTCGCAGAGAACATATCAATATGGTATTCTTTGGAGTATTGGAAAGAGTTAAAAGTATGTCATCTTCTTGATCCTATGCATATATTCAAAAATATTGGTTATTCACTATGGCAGCATCTTCTTGGACTAAAAGATACCACAACATCAAGGAATGATTTGAAAGATCAAAAATCCAAACCAAAGTTATGGCCAGTTTTTGATAGACATCGACAAGAAATGACTTATGCATCTGCTCCTTGGGTACTTACGACAAAAGAGATACAGACTATCAACAATAGAATTCAATTGATCAAGACTCCTACAGGATATGGAGCATCGTTTCAAAACATGTTTACTATGGATGATAAGAGCTTATCTGGATTAAAGACCCATGACTGGCATAACTTTTTGAAACATATTTTACCTTTGGTTATCGATGGATGTACAACGAAAGGAGTACGAGATGTGATCTATCATCTTGGATCACTTATAAGGTAATTATGATACTTTTATATTTAATATGTATGAATATTGGATATCTTTTATTTTTTAATTAACTTCTTTACAATTGTTTTTATGATTTTTATAGGTGGATTACATCCAAAGAGATCGATAAAAATTCGATCCCACAAAAAAAACGTGAATGCAAAGAGCTACTATGTTTGATGGAAAAAGAACTTCCTACTTCATTTTTTGATATTCAAGTTCATTTACTAGTCCATCTTGTAGATGAGATAGAGATTGCCGGTGTTGTCAACACTCGATGGATGTTTTGGGTCGAGCGATTTATGGGAATACTAAAAGGTTATGTGCGACAAAGAGCAAAACCAGAAGGATCCATGGCAAAGGGTTGGATGCTTGAAGAGTGCATGTATTACGTGAGTGAGTACCTTGAAAGAGTTCATGAAGAAGCTCCACGTGCATGGACCAACGAGTCTTCTTCAAAAATAACAGATGAGGTATTATCAGGTAAGGGGGTTCCATTCTTATTTACATTTCAAGAAAAAAATGATGTTTCTACTTTTGTAGCATATAATAGCGAATGCATGCAAGCATTCGTTAGCGAGTACGAGGAACTTCAAAGTCTCCAAAGTAAAAGGCAAAAAAACAAAAGATCTAGACGTAATCTCGATAATAATGAGATTACAGATATACCTTCTTTCACGGATTGGCTATATAGTCGTTTGCAACGCGCCAACGCAAATAATGAAGAAATCTCAGATGAGCAAAGAGAGTTAATGATAGGTTGTGAACAAAAGGTAATTTTATTAAAATATATATTTTATTTTTTTCATATATGTATGTTAGTTTCTATTTACTAATTGAATTTATTTTGCAGGCTCGAATGTTCACTAATATGTGGGCTTTTGGACAGCATATTAGAATCAAATCCATTGATTCTTTACGTAAAACAGAGGATTCTAGTATTGTTGCTTGTTTCAAGCAACTATCATGTGCTAGCTCAAAAGACACGAACCTTATAGATAGCGAACTTGGTTACGTAGGAACTATTGTTGGTATCTACGAAATTTCATTTCGTACATTCAAACAGGTAGAAAAAAGTTTATATATTTTTTTTAGAGTTGGTTATTTTTTTAAGCACCTAATAATGGGACGTTTTTGTTGTTATATATTTTGATAGGTCATTTTGAAGGTTGACTGGTATCGAGCGGAGTATAAAGGTAGTAATTCTACAATAAGAAAGGAATTATCTGGGTTTTGGGCAATTGATTCTTCCAAGCTAATGCGATCTACTAAAGAACCATATATTCTTCCTAGGCATATTGAACAAGCATTTTTTTATAAAATCCCACATGCTCATCCTTGGTGGCAAGTCATTCATGTGCAACCTAGAGGTAGGTCATTGTTTGAACAGTTTATTGTTAGAGAGATTGAAGAAAGTCCTCTTGATGATTCAACATCAGATACTGATACATCAACATCTGGAATAGAAATTAGACTCATTATACGTGATAATGATACTAATCTTTTTGATGAAGAGGATAATTCTCTACATGCTGATTCTATTGATGAGGAAGAGGAATTACCAGAAATAGATATTAATCCACCAATAGATGATGTGATTCATGAGAACATAGATTTAACAATAGAAGAAATAAATGAAATCAATAAGGATAATGAAGATGAGACTATATTGATGTCTTACCAAAATGATGGCAATAATGAAAACATATGAGCAGATTAGATAGTAACTTGAAGCTTCTGAATGGATATCAGATAATAGGTTTTTTTATTAACTTGAATAACGATGAATCCTACTAGAGAGATGAAATCATGTTCTTCTAAGTTAGAACATGAAGCTCGGGGGTATGCCTAATTATTTTATATATAGCTTTATCTTCGAGGAGTAAATTTTTATCATGTATGTATGCATATGTGTGTGTATTCATGTGTATTATATGTATACATATATTAGTATGCATATATATGTATTTCATGTATATGTATGTGTTTGCATGTGTGTGATATATGTATACATGTATTCATGTACGTAATATATGCAAGTGTTTATAATTGTGTACATGTATATATGTATATGTGTCTATGTGTAAATATGTACATGTAAATATGTATGCATGTATATATATGTTTATGTGTGCATGTAGGCATGTACATGTATGTGTAAATATGTACATGTAAATATGTTAGTATGTATATATATATTTATGTGTGCATTTAGGCATGTATGTGTGAAGCATAATATATCTACTCCATTTTATATTTATGTATCCTATCTACATGATGTGTATATATCTTTACATATATTATGAATCATGATCCTCGTTGATTCGAGTAGCTATATATAGAGGCATAAGGTTGGGAGGAGAGACATCTCTCTAGTAGGACGTCGGAGGTGTACATATACTTCAAACATATGGTTAAAAGGTTGAATTAGAGTTTTTAAATTAGGGATTTCAAAACCCTAATATCGAGATTAGTGCTCTCTGTCTCTCTCATAGTGGTTAGCAACGGGATGGCAACGTCGTAGGCAACGGGTTGCTAACGCGTTAGCAACGGGTTCAAGTTGCGAACCCCAAGTTGCGATAAAGTTGCGTACAAATCAATTTTTATTTTAGATTTTTTTATATGTATATGTGTGTGTGTATATATATATATATATATATATATATATATATATATATATATATATATATATATATATATATATATATAGATACATAGATACATACATACATATATACACACACACATACATACATACATGGATTATATTATATTACATACATAGCAGTAAATATATACTACATACATACGTGTAATGTAATACACACATTTTTATGTATATATACACATAGTATATACATATTACATTTATACACAACACATAGATGTATACATACATGATACACATGCATACATACATACTACAAAAATAGAAACATGTATATTAGATACATATATAAGTTAATATACATGCCTTTCAGTAAACATAGAGTAATAGATTTTAGGAATGACATCATACATACATAGATGCATATATAGATACATACATACGTACATACATACATAGCTCTGTCTCTCTCTCTCTCTCTCTCTCATATACATACATACCGTGCATTGTCGCGACGATGAGCCATAAGTGTCGGCATCTCTTTTAAACACCACTTAAGGGACCATCCTGTCCCAAACTCTGTCTCAAGTGAACTAAGCACGTACTTTTTATCCCTCTCATCATGCTCACTACAAAAATAAAAAACATAATGTAAATAAAACATAAGATATACATTTCAATTTATATGTAAAACTTTTACTTACTTCCATGGTAAGTGGATAAAGCGCAGGTAAGAGTCGCATAGTGCCCGCATTCTTCTCTTGAACTCCAATCCATTCCCTATGTACACAATGTTCCCCTCCGGCTCTATGTCGCACTCTAGTCCTAAGGTGCCTATGCATGTCCTCATAGGCAACTCTGCTCTGCTATCACGTGCTGGAGGTGGTATAGGTGTCCTAAAAATAGATGGATAGAAATAAATAAAAATATGTGCTATAATATCATTAAAAAAAATTATGAAAAAAAACATACCTATGAGCAGATAGCTCTCTTCCTGCATGTGGATCCGCAGAAGAGCCCTCGTCTGATCGTGTAAGCATCTGGATCGTATAATCCAGCTCCTCATCGGACATGTCTGCGTAGTCCCGCATTATGGCCCCTAGAGTATCTGACGGAACTCTTGCTCTCATAAGACTTTTTATGAGAGTGAGTTTCGCCTTTCTCTCTTTACTGGGATCCATAATACCTAACATATAAAACAAAATGGTTAGAAATCAATATATATATACGTGTATGTGTGTGTATGCATGTGTATGTGTGTGCATGCATGTGTATGTGTGTGTATGCATCTGTGTGTATGTGTGTAGGTATATGTGTGTGTTGTCTATGTGTATGTGTGTGTGTCTATGAGTGTGTATGTGTTTATGTATATGTATGTATCTACGTGTGTGTATGTATCTATGTGTGTATGTGTATGCATGTATGTATGCATGTGTGTGTATGCATATGTATGTGTGTGTATGCATCATTATGTGTGTCTATGTATGCATTTGTACGTGTGTATGCATCATTGCATGTGCATGTGTCTATGTGTGTATGTGTGTGTATATGTGTGTGTGTCTATGTGTATGTGTGTGTGTTTATGAGTGTGTATGTGTTTATGTGTATGTATGTATCTATGTGTGTCTATGTGTCTAAGTGTGTATGTGTATGCATGTATGTATGCATATGTATGTGTATGCATATGTATGTGTGTGTATGCATTATTATGTGTGTCTATGTATGCATGTGTATGTGTGTATGCATCATTACGTGTGTATGTATCTATGTGTGTATGTGTGTGTGTATATGTGTTTGTATGTGTGTATGCATGTGTGTGTGTATGCATGTGTATGTGTATATGTGTATATGTGTGTGTATATGTGTGTATGCATGTGTGTGTGTATATGTGTGTATATGTTTGTATGCATGTGTGTGTATGCATATGTATGTGTGTGTATGCATTATTATGTGTGTCTATGTATGCATGTGTATGTGTGTATGCATCATTATGTGTGCATGTGTCTATGTGTGTATGTGTGTGTATATGTGTGTGTGTCTATGTGTATGTGTGTGTGTCTATGAGTGTGTATGTATGTATCTATGTGTGTGTATGTGTATGCATGTATGTATGCATATGTGTGTGTATGCATATGTATGTGTGTGTATGCATAATTATGTGTGTATGTGTCTATGTGTGTATGTGTGTGTGTATACATTATGACAGTGTATGTAAGCATGTGCATTATGTATGCATATAAGTATGTATGTATGCATATGCATATGCATTATGTATGCATATGCATATGTATGCATATGCATATGCATTATGTATGCATATGCATATGCATTATGTATGCATATGCATATGCATTATGTATGCATATGCATATGCATTATGTATGCATATGCATATGCATTATGTATGCATATGCATGTAAGTATGTATGTATGCATATGTGTGTGTATGCATATGCATGTAAGTATGTATGTATGCATATGCATATGCAATATGTATGCATGTATGTATATGTGTGTGAATGTGTGTGAATGTGTGTGTGAATGTGTGTGTGAATGTGTGTGTACATGTGTCTGTATGTGTGTATGCATGTGTATGTGTGTGTATGCATCATTATGTGTGTGTGTGTGTGTACATGTGTCTGTATGTGTGTATGCATGTGTATGTGTTTGTATACATCATTATGTGTGTACGTGTGTGTATGTGTGTGTATGTGTGTGTGTCTATGTGTATGTGTGTGTATCTATGAGTATGTATGTGTTCATGTGTGTGTATGTGTCTATGTGTGTATGTTTCTGTGTGTGTGTATGTATCTATGCATGTGCATTATGTATGCATGTAAGTATGTATGTACATTATATGCATATGCATATGCATTATGTATGCAAATGTATGCATGTATGTGTTTATGTGTGTATGTCTCTCTATGTGTGTGTATGCATATATGTGTGTGTATGTGTGTGTATATGTGTCTGTATGTGTGTATGCATGTGTATGTGTGTGTATGCATATGTATGTGTGTATGTGTCTATGTGTGCATGTGTGTGTATATACTATATGTGTGTGTGTCTATGTGTATGTGTGTGTACCTATGAGTGTGTATGTGTTTATGTGTGTATGTGTCTATGTGTGTGTATGTGTTTATGTGTGTATGTGTATGCATGTATGTGTATGTGTGTGTATGTCTCTCTATGTGTGTGTGTATGCATATGTGTGTGTGTGTATATGTGTGTCTATGTGTGTATGCATGTGTATGTGTGTGGATGCATCATTATGTGTGTATGTGTCTGTGAGTGTATATGTGTGTGTATGTGTGTGAGCGTCTATGTGTGTGTATGTGTGTGCGCGTCTATGTGTATGTGTGTCTGTGTGTGTATGTGTGTCTGTGTGTGTATGTGTGTGTATCTATGAGTATGTATGTGTTCATGTGTGTGTATGTGTCTATGTGTGTATGTATCTGTGTGTGTGTATGTATCTATGCATGTGCATTATGTATGCATGTAAGTATGTATGTACATTATATGCATATGCATATGCATTATGTATGCAAATGTATGCATGTATGTGTTTATGTGTGTATGTCTCTCTATGTGTGTGTATGCATATATGTGTGTGTATGTGTGTGTATATGTGTCTGTATGTGTGTATGCATGTGTATGTGTGTGTATGCATGTGTATGTGTGTGTATGCATGTGTATGTGTGTATGTGTCTATGTGTGCATGTGTGTGTATATACTATATGTGTGTGTGTCTGTGTATGTGTGTGTACCTATGAGTGTGTATGTGTTTATGTGTGTATGTGTCTATGTGTGTGTATGTGTTTATGTGTGTATGTGTATGCATGTATGTGTATGTGTGTGTATGTCTCTCTATGTGTGTGTGTATGCATATGTGTGTGTGTATATGTGTGTCTATGTGTGTATGCATGTGTATGTGTGTGGATGCATCATTATGTGTGTATGTGTCTGTGAGTGTATATGTGTGTGTATGTGTGTGAGCGTCTATGTGTGTGTATGTGTGTGCGCGTCTTGTGTATGTGTGTCTATGTGTGTATTTGTGTGTATGTGTGTGTGTGTCTGCGTATGTGTGTGTGTGTCTGTGTATGTGTGTGTGTGTCTATGCGTGTATATGTGTGTGTGTGAGTGTGTGTGTGCGCATACCTTGTGTATGTCTCGCTTCTCTCTCTCCCTCTCGCGCGCTGTATGTCTCTCTCTCTCTCTCGGTCTGTGTTCTTCCTCGCGTTCAAGGCCCGGCACAAATGTGCCGGGAGAATTGAATTTTTTTTTTACATTCCAGAGCGTCGCATATGCGACGCTCTGCAGTTTGCCATCGTCGTTAAGTGCGTCGCTAACCTGCGACGCTACTAGCGACGCTTCTGGTTTAGCGTCGCTTATGCGACGCTATCGTCGCTTATGCGACGAGGCTCGGCCAAAAAAAAAAATCCGAAATTTTTCGTCGCATAAGCGACGGTTTTCGTTTTTTTCCCGATTCGGGGGCGTCGCTACGCCCCCCTTTTTCTTGTAGTGTCATCATGGGATACGTTTTGCACATCTATTAGCAATAGTGCACATGGTGGTAAACTCGTCTATGATGACATTCATGATTCTTACCAAGGAAGGAATCAGCAATGTGGTAGGAGGAAGAACAAAGGAAAGAATGGTCAATAGAATAAGAGTTGAAGTAAATCAAGGAAGAGGGACATCGAATGCCATTATTGTCAGAAGAAAGTACATATGAAGAAAGACTGTTATGCTAAAGGTAAAGGACAGAATGTTGATGGGCATGTTAAACAGTTGCTTGCACCATCTACTTCATTTGTGAAGATTGAAGAAATTAATGCTATTTTTGAGATGCCGTTATGTTTACACTTGATAGTATTGTGCCAACTAAGCCTCTTAGGGCTGATTCTCTTTCCCACACGTGGCTACTAGATTTTGGTGCTTCTTTCCATGTGAGACCGCACAAAGAATGATTCTCTAATTATGCAGCAAAGTCTATTGGTAGCGTGAGACTTGGTGACTCTTACCAGTGTGACATTGTCATGATGATTCCACTCATTCAAGTTTTTTGATGCATGTGACAGAACATGGAAGTCACTTGTTTTCTTTAAATGGCTACTCTATACAACAACAGTGAATGCTAGAAAGTTTCTATTTTTTAGAAAAGGAAAGAACCAAAGCGTAGGAAAAAGAGGCGCAGCTTATCAAGATCTCTCTTCGTTTTTCTTTTTGGGGAGATAGCATAGAGGAGAAAGGAATGGAGGGCATGCGGATCACAGAGGGAGGTGGACACCGATGGGGGAGCACGTCTTGCAAGAGGAAAGGAGGAGCTCTCTAGGTGGCAGCAACTAGAAGAACAGTGCAGAGGAGGGGAGGAGTGCTAGATTTCGTTTCCTTGCCAGAGTCTGACGTGAGGGAGGAGGATTTCTATGATGGGATAGCTCCTTCTCGGAACTGGGTTGCAGGCAGAAGAGAATGGAAGGATGTGCAGAGGGGAGTGCAGCCTGAGGGAAGCTCATCATCAAATGGGATCTGCAGAAGATTTATCTGAGATCAAGAGATAGAAGGAGATCGGCAATGGAGGGCATGAGGCTAGGAGGAGAGGAGAGTGCCAGAAGAGGCACGACATTACTTACCATCTACCTAGGTCATGGGAACTTTAAGGAGCTGGAATCTGGTCGGACCACGTTGGTGGCCATGGGAGCTCTGTTGAAAAGCTGCAATCACTACCTTGGTCACAGATGCTTTTTAGTTTTGAATAGAAATAAATAATAAAGTAAAGCTTTCTAAAGTGCATCTAGCACAAGGAGAAACAACACAGGATGCTGGGATGGCGGAACCGCATGGAATTTGTTGGTATCTTTAGGAAGCAGCTGAAATGAAATCAGGACGGAAGTGAATGGACTGCTATGGAAGGTACGAAGGAAGAAGTATCATAAAAGCTTCGCTCTTGGGGAATGTAGGATGATTACAAGAAGACCAAGTTTAGAAGAATTTTTCGTGACAAAAATGCTCAGTGTTTCCTCGGAAGAGAAGTATAGTGATGCTGAATTGTCTATCTACACAAGAATAGGGATTCATCTGTTTTTTTTTCTTCTCTCGAGATAGCTAGTTGCGTATGGTTGGGAGATATTGAAGTAAAGTGATAATGGGATGCTGCCTGGCTGAGAAATGGAGGGCCAAAATCATTCGTGAGAAGTCGAACAGGGTCGCTTGTAATTTTCAGAAGATGGGAATATAGCTGCAAAAAACGAGCATTTAACAAGGGGTCTTGAAAAGCAATAACGCATGAAAGGTGCAAACAGAGGGAAGAATATTTTGGTTGAGGGAATCTCAGAACCATATCATAAATTTGTTGAGGAATCATTTGAAGGATAAACTAGTAAACAGGTAACCTTGCAAGAAGATTTTTTGGTAGCTTCGAATCAAACACAAGGTCGAGAGGAAAGATGAAAGCAAAGTGGAAAATATCTGCCCCCTAGTTATATGTATTCGGTCATCTTAGTCTCACGGTTTAAATAGATTTTAATTAAGCAAACAATAATTGGGGTAAACTGAGAATCCTAGCAGATGGACATGGCATTAGCAGATGGACATGGCATTTTCAATTAGAAAAGATGGATGCAATAGAAGCTTCACGTGATAGCGGCTAATGATGGATATGCATCAAGGCAGTGAGTAGCGGAAGAAAGTTGAGAAATAAAGGTTTAATGATTCAAGGGTAACTCATAAAGGAACTAGAAAGTGCTCTATATTCACGCACTTTGCTATTGAGCATATCCTTTTTTCTTTTCCCTTTCAAGATTCACCAAAGCACGTAGTTGAAAGTTCAAGGTTTCACTCATTGAATGATATATTGACTTTCTAAGTCAAATCAAATACACGAATTTCTCTTCAAGTGAAGATCCGAGTACCATAATAGAGTCAGATGAGATCTATTCCATGCATCTATCCTCACTCGTAAATGGACAAAGTTGCACCTCAATCGAACAAGCTTATATATAACCTATTTAGATGTTTCATCATGTGCCACTCCCATAAATGTATTTGGAAATATCAAGTTTAGATCTCATCTACTACGTAGTCCACATCCTCCCTTCCACGAACCCTCTTCCATCCGAGAAGGGTGTTAAAAGTATGAGGGTAAATTGAGGTGATAGTCAAACCAGTTTACTATTTTCATACCTACACCTTGAGCCCAATTGAAGGTTACTTTCTTGATACCCTGTGTGCACCCCTAAGCATGCAAGAACCCGACCACAACCTTGTGGGGATTGGAAATGTGGTTGTGCAGTTCATTGATGTTTCAAAATTTACTATGCATAATGTACGCCATGTACCTCAATTATCATGCACTTTAATGTCAGTTGGTCAACTTGATGACCTTGGTTACAAGGTCATCTTCTATGCTCATTCTTTTATGGTTATTGCAAGAGGAAACAAAGTTGGCTCACTTTATCCTTTATTTGTATCATAGAAAGAACACTTGTTAGCTGTTATTGAACAACCTATGGCTTGTATTTGGCATGATCGTTTGGTCCATATATCTTGTAGTGGAATGGAATATCTTTCTCGTTCTGGCTACCTACCTGTGTTATCTCTCTCTGATTTCATATTTTGAGAGCATTGTGAATATGGAAAGCAAACTAGAAATGTCCGTAGAGCGCACATTAATGCTTCAATTTAGCCTTTAGATCTCGTTCATATAGATGTGTGTGGTCCTATGCCCACTAGGTCCTTAAGTGGTTCTCTTTACTTTGTCACTTTCATAGATGATGCTACTAGAAAAGTCTTGGTATATCCTATCAAATCAAAGGATGAGTTATTCCTTACTTTCAGAAAATGGCTTGCTTCAGTTGAGACTCAAAAAGGAACTAAGCTTAAGGCTTTACGTTCAGATAATGGGGGTGACTATACCTCACATGAATTCAGCATTTTCCATAAGTCTAGAGGGATTCGTAGAGAGTTTACAGCTCCTTTTACCCTAGCACAGAATGGTGTAGCTAAAAGGATGAATAGAGATAGAGTAGTTTCTATGTTGCATCATGCAAACCTTTCACAAGGCTTTTGGGCAACAACAGTATTGACTGCACTTCATGTGATTAACCTTTCACCTAGTACTACCAAAGTTCTCAAAGTGGCACAAGAGTTATGGATAGGGAACCCACCATATTATGATCATCTTTGCATTTTTGGGTGTGAAGCATATGTTCATATACCCAAGAGTCTTAGACAAAAGTTGGACCATAAGTCAAAGAAATGCATTTTTCTTGGATATGGTTGATAAGGAAAATTTGGATATCGCTTATGAGATCCTTAAACACGATCAGTGATCAGAAGTAGTGATGTCATTTTCAATGAGTCTAAGATGCATAAAAAACCCATTAAGGAGGTTGAAGTGAGAAGAGTGGTGTTTGAGGATACTGTCCTTGAGTTAGCATGCATATACATGTTGCACATAGGGATGTTCAAAAGAATGTCCGATTAGATCAGTCTACACATGTTTCTATTCAGCAACCATTAAGACGCTCTACACATGTCTCACATCCACCTGATAGATATGTTCTAGGTTTACATTTTGTTATGCTAACAGATGCCAGTGAGCCTTCTTGCTACAAAGATGCTATGCAGGCAGAGGATCATGTCAAGTGGGAGCATGCCATGAAGGGTGACTTGGATTCTATTCACAAGAATGGTACTTGGGATCTTATACCTTTGCCAAATGGCAGGAAAGCTTTACCATGTAAATGAGTATATAAGCCGAAATTCACATCAGATAGTGCTTCTCCAAAGTATAAAGCATGACTTATTGCAAAACGTTTTAAGCAACAACATGGTGTATATTTCGAGGAAATCATCTCTCCAGTGGTCAAGATGACTACCCTGTGCATGTTTCTTGGATTCATTGCAATGGCGGACTTAGAGCTAGTCCAAATGGATGTGAAAACTACTTTCTTGCATGGAGATCTTACAGATGAGATCTATATGGAACAACTAGAGGGTTGTGTAGTTTGTGGCAAGTAAAGTCTAGTTTGTAAGCTCAAGAAGAGCTTGTATGGACTTAAACAGTCCCCTAGACAATGGTACCAAAAGTTTGATGCTTTAATGAAGTCTCAAGGCTATTCTTGAAGCAATAAGGATCATTGTTTCTACACAAAGATATGCTTATATGGCAGCTTGATATGCTTGATACTGTATGTCGATGATATGTTGATTGCTGGGAAGTCCTCTTATGACTTTTCAATTCTCAAAAAGAAGTTGAGTCAGACATTTGTTATGAAGCATTTGAGGGATGCCAAAGATATTCTTGGCATGCACATTATTTTTGATAGGAGTAAAAGATGCATATACTTGTCTCAAAGTGAGTATATATCCAAATTACTTAACAAGTTCAATATGCAAGGTGGAAAGGCATTGAATACCCTTTATCCATATATGTGAAATTGAGCAAGGATGATTCCCTCAAATCAGATTAGGAAAAGGAATTCATGACCGAAATTCCATATTAGTCAACTATTGGTAGTCTCATGTATGCTATGGTAGTTACGAGACTAGACATTGTATTTGCAGTGGGACTTATGAGCAGATATAAGTCTAATCTTGGCAAGAAACATTTAGAAGCATTCAAGATGATTTTGAGATATTTGAGCGGCATTAAGGACAAGTGTCTATGCTTAAGTAGAGGGAAAGCATCCATTATTGGTTACACAGATTTTGACTATGTTTGTTGTGTACATAATCGTAAGTCTACATTAGGGTACATTTTTCATTTTCTTGGAGGTGCTATCTCCTGGAGATCTCATCTTCAAGAATGTATAGATGTATCCACCATAGAAGCAGAGAATCTTGCAGCAAGTGAGGCATGTAAGGAAGCATTGTGGCTTTCTCATCTTGCTTGTGATATGGGTTTACCTGAGCATGTACCTCATTTGCTCAGTGATGGTCAAAGTGCCATTGCTTTGGCTAAGAATCTAGTCTATGATGCAAAGACCAAGCACATTGAGGTGAGGTATCATTTCATTAAAGATTTTCAAGCCACTGAGCACAGTATTCTTAACTTAGAAGGTTCACACTCAAGATAATGCTACAAATGTTTTGACTAAAGCTCTACCACATGATAGCTTTTGACATTGTTGTCACTTGACAAGGTTTACATGATTCATGATCTTACATAGTCACTTGTATACTAGGTAATATGCCCATCAGGTGGGAGGTATAGTTTGTATACTTACAATCAGGTATTCTTTATTTTGTTCTCCCATAGTTACTTTGGCCATAATGGACTTGCGTGGAAGATTGTTACTGTTAGTGTCCATGTGAAAGGCCAAGTGGCCACCAGACACCTCTTCGTATATGTTCTTTAATAAAAACAATAGTGGTCTAGTCAGTTATAGACTATAAGTTTGACTGCATTTGTATGACGTAAGAAGTATGTCTTCATGCTCCTTGTGTACTATATTTTTTCTATGTATTCTGTAGCCTCTATGTAGAGTATTGTGTGCGGCCATAAGATCTTGGTTTTTTTCTTTGAGGATATCATCGTGGAGCTCTCGTGAAGGAGAGTGCATCATGTGTATCGCCATTGAATTACTTCAATTGCAGTCCCCAAGGCTCACTTGCCTGAGTTGATAAGGGTGTCAAAGGAAAAAATATCCATGCGAATATTGAAAACCATTTTCAATGCCATATTTCAATAGTTGATTCACGATGCAAACAAATAATGGGAAAATTCATTTTATCTAGGATTTGCAACCTATAAATTAAGCCACACTTAAAAATGTAGGAAAAAGACCTATATTAGAGAGTTTGTAGAAGCATTTTCTAGGCATTCCATCTAATCCATGGGTGACCTATATTCATAGTATGATCAGTTCTAGTTGGTTATTGATATTAGAGATATTACAACAACGAAGACTCCAACTAGACCTTGTATGCATGTGTACTTGTCTTGTAATGTCAACAAGTGAAGGAGGTTCTTAGGAGCCTGTGTCTTCTTCATGATCAAGATTCCTCACCCTCATGTTAAAACACTTAAAATGATCTATTGAGAAAGAGAAAGAAGTGTCTTTGGACATAATAGAACTTGAGAGTGATGTGTAAATTGAATCAATTACTAATTGAAGCTCTAATTCTAAAGCATGTCAATCATTTAGGTCAACAACTTATTCTTTTGATTGTTCGTACCATCCCTATTGTTATAGGTGGGGTCATATGTCAAGATGATGATGAGGGGTAGAGATATGTTCTTGGCTTTGGTGCGATGACATTACATGACACTCAAAGAAATTATCCAAAGATAAAGAGAGATTTATGGGGACTAGTGATTGCTTTAAAATCTGATAAAGAGTATTTCATTGGAGCGAATGCTGTTGTAGAGACTAATTGTCTTCGATTAGATATTGCAATGCTTAGGTGGATCTCATATGTAAAGTTTATTAATCTTGCTTTTGTTCACATAGCTTGAATGCTAAACAAAATATGTTTTCAAGAGAAAAATTTGATGATGATGATGTGGAAAGAGAGACAAACATGAAGAGATATGATCCACTAGTATATGTTTATGAGCGACTCTACGAGAATAAGTATGATGGAGAATGGAGAGAGATAGGAAATTATATGAGTTCACTAAAAACTTCCCTAGGCTGGTCCACAAATAAGTATAGATCCATCAAGAAAAGGTCTTACATCTTCTTCTTGAAGCCTATGGACATATTTGGTGACATGCTAAAGGCAAGGTGAAGAATCCACAACATCTACCTAGTAGTAGGAATCTTTAGAGCAAGGTCATGAGGGAGATGCATGAGACCTTATGGGCAGGTCACAAAGGAGTTTATGCAACATATGAGAAGATTAGGGAAGTCTATTGGTGGCCAAGCATATATATGAGTGTGCAAGACTTTATAAGCATGTGTGCCACATGTCAAGTGCATTCTTCGATTAGGCATACAAACCCGTCACCTAACTTACCCTCCTTATATTCATTTAAAGGGGGTGGTCAACCTTTTAACCATGCCCAAGGGAATCAATAAAATGAGATATATTATGCTGGCTATTGAGGACTTGAACAACAATGTGGAATGTTGAGCTCTTCACACAAAGACTACTTATAGTTTATGCAGATTCCTTTTAGAAGAAGTGATCTCAAGACTTGAATATGTAGAGAAAGTGGTTGTGGAATGCGGGGGGGGGGGGGGGGGGGGATTAAATGTGAGAGAGGCAAAAGATTTCTTTGATCATCATGGGACTCATTTGTCTATCACTACTACCTATAACCCTAGGCTAATGGAAAGATTGAGAGAGGTCACCCTTCTATTGTGAAGGCGACCTCTAAGGCCTACAATGGTGACATAAACCAATGGCCTAGATATCTTCCATTCATGTTATGGACAAATAGGATGACGTACATGTTGGTGTATGAAACACCACAAGAACCTAGCTAATGTGATATTAGAAAACCTCTACAATCACCATCAACTTAGTAAGACTTCAATTTTAAAAAACTTTAACACGTTCCTTAGTAAATGTGAACATTTATTCTTCCTGAAACTGCGCCTTTTCTTCTAGCTTCAGTTCTTCTCTACTTTGACTTGAATCTTGAAGATTCTTTTGCACAATGACTCATAGAAGTTATTACATACAGTAAGCAACACATTCCAAGAAAAATTTTGGAGTAGTAACCTGTGAATAACTTGAAATGTCTTCAGAAGCTACACTATGTTCGAAATCTGAAAATTACCTTCATTGATTTGACATGCCTTCACTTTTAAGATTATTTCTATAAGCAACATCCCATTTTGCAAAACTCTTTTGGTTAATAGTTAAGGATGATAGCTTCAAAATGAGAAATCATTCATAAAAAAATTTACACTATACTATGAGTTTGACTCTTAGAAGAGAAGGGAAATCTGTGCCAAAAAACGTGTAACTTCCAACTAGCATTCATACAGTTATAAAATCACTTAGATTTCTACATAGAAAGAAAGCTGATTCAAACTCTTCTACATAGAAATGTGCTTTCTATTAGAGAATATGTGTACAAAATGACTTGGCCTCATTTTTCTCATAGCCATAGAAAGATCTTCTATAGAGGATGATCTCTCACCATCCTCTCTCTCCAAAAATGACCTGACTACCTCTTATCTATCTTAGGAATTATAATCGAGTTCATCTAAACTTCTATTCCTCAAATTAGCTTATATAAATTGAGTCTTTATGCTTCTAAGCTCAAACTCATAATGCTAGAAGTTCAAGACTATATTAGATCCCTAATTTTTACGAATATATTAAATGTGTCATTGTGTCCCTTCACATAGGCATGATTTTTGAGTGTCTAATTTCTAGAGATTTTTGTCCTTCCTCTTTCCACTTATGTCTTCATATCTTATTGCTTGATTGGTGAATGAAGCCCCAATAGCTCCCCCTCAATCACTAATTAGCATTCTCTTACTTCTTCATACAATATCCTTCTCTTTTATTCATGCCACTCCTTTGAATCTACTTGTCTTCACTCCATTCAATCTTTCTATCATGATATTTGCTATCTGATTGTTTGTAGGAGAGGACACTAGTTCAATTTCCTTCTCCGTTACCTTTTATCTCAACAAAAGATATTCAATATCTATATGTTTTGTTCTTGAATGAAATACTAGATCTAGTGCAAGATAAAGTGAACTCATATTATCTCCATTTATTATAGGTATACCTTGATCAATACCCAAGCTTTTGAACAAGGTTTGCATGCATACTACTTCTTTGACTGCTTTGAGAATCCATTCATATTTTTCTTTAGTTGATGATAATGCTATTGTATGTTGTTTCTTTGATTTGGTTTTGGAACAAGTTCCCAAGTCTTGTTCTCCTCAAGGTGCATTGAACTCTACCTTCATTACTTCTTCCCATTATTTCTTGCCTTTTGCTTCATCATAGCTATGAGGTTCTTCATCTTCTTTGACCTTATAAGTATGGCTTTTCTCAATCATATAAGAAGTATCATAAGAATGGCATCTTGGTTGTCTCCTTAATCTATTTCACCTTCTTGGTTCACATTCTTCATGTGTATCTGAAAACACTTCTTCATCAAACCTAGGTGCATCTTCATTTCTCCTTGATGATCCAACTCTTGATGTGCTTGCTTGCATGTGATCCTCATCTCTATTTACCTGCATATTTGTAATTTGCATCTCCCAAAGTCTACACAAACCATCTAGTCATAGTTTTTGCCTCATCTATATGAGGCCTTTCATGAACAAGTGCATCATGTAAACTTGCATGCGAAATGGAATGATCTACATTATCATGTGGAACTTGTAAATGCTGAATAATTGCCTCATTCATACTGGCACTTCATTTTCCACCTATAAAAAGAGGTAGCAAAGTGTCATAAACATCTTTGAAGCTAAGTGATGTCTCCTTACTACATGAAAGTAATGGTTGAATTTCATCTTCCACAAAACAAATGTCATGGCTAACCAAAATGCATTTATTCTATGGATGCTATAGACCATAGCCTTTGCTCTTAGACCTATGCCCAACAAAAATACATTTCACTAGACATGATTATGAACAAGCTACAACTTCTGAGTGGCACAAACTCAACCATCTTTAGAGAAGGAGCGATGCTAGGTGCCTCAAGTTTGGGTAGAAAGTGTTGGTGCAAAAAGCAAGCCTAAGTGCATTGTTAACACATTAGGAATACACATACACTTAATTCTTCACAAGAGAGAATCAAACATGAAGACATGTTTTTCAATTCGAGTGTATTCACTTTGGGTAAAAGTAAAATCCAAGAGAACAAGGAATATCCTTAAGTTAGGGAGCTGAATCCATGACCCATGTGGTAGGAACAATCACTTCAAATCATCCCTAAAGTGTAGGATCACTTTTAGGTGACGGAAAAATTCAAATTCAAAATGAGAACATGTGTATAAATACACATACTTTTAGTTGTGCAATACGTGAGCAATTATGAGAGGCATTGAGCTACTTCAGTGAGCATACTCTAAGCTCACTCTACCTATGTGTAGTTTGCTACACTTCCCTTGTGCCATATGTTCATTAGCATATACATTTTGATACATTTCTCCAAGTGTATCTCTCTCTACTGTTCTTTGTAGCATCTTCATCATTAATGTGATTATGTGAAATCAATTTCTCTCCATGTACTCATTCATTTTCAACCATTTGACTTTGGTTATTTAGACTCAAATTTTTACTATTTGCATATCAATTTTCATGACATTTGAATTAGAAGATCCGTAGTTATGAATAATAGAAGGTGATTATGTCTACACACCTTTTACATCATGAAATGTGGGGATCATTAGATGTGTGAAAATTCTCTCTGTTCAATTCATACCAGATTGCGAGCTCTAAATAAAATATTGAGCACTTTTATTCCCAAAATAGAAGGTTTCTTCACATTTCTTGCATATGCAAGTTATTTGTTTTGATGCAAACTTTTGGGAATGCTGTTCCAAAGAGCTTTGTGGTTCAAAATGCATTAATGTGAGTTAGCTTGGTAGGTGTAGAGTAGTTTTTGTGCAATACCAACTCATCTCTAGAGCATACCCATCCATGTTCTCAAAGTGGTATTAGAGCAACAACAAAGCAACATGGGAGATGGATTTCCTTCATCCATGAACAAACTGAATCGAAGATCAAATTTGACAAACCTTATGATCACCTTGAGTGGGACTTCATTCTCCAATCCCTGAAAAATCTTGGTTGTGGCTCTAAGTTCACCAAGATCAGTTAAACACTTATCGGAAACCACTTGGCTTAGATTTATATCAACTAATAACTCTCTCAAGCAATCAAATTAAGATGCTCTATCAGATACAATTACCCCTTGGCTCTAGATCTCTTTGTTATTGCCAATAATGGCCCTATATTTTTGCTTAACCATCATGCCCATCTTGTTTAGATCCATGGTTGGTTGCTTCCCCATAGCAGGAACCCAATGATAATGAGACTCTTTTTCGATGACATGAATGATTTTGTGCATAATGATCTTAATAGTATCGTTGCCTTTTAGCAATATCAAAATACATTTTGCATTAGTTTGGATTATAAAATTAATCACTCAAAAATTGGTTTCAAGACTAGTTTTGGACCCCCTCTACAAATTTTGGTTGAAGAAGGATATCAAGATATCTCTAGTGGAAAAATCTTCCATATACTTGGAGTTTCAATGGATTTTGATGTGTTCATGGGTCAACAATGGTATTGGGTTTTGAATAAGCTTAAAAATAAACTTTCTTACTAGAAGGACTTGAAACTCAATCTTGTAGGATGTGCCATGGTGATTAACACCTTTCCTTCTTTAATCAATTATCTAATTTTTGGTGTGTTACAGACCAAATGACAAAGATTTAGAGATGTTGCAAAGAACTTGTAGGAATTTTATCAAGAGAGGAGATCCCAATAAGAGGGGTGTGCCCAAAATGGCATGGGCCACATGTGTAGGACAAAAAGAGTATGGTGGCATATGCATTCAGGACATTGCGAGAATGGCAAATTGGTTGCCAAGTGTATGATTAAAGCATGGTGAAATGTAGAAGCTTTGTAGGCTAAGTTGATTCTCAAAAAAAAATCCTTTGTGTTCATGGGACTTCATAGGTGGAAGGTGCATGATATGCTCACTTTGTTTTTTTTCTCCTTTTCTAGTAACACCCAAAGGTTCACACCTATTCTACTCTTTGTGAAAGAGTTGGAATAACATGAAACTTTAGATGAAGGTCAATAAAGATTGGAAGTGGGCAGTCAAGACAAAAGAAGATGATTTGATTTTATTCCCTATTGTGGGAAACAAAGAAATTGACTTGGAGAACCTCCAAAGGGCAAAGAAACTATGGAATAAAGGGTATTGTATGTAGAAACATCTTTGGAATCAAAAGAGAACACACTCCATCAGACTTAAGTACATAGACTTGACTAAGTGAGTTGACTATGAAGATTGGTGCCTTTTAAGATAAAGAATCAATTCTTCAGTGAGCTCAAAGACTTGTCTTCTTCTCGGGCATGATTCCCCACATATTAAAGGGTTAAGCAAGTTTAACAACAAGATACTATATAAGATAATGAGTTTTAAGAAGCACGAAAATTTACATATCTCCCTTAATAGGAGATGTTATTTGAATTGGGCTTGTATCGAATTGCAATTTCAATTTGTGGACCTGTAGCATCCTCTCATTGACAACAAAAAATTGGTTCTTATGTGGTGAATTATCCACTAGAAAATTTGGAATAATATCAAAGCTAATAAAATTACCCTCAATTTGCAACTCATTTTTTATTATTTTAGTTATGGATACTAGGGCTCAACCAAACTTCCTCTCATATGAAAAACAAAAGCTTGCAAGAAGAAATATTTCCTCATCATTGTGAGGTACTATTTGTCATCCAAATGTATTGTTTTATTTATATCTTCTATGGAGTTTTCACTATAGTTCTATGGCATGAAGAAACCATTTACGAAATTCATTTGAGAAGCCTCTAAAGTGACACATTTGATAATTGCCTAAAGCTTGTGATTGATTAACAGCTAGCCAACTTTAGATGTGTGGTTCTATTTCCTCAAGTGGGTGATTTTGGAACTTTTTTCCTTCTTGGAAATTTTCTCTTGAACCTTTAAGATGTGAAATAAAGTTCACTGAAATTTGAGTTCATTTGACTTTTCTTCCTAGCAAAAAAAAGTTCAATTTACAAGTATTGAGAGTTTTTGTGATGGCATTGGTGACATTGTCGATAATCATTTGACATTTTCAACACTTTCAAATGATAAGTGGAGGCAAATTCGCAGATCTTAACTACAAAAACATTGTAGAGTTTATTGGGAAACCTTGGGATGTGCCTCAATATGTATCTTATAATAGTTTTTATCACCCAAGCTTATTTTAAAAGTTCAATGTATAAGTGGATGTGGATGTGCATTCGGTTCACCCATAGGGAAGCCATTTGGATGTATTTGTGCACAAGTGGGAATAAAATTCCCACCTCAAACATTTGATTGTATCTTAAAATGAGGAGATGCATAATGCCTTCCTCAAAGTAGGTATTTTTGCAAGGTACTCATTGCATGAAAGGGGATGGACATGGGTGGTTGCATGTGCACATGGACATGCACACTTCTTAATTGTTTTTATTTTCACCCACACATGCACCATGAAGGTTTAGGATACTTATATGTGTTAAAATAATTTTTTTGCCCATGAAGAGAAAAAGGTTCATTCAAACTATCATAGTTAATAATAAGGATAAAAAAATATAGCTTTCAAGTAGTATTGGACTTATTCCAAGAAGGTCTAGAATTAACCTTAAAGTAAAGTTCCAAAAAACTTGGAGTAAATTATAAATAAAACATGGTAGTTATAAGAAATCATTGAAGCTTGTCAAAAGTTACCTAAGGTAGAGATCCTTTAAGACTAAGAATACTCCTCCAAGATAGATAGGGTTAAAGTATGGAAGGTAATCTATGTAGTTTCTTAGTAATCCTCAAGCCAAGGAGAGTGGTATGTAAGTCTTATGGTGGTATACTCAAAGTTGCATCAATCTTGAAGTATTCTATAGATTTAGAATATGAAAAGAATTCATGCATTCCTATACTTGAATTGAGGTAGAGATCCCTACAATATCCTTGAGGTAAGTGAATCGGCTTCGTAGATTGAGAAAAAGATCTTAGAGAGAATACGTTTTATCACTATCTCCTAATCAATAGGAATTGATCAGATTGAGAACAAGGTTATCCATGAGATGGTGATGGGAGCTACTATAAACCTTGCTAGGGTAGTAAGGATTGGAGTAATGCAAATGGAATTTTTAATCTAATAAGAAAAGAGTTCTTACTAGGTTATGATTGAGTCTTGGGAGGAGCTTTCCGAGGTTGAGTATTAAAGAGATCAAATAATCTAGAGATACCTAAGAGTTTAAAAGGGATCAAATGATTCCCAAGTATAAGTTAAGACTAGTATTCTTTTCTTAAACGAAAGGATCTTAAGTTTGAAGATCACTGAAGTAATCTCGTTAGCACGAAAAGAAAATGCTCAAAACTTTGGAGCAAGGTGTTTGGTCGCACACAATCTCAAAGTAATTATACATGACACAATGACTAGTTTCTAGTAAAAGTTTTGAACTGAATGTAGATTAACTCTAAGCAAAAGTCATTGCAGGATGATGTGGATGTGGGCTTGCGGGTCCGAAATATTATGTCTTGGGAACTTAGAATCCACGTAATTCACATGTGTGTGGTATGCATGCTTAGTTTGCACATAGAAAAACTGTGCATTAGACAAGAATGTTTCGTTTGCGCTTATAATTCTTTCCATACTTATTTTCACTAGATTTATATTATCGAGAGAAATTCTAGATGGGATTTTGAATGATTTGGTCAAGGATCCTATCATATGTGGATTCTCCACTTTCAGATCTGGTGTGAGATAGATCTCCCGTCCAAAAAAACAGACGAATTAGAGAGATGATAACTATGATCCTTAGTTTTGACCATTCGATAGAGGGAAACGTTAATATATAGTTATACCTTGAAGCATACTTTCCAGGATGAAAATGGTTTTTAAAGCACGGGGAGTTATAGATTACCTTGGAGAAGAATCAAGATAATAATAACATTATGTAGTTTTGGAATATTAAAAGAGTTGTAAACCTACCTAATGGTTAAGTTTGAAGGATGGCAAAGAGAAGGTATTCGGTTCCACCGTGATGGGGAGCATGGAGAGATATTTTGTCCTGAATACCACTATAGCCCGGTAGGATCATCCACTCAAGTTAACATGATTTCACTTTGGTTCAAAGATACTTAAATCAAATCAAGTGGTGATTACATTCAACACTAGGAGACTCTAGTTGAATTTGTAAAAGTCACAATGACTATTTACTCCCATAGCTTCGTACCTCTCTCTCTCTCTCTTTTCACGATTCCTCCATCTGGGTTTATACCTCTCTCTCTCTCTCTCTCTCTCTCTCTCTCTCTCTCTCTCTCTCTCTCTCTCTCTTCACGATTCCTCCATCTGGGTTTATACCACGATTGACTAGCTCCTTCATCTCTTTCTCGTATCTTGTTACTATTACACGTCCATTTGTAGTGTGTGGATCATATTCATAGACTTCATAGTACAAAGGGAATGATGCATGTGGAGGCGACAGAATCTAGAAAATGCAGGAACAAAAAACAAGAGTATATGAGAGCGTATATTTTATTGGTAGTCTATGTATGATCTCTGAATATGAAGCTCAACTTTGGTCCATATCCATTGTTGCAAGATAATTAGGCTTTCCCTTTCCACTACCTCCATAGACAACAATGACGTACAAAATTTGTTCACGATGACTAGCCATAGCAGGTAGGGGTGTTACATATTCACGGCTTGATGAGATATCGAAGTATGCCTCTAAAACATTCTCTGTGTCCATCAGGAAATTTCATCGGCATGGAACTCCACTTTTTCCAATGGTGCCTCACCTGACAAATGTTGGAGAGCTGCGGTCGAGAAGACTCATCAAATTCTAATCAAGACCAATAAGATGCTTCACAATGTTCATTGCAGGTAGAGAGAGAATCTCTATCGGAGGCTTTGGCGCCTTGAGGAGAAAGTGAAAAAAGGGAACCACAGTACCAGACAGGACTACGGAAAATCAGAGGCATGTTGAGATACAAGGAAGAAATTAAAACGAAAAACATGCAAGTATACTTTAAAGATTGGTGGGCAGGCAAGGCTAACAAACCAACTAAAGAGATGTGTGGCATCTTCAAGAGGAAGTAGAAAAGAAACTTTTTCCCTTCTTGATAGGTAGTAATGGGGTCGAATGGAAAATGGAAGAAGAAAACAAGACTATTATTGTCGACCATTTTACTCAACTTCTAGGGGTTTCGATGCCCCTTTCTCCCCATAGGAGGGATTGCATGGTGACCATCTCAAGAGTCTCTCCCTCAAGAATACCACAAAACTTGAGGTATCTCCATTATGCACTTATCTTAGATAATGAGATTCTTGAAGTTATCGATATGCTCCCCAATGGGAAAAGCCCCGGTCTTGATGGCCTCACAAATGAATTTTTCAAGTCTTTCAAGCAGGTGGTGGCCACCCCTCTGTGCTTGGTTGTGTAAGAGGCTTAAGCTTTCGGTGCCCTTCCCGAATGTCTAAACAATGGTGTCATCAAGATTATCCATAAAAAAGGTAACAATAATAGGATTAAAAAATGGCACCCAATCACCATGCTTCAAATAAGGTACAAGATTCTTGTGAAAGTAACTGTCAATAGAATTTCTTATCACCTAAAGAGTTGGCTTAGTGAAGACCAAAAAGGTTTCGTCAAGGGAAGATCAATACTAGAACCTATTATTGATATTGGGGAAGGTCTCGATTTTGCGGAAGAGTTCGAGCAAGACATTGTTTTCCTTAAAGTAGACTTCGACAAAGGCTATGATAGGCTTCAATGGGACTTTGTTCTCCAATCTCTTAAAGACCTCGACTGTAGTCAAGAGTTTTCTAAGATGATCGCTACTTTGTTGGGGAATGCATTCACACAAATAAATATCAATGGGAAGTTATCAAAGACCATCAGAATAAAACGATCTATTAGACAAGGATGTCCTTTGGACCCTCTACTTCTCGCTATTTCCATGGAAGGGCTCAGTAGTCGTATGCAACATCACATGGATATGGGACATATTAAAGATCTTGCCCTACTTCTCAACCATGGTCAGATGATCATGAGAGTTTTGCAGATGACATGAACGCATTCCTGCAAAATGATCTGACCACCATCTTTTGGGGGTGCCTTGACACTTTCTATGAGGCATCAATTCCCAAAATCAACCACTCTAAAACTCCTTTCTAGGCCATCATCGGACCACCATGACAACTTCTTGTTGACCATGGTTGCCAATTTATTCTCAAGGGTCAGCTCTTCAACCTACTTGGTATTCCATTGGGCTTTGGTGTTTCGATGGAACAACAATGGAATCGGGTCCTTTTCAAACTAGACAACAAGCTAGCATATTGGAAGGGCATGCAAATCAACCTCGCAGGCGCCATGGTAATTAACACCTTCCTCATCTCCTTGACCATTTACTTTATATCCTGTTGGAGATGAAAAGACCAAGATCTTAGCAAACTGGAAAGAATCTAAAGAAACATTCTTTAGACCAGGGACTATAACACAAGAGGGGTTTCCAAAATTAAATGTTCTACCTGCATCAGCCAAAAGGATTGTGGGGATCTAGGAATTTTCGATATTGAAGGCATGGCTGACAAGCTAGGGCCAAAATGGATTACGGCACGGTGCAACTCTGAGACCTCTTGGGCCAAGCTCATCTTCAAGAACAAGAACATGATTACGTTGGTGGGCCTCCCTAGATGCAAGGACTTGGATCTCCTTACCCTTTTATTTCCCCAATTTTGATTTCCCTTAAAGGCTCGAATCTTGTGCACTCACTATGGAAGAGTTGGAACAAGTTCAAACAATTTGTCAGGGTAAGAGAAGATTGGAAATGGGCAGTTGATATTATTAGACAAAATGACTCAATATGGTTTCCAAACTTGTGCATCAGGGGTGTGGCTTCTTGGAACCTTTAGATTGCTAAGAGGCTATAGAGCAAGGGTTTTCAACAATGGAAACATCTCTAGAAACATGAAACTAGCCAATGGATCAGTTTTGAGGACATATACCTGAAATAAGAGTGAACTATGACAAGAGGACACTCCTTTAGAGTAGATGCATCGTTTGGGAACATTCAAAAACTCGACTCCTCATTGGGCGGGATCCACCGTGCCATGAAGGCTTTATCTGGCACAATGGCAATCAACTGTCCAAAATTCTTAGAATCAAGGTGAGCATGGACTACTATATCAAGCTTAACAAGAAGTGGTGTGTGACTTGGACTAGGCTGCATTGGCATATGACGTATCTACAACTTCATGGAGAAGATTTGTATACAAAATGCATGCATAATATCTTTCCGGAGATTATAGTTTTGGCCATCTAAGAGTTCTTCCTTAGGCATAATCATGGGCATAAAAGAAGATAAATAATTTTCCATAGATGATGAACTTGCTTCTCTCTCTGACATCATAAACTTGGGGTGATATGAAAAGCTTGAATACTTGAACATATGCTTGAAATGTTGCAAGAATGAGTTCCAAGTGTTGAAAAACACTTCCTTGAAAAAATAGGATTTAGAGAAGTGCGAAAAAAGCACATTCACTTATTCCTTCAAGTGAGAAAATAGCGTTTTGAAAGTGTTGAATAACACACACCAAAGGCACATTTTGTGCAAAATAAATAACACTTGAAAAATATCTTGAAACTTTGGAAAAACAGAAGGGTTAAAATAGCCTTGGCACCGAGATGGAAACCCTTGGGGCACGGGGGCTTAGAATAGCCCTACACTTGCACCAAAAATTGAGATGGGGTGATGTGGGAGGGCTTAGAGTGGCTTATCACACACCAAATAAACTTAAAGTAGGAAAGGGACTCAAAAATAAAACTTGTGGGTGGGCTTAGACCAGCCTCAAACCCACAATGAACACACATGATTCTTCTTCTTATATTCTTGATGGTACAAAATTTGGTAATTAGTGTCAAACAGTTGTGAGCTAAGCCCTAGTGAGAAATACAAATGAAGGCCAATCAAAGTTCCAAAGTTGGGGTTGAAAGCCTTGTGAATGTATAAAATAACCCTTTTCTAAAGGAGAGTAGAGAAGTAAGTCCTTAGTGCTAAAAGTATCTCAACTTGTGAAGTTTGGCCCTTGGTAAAAGTGCAAAGTAACCATTTGACGAGCACCAAGTTGGATGCCCAAAATTGAGGACTCTTTGCAAAGTACAAGATGTAAATGGCTATACTTGGAGTGTGATGCACATCGAAGACTCTTAGTACAAAGGTAAGATAAATCCTATTCCACTTGATTTATGCATCCATGGATCCATTTTGAAGATAAGGTTTAAAATCTCCTCAAAACTTCAAATGAGATGAACGCTAATTTCAAGATCTTGAGGATGCGCAAGATGTTAAAAATGAATAAGTAAATGAATTCTGGGTTTTGTGGTTCAGACCTCTAAGTAATCGCATGATCAAATCAGAGCCTCTTTTATGTTCCATATAGTCGATTTGAATAGATCAATCCAAATGCAATGAACACTCTCAATTTTACATCAGTAATGATGTCATGCAATACATTCCATCGCAAAGTTTGGTTATTGAATACCATATGAGGATCCGGAATGTTGGCCCCTAAATGCAGAGTCTACACATAGTGACATCATAAATGATGTCATACAACTACTCATTATCTGATATCACGTGATATCACATAGAAAATTCTATCCCATGTATATCAATCTAATAAGTAATCTATGGATTTATTTGATAAGCTTTTTTTGAAAATAGAGAACTCTTAGTTTCACACGCAGACTAAGTAGCAACCATCGAAGAAGATATGACATAGATCCTTGATGCTGAGGTGGCATCGATTGCACCATGGTAGAGCCCCACAAATTTTGTTAGCCTTTAGGTTTGTCCAGATACCACGCTGGAAAATTTGTCACATGAGAACATATTTTTTTAGCTCGATAAGAGGATGCCAGATAGACGTGAACTTCAAATGATTTTGGATTTGTCTTTTCTTTGAAGTGCTTGCTTAATCTCTTCCAAAACACTCGAACTACTTTCAGACTCAATTATTTTTTCAATCTTTTTTTCATCAAGCAATATTAATCCTAAGTTTTTGTATTGTTTTTCATATGTTTTTCTAAATTTGTTCAAAATATTTTCTTTTTGTAATTAAAGTAACATATATACATATGAATATATAGAACAACTTTGAAAATTATGTACAAAGTAGTGCAAGACATCAAACCACTTTCCACCATTGTCTCACTCATCAGTGGATTCTAGTAAAGACTTTGATTTAAATACGCCCTGTCTCACCACTATAGAAGCATTGCCCTCACAAGCACAAGAGTTAATGCGGTATTTCCTAAGATTCTTCCTATTCCTCCCATGATTCAAGCGGACTCTCATGATTTTCTTGGAGCTCAGAATGGATCTTGATCGAGTTCTTGCATAAGAAGGTCCATCATCCATTCACTTTTTCTTTATTCACATTTTGACTATTAATAGTTGCCTAAGATTAACCTTATATGAATAGTTATTCTAGACAAAGAAGTGGAATTCCTTAGAAATGCACCCAATCATCATAGGCACAAATGCACAAGCTCCAAGCAGAGATCCGGAGCCATTATCTATGGTTGTCATCCTCAAGCATGTTCCTTGTCTATTGGCCATCTAAATTTTTCATATACATTTTTAGATATCACATTTATCTATGACCTTGAGTCAGACAAGACCAAAGTTAAATATGAATCTCTTTCATTTCCTAATTTCACTTTTACTTCTCACATCCCTCTTGCGGAGAATTTTCCATTATAATCACTCTCAGATTCGCTTTTCTCATCGTCACATATGATTGGTCCATGAGAATTCCTATTTGCTTGACATATTGCAATTTCATCATCCTCACTATTGGAGGAGTCACTCAAAGCAATAGCTTCATTCATCACTTGAGTGCTCTCAGGTGCCTCTTGCATCTCTATATCTTCAGATAGGGCAAATCTCTATTTCTCTCTCAAGCAGTTTAAGGAAACTATATTTGAACTCATGCTTCACAATTCAAGAAGACTTGTTCCAAAGACATAGTTTAGTAAAATCTCATTTAAAATTTCCTTTTCATCATTATTCGTTTCAAAATCTGAAATTAGTACTGCCTTTTGAGATTTCGTCTTCTATTTATTTTCACTTTCTTTAACATTTTTTATCTTTTTAGTAGTTTTTTGGTTCCATTAATTTACTATTTTTGTTACTTGATTTGCAAATAACTTTTTTTTTTGAGATTCATTATTCTTGACAAGCCTCTTTCCACCTTTAATTTCCTTTCTTTCTACCTCTCAATGAAAAGTAGCAGGATCCTCAAAATGGGCTTCCTTTTCACTCTCTTTAGCCTTCTCCTCATAATTCTTGCTTTGCCTATTAGTCATTTTTTTTGGCTCTACCTCATCCTAGGTTTCATCTCTTCTCCTCTCATCCTCAAAATTAGCAATATGCAAGTAGAGACAAAAAAAAAAGATCCACGAGAAACTTCCAAACACTCTTCTACATGATTGCACATCTAGCTCTCACACAATCTTCGATTGAATAGTTATTTTGAGGTTGTGGCCTAATATCGTCTTCATTTCCACCCTCGAGTGGCTTTAACTATTATGTTGATGTGCTAGCATTTGTTTTCACAACAATTCATACAGTTTCTTCATTCCTCTCTTCTACTAGTTTACACAGAGAGGAAGATGAGATTTGAAGTCATAAAAGTTTCTTGCCTATATCTATGAATAATTGGTGTTCTTCTGCCTGCTTTAACTCTTCACATGCATAGGAAAAGCCTTCTTGTGCATCAAATTAGACACACCTTTTTGCTCCTATCCCTCAAAATCCCCTAGTTCCTCATCTAACATATGGCACAATATTTCTCTAATACATGGGCTGAACTCGTGGTACAAGATTCTTCTGACCAATAGGCAGCATTATAGGTGCAACCTGAGGCATTGTGTATCCCTCTGTACTCTGCATTAGTGTAGCATTTCTTTTTCTATATAACTAGTACCAGGATGAGCAGTAGTGAGATCTTGAAAACCCATGTAGTACACCTAATTATTTAAGCTATCCATGTCTCTGGATAGAGAGGTTTGCATCATCATAAGATTCTCTATTTGCTTGCTAAGGATCTCTAGTTCTAATTCCTTTGGTGTTTGAGATGTGGATGAGACATTAGCCATAGTTCATGTTGCAAACACATCTAGACCTACTAGAACATGTGTCTTCCTTGGTTGTAACGGAGTAGTCTCTATAGACCTATCATAAAGCATAGCCAGTTGTTACCGCATCTAACAACTTCCTCGACCTCTCTTCTAATTGTTGCCTAGTCTTCAGATACTCCTAAACTCTTTGCTATCTCCTCAATCATTCTCTCAACTTCAGTCTTATATTTAGGACTCAAAATCTTGATAGATATAATCACTAGGTCATGTTTTAAAGAGTTTACATCAACTTAAGGAAGTTGAGCAAGCCTCCTTAGGAGAACACATTCAAAGATGTGTTAAAGATGATGTGGGTTTTAGTGAATGCGTCCATTGCAAAAAAACCTCTCTACTGTACTGACCAAAGTCTTCTAAGTAGATGAGTTTATCTAATTCCTTTACGAAATCTCCCTAGATTTTCTCTATGCGTACTAAGAAGGATGTCAGAATTGATCGAAAAGCTACCCATGTGTCAATATGAGTTAACACCCCTTCAAGTAGTCCATGGATTTGAGCTTGTTCCTAAAAAGTCTCCAACAACGCAATAACGTTTGACCTAGTAAATTTTCATTTCCATCTTCAGATAGCTTGGACTACTCGAGCACCTTGTTTTTTCAATCTTTGACTCTTAAAATACTTCCGCCATCTCTCGTCTTGCTTGTCCTAGTATGTGGAACAATGTTGAGGGTAATTGGCTCGATGATTTCTCTTAACTTAGAGTATAGTTGAGGGAAAAGTCTACATGAGTCTTGAGCTAGGAGGTGAATATAAGCGTTTAAAGATATCTCTTTTATCTCTCATTGATCACCTAAGAAAAATCTATTTCTAAGGTCAGAGAATTTATTTCTAAGGTCAGAGTGTTTGTGAAAAGCTTGAGTCACTTGATCATTACTTTTACTTGATTTCTTGAACTTGATTCAATTTTCTTCTTTTCTATTTTTTATATCTTCATTTGTATTTTTATTTTGTTCTTAAGTGTTCTATGTTTTTTTTCATTTTCAATTTCCCTTTTTATCTTTCTTATTTTTATTTTTTTTCTTATTTTTCTTGTCTTTTTATTTTGAAGACTAAGGACTCATATTTTTCACATATCTATACAAAACGATTTAATTAAATTACGGGTCAATGTGAAGGAGAATTTGGTTTCTAAAGTTAGTTATTAGGGATTTCAGTTGGGAAAACCAAGGTTGTTGGTGGCAAGGCTTATCATCATCCAACCTTTGGTTAAATATTGTGACTAAGGGTTAAATCTGGGGGTTTCTAAGGGTTTAAAGTACGTTTTCCAAGGCTTAAAACTAGGTTTTAAGGGGTTTTTTAATATACACATGATGGATTTAAAGGGTTAGGGACTAGGGTTTGAAGGGTTAGGGTTATGAGTACCATTAGGGTTTCAAAGTGGTAAAGGTTCCTAAAGCTTCTTGGTTGAAATTTTAATACAAAAAAAGTTATCTTAAGGCTTTTTCTTTAGGGTTTAGAACGTTAATACTTGAATTTTGAAGGTACAAAGAATTATTGAACTTTATGCCGGTAATTTATAGTTTTCTAGGGTTAAACTAGGCCAAAGATCACTTAAAATACAAATGAAATGTTTTTCATCATGCAAGCAATTAAATCATTTAAATACCTGACAAAAATACAACTCTTTCTTCTCAGTATAGATAAATCATCAATTCACGGTCTGTAAAAGCAAAAAAATAAATTTTGAAAAAAAATCTTAATACACAATCTCCGAGGGATTGGGTCCATTGGGTCTATCATGATAGATGGACCTCTCAAGCGATAAAAAGTGCTGATAGATACCCATCTATCATGATAGACACCCTCTATCATCATAGACCACCCTATCGTGACAGACCCCTCAATGTATATGGAAAGACCACCCATCTTTCACAATAGACCACCCACTTCACAAAGTGCTCTATCATGACACATAACTTCTATTGCAACAAATGGTTCTATCATGATAGATTTGCCTATTGTTACAGATCTAGTCTATCATGATAGATAGCGTACATGATAAAATTAAGCTTTTAATTCCTAGCCCAAGTTTTATTTCCCAACCCAAAATTTAACAGTCGGTACTTGTAGTGCCTATAAGCATTAAATGAAACCATCGAAATTATGAAAGCTTTCAAATAAACACGGCCCAAGCCACCTCTATTTAAAAAATTTGAAGTTTCTTTCTTGCCATTTCGATCCCTTAGATTCTGACCCCCCCTCTCTCTATCGCTCTCTCTCTCTCTCTTATGTGACGTGTGCCTCATGAATTTTCCATGCAAACAAAAGGTGGCTATCTAATTTTATTCCTTCGTGATGACAGCCATTAATTTCGTAGACCAAATATCAAAAAGGTGGGCCGGAAGGGGATAATTCAAGGAGGTTAAAGATGCTTTAAAATTTATATGGAAAGGAACATTTATTGTAACGTCAAAATATACTTATCAATGACCATGTGAAGATGACTCAAAGGTATTACACATTAAATCATGTGTTTCCTTTTTTATTTTTGTTGGAATTCGTTGCGATTGTTCTATGTTAAAATAAAAAGGGTACTTTCACCCCTAAGTTGGACCAAAAGTGGTGTACTATGGGGGGTTCAATTTCACAGCCTTTGGCATGCATTACTAAAGAGTTAATAGGTGATGTCTTTTTTTCTTTTAGCAGATTCTTCACTATTCATAACATAACAAGCACTCTTCTGCATGATTGCATCTCTAGCTCTCACTAGAGCTTCAATTGAAAAGTTATTTTGAGGTTGTGGCTTTATATCTTCTTCATTTCCACCCTCGAGTGGCTCTAACTATGTTGTTGATGTGCTATCATTTGTTTTTGACAAAATTTCATACAGTTTCTTCATTCCTCCCTTTTTGCTAGTTTACACGGAGAGGAAGATGAGACTTGAAGTCATAAAAGTTTTTTTTCTATATCTATGAATAACTGGTGTTCTTCTGCCCACTTTAGCTCTTCACATGCATAGGAAAAGTCTTCCTGTGAATCAAACCAGACACACCTTTTTGCTCCTATTCCTCAAAATCCCCTAGTTCCTCATCTAACATATGGCACAATATTTCTTTGAGACATGGGCTGAACGGGTGGTACAAGATTTTGCTGACCAATTGGATGCACTAGAGGTACAACCTAAGGTATCGTGTATCCTTGCATACTCTGCATTGGTGTAGCATTTCTTTTTTTGTATAACTAGTGCCATGATGAGTAGTAGTGGGATCTTGAAAACCCATGTCGTCCATCTAATTATTTAAGCTATCCATCTCTTTGGATAGAGAGGCTTGCATCATCATAACATTCTCTTTTGCTTGCTAAGGATCTTTGGTTCTAATCCCTGTGGTGCGTGAGATGTGGATGTGATATTAACCATAGTTGATGTTGCAAACACATCGGGACCTACTAGAACAGGTGTCCTCTTGGTTGTAATAGAGTATTCTCTATAGGCCTATCATAAAGCATAGCCTATTGTTGCCTCATCTTACAACTACCTCTACCTCACTTCTAACTACTGCCTAGCCTTCAAATAGTTTGAACCTCTTCTACCTATTGAGAGAAAAGACTAGATGAGTCTTGAGCGAGGAGGCTAAAATAAGCTTTTAAAGATCTCTCTTTTATCCCTCATTGACCACCTAAGTAGAATCTATTTCTAAGGTCAAAGTGCTTATGAAAACCTTGAGTCACTTGATCTCCTTTCTTCCTTTGATCTAGCTTAAATTACTTTTACTTGATTTCTTGGACTTGATGCACTCTTGATCTTTTCTTTGACTAAGCTTGATTTCTTTTCTCCTTTTTTATTTCAAAAAGTTGCATATTTATTTTTACTTGATTTCTTAGCTATCTTTTTTTTATGCCTTTTTGTTTTTAAATTTGTAGGTTTTTATTTATTCTTATGTTATTCTTAAAGTTTTTATGTTTTTGTTCTTTTTAAAGAAGTCTAACTAAGATATGATAGTAGGAGTTTTATAGCCTAAGTAACAATTGAAGAGTGTGAAAGATGAAACATTTATACATGCAGAATATGAATGATCAAACTTAGAGAGGAAAACCTCCTTTTACTTGAATGAAAACAATGCAGATATTCAAAGAACTAGAGAAACGGATATCTGGAATTTTTTATCTGATGCAAACATTATGGCTTTTTGTATTTACACATCACACTTTTAGAGATCATATCTTGATCTACAAAACTCCAAACTAAGCATACTATGGATCGATTCAAAACAGGATATGTTTGTATAATGGCAAAGAAATTTAGGAAATTATGGATTTTTTCAGGTATGTGAAGGTTCGTAAATTTTCATAGTTCTCAGCAATTACCTATATCTTACAAACAGAGAAGGGGTTTGAATTGACTTCACTTCCAGGAATTCACGTATGATATATCTTAATTTTTATGATTGTTTTTAGGTCTTATAAAAGTCTTTTCAGGTACCACAATGGATTAGATATGCTTATATGTGCACTCTTGGGTTTATTTGTACCACTTTTTGTAATCAATTCATCGTGTTTGATGTTTTAGAAGTGTTTCAGGGACATCGGACTTTTCAAAAATTCTTTCAGGATCTAGCAAGCATGGATACATAAATGAAATGCATTTAGAATGGTTGATCATAGTTTTGAGCCTAAGAAAAGAATGTATCAATATGAAAATTGTACATGTATTTGATGTTTGGAGGAGATCAATTTGCAATTAGCTAAAATGATATGCATGTAGGTTATTCATCCATAGTCTCTTTCAAGGAAAATGAAGAAAATACGAAAATTTAATTAAACTTAGAATAATTACTTTAGTGAAGTAAGTATAGTTTACTCAAAGAGATAATTCATAGTAGGGGTTTTTCTCTATAGGACGTAACTCTAGCTTACTCCTATAGGAAAAGTCAAGTTTGAGCTTTTTTTCTTTTAGATTCCCCAAATAGGAGTGGCACTATCGTATTGAAAGATATAGAGAGATCAATTATTCGTCTAATTCAGATGACAACCCAAGGATTTGTGAACTAGAATGATAGATTTTGCAAATGACACAAGAATATTTTACGACAAAAGTTTTATTTGTGAGTACACGCAAAAAGGAATACCTAGAGTGGAATGAGGGCAAATATTTCATATTCGCGCATGAAGAAATGGGAATCAATTTTATTATGAAACTTTGTTCGTTTTAATATGGCTTTTTTATCTTTACAGAGTCTTGACACTTTTTTTCACATTATTACTCCAGCAGGGAAAGAATGCATTATGAACTAAGCTTGCTTGGTTAATTTTGCTTTATAGGGGTAATATTTTTTTTTAATATAAAGGAAGTTCAGCAATACCCTACTCTCCCGGACTTGAATTAAATAAAGAAAAGTACAAGAGAAGCGGACTTGTGCCCATGGGACCCCCCAAATCCCACAAAGCAGGGGAAGCTTTTACAGAGCTTAGATGGCATTACAAAGAAGGTTAATCACCCTCTCATCACCCTCATGTGGGGCCCACTTGGGTTTAAGCTTGTTATTGATCAAAAGGAGTACTTGATGATGCCTAAGGGGGGGGGGGGGGGATTTCTTACGGTTAACGATCCTTTTGCCAAGGAGGAACAACAATTTCTCAATTGATCATTCTTTGGGGGAGTTGCCGAAGTTGAGAGCACATCTTTCCCGCCAGATTTTCCATAGGACCTCCTTTCTGATGGCATTCTAGAGAGTCGCGGAGCAGCCGATCGCTTCTCCCACCAGGGCTTGCTTCCAACTGAGATGTTTCTCAAGTCTAATTTTCTTTCCAACCGTCTGTCGGAGTCTGATGGAGTTGGGGCAGGTCTAGAAGATGTGTGTAACATCTTCGATAGACCGGTAGCAGTGTTTGCACCAGGGAGGAATCCCACAGCATTTGTTAGCATTAAGGTTGGTCCAGATTCCATGATGAAGAATTTGCCATAAGAGGACAGACTTTTTGATTTCTATGAGGGGGTGCCACATAGCCTTGAACTTCATGTCCCATCGAAGCCGCGTCCATGACACGCACCACTTCTTGTTGAGGTTAACCTGACAAACAATCGTCTCTTTGATGTTCGGGATTTTTGATAGGCTATTCCCATTGTGCCATTTGAGACCAAGCGGGCTCGACATGTCATGTCCCATGAGAAGGGGAACTTTGTGGCAGTCCTAGGCGAGACATTTGCTTTGCAAGGTGTTCCATTCTTCATACGAAATGTTGACGCTAGGGTCAATATCCTCAAAGTTGATCCATCGATTGGTGTCTTGTTTCTAGAGATGTTTCCATTTTTTGAAGCCTTTGTTCCATAACTTCTTGGCATTTTGAATGTTCCAAGATTCCACACTCCGGATGCCATGGATCGGAAACCAAATAGAGTCGTTTTGTCTGATACCGTCTGCCCACCTCTAACACTGAGTCACAACAAAGGAGAACAAAGACATGTTCTCTATTCCTTTTTACCTAAAGACCATGATATCAAGCAATAAAGTGGGCATTTTACAATATCTAGAAAGCATCACTTGTTCTTGCTTGTAAATATTGACTAGAAGCTTGATTCTGTATCCCAAGTAGTCAAGATAGATATGTTAAAATACTTGGTGCCTTGAAAACTAGTTGTTCAGCACGATCAAGAATCCCACATCATGATCTTTGACAAGAGATTAGAGTTGAAGGTACAAGTAAGAATTGGGGAAACTCCTTCATTACATCTATAACCTCAACAAGCACAGATTATAGATGATTAAAAGCTACTCGAAAATCGTAGTACATGTGTTGCAAAAAGTCGAACATTTTAACAAGGCAATTAAGAGCATCCCCTTTGTATAGTTAAGATCCTCATTGAATGTTGGGCCAAATTTCACAAAAGCATTCCCAAGAGAAGATTATAATCAACAAAATTATACTAAGAAACATTCACACATTCATAAGAGAAATACTCAAGATAAGTCAGGCTTAACACAAAGTGGAAGCAGAACTCGGCATATTATTTCTATTAAAATGATGTTTTACATTTCATGTGTTTTACAAGAATAATATGAATCTACAATAGAAGCTGATCATAGCTTTCCTCAGGCTCAAGCATAATGGGATCCTCTGGAAAATTAGAACACATCTCCTGCCTCTCTTGGTCCAAGATTGGCTCTTCAAGGTCAGCCATGTCCCCCGGTTCATCTGCAACTGAGGGAACATGCTCCCTTGAAGCCGGTTGGAATCTCTTCGTGTCTGCAATGTGCTTCCTTCCAACCTCTTGGTCTTCATCTGGGCATTCATTCAGCCCATTGATTCTCATTCTAATGAAGCTCACTTGAACATCATCCTTCTCCACAACTATGCAGTGCTTGAACATCTTTAAGGAGCAAGCCATAGTCATTCTTGAAACAGTAGAAAACCACTTAGAGGCCAATCAACATCATGACTAATGAAAATTGTTAAGATGGAAATTACCTGTGCCCAAAAAAAGGTCTAGGACCCATTCATCATCATTGGAGAATAGTTGAAGCAATCTCATTATGAGCTTTTGTGGCTTCTGATAGGGGTTAACCAATGTCCTATCCCCAGCTACATGAAGAAGTTTCTTGGTAACGGCCGGGAACATGAGCACATTTGAGATCCCATTCTCATTGCAATGCTCCCTGACTCTCCTTTTGCTTCATCATAATAGCCAATTTTAATGCATTCAGTGGAGCTCACAAACCTATGCAAAGGAGTGTGATTGACGTTTGTCTTCACCCTGCAAACAAGAACTATAAGTGACAAAGAGCATCATTAAAGCCATGGAGATAGAAAGAAGATTACTTACCACGTGAGGCACTCCACAGCATGACATCTTGACTTCAGAGCAGTTGAAACAGAGAAAGACTGGTCTCTACTATGGAAAATTACTATCCTCCAAAGAGGAGACATAGTCAACTCTGCAAAATTAATGACCATCTTCCGAATCTGAGGGTGTTTGAAGGGTTCATTGTCATTAACTGATCCCAACATCCTAAATCCATAGGGTATGTCTGCTATAAGAAGGGAGAAATGCTTTCTAGGCACAACAGAACAAATATTGTTTACATCGCTTTAGAATACATTGTAATGTACAAGCCTAAGGGGGTCTAGGGGATTGGAGAAACATTTCAGATCAGGTTCATCATCAAAATCAATCTCCTTGGCTTTCAGTCTGGATTTCTCATGCCTTGCTCTTTGAATGTGAGCCAGGAATGCAGGGGGGCAATCATCTACTAGCTTTGCAGACTTACTCTTCTTTGGTTTCTATAGAATAAAGTGGAAAGACAATTAAATGAGCTCTTCAATATAGCAAACGAAACATAAGGCTTCGATGCATGGCATCGATTTTGTGTGTGGGTCGATGCCAAGCATCAACTTGGGGGCATAAGTCGATGCCTAGCACCGACTTATGCCAGCAGGTTGATGCCACGCATCGACTTATGCCCCCAAGTCGATGCCAGGCATCGACTTATGCCACAAGGTCGATGCCAGGCATCGACATTCAGCAGTAAGTCGATGCCAGGCATCGAGTTCCTACTAAAAGCCTGGCATGGAATTGGTTAGGTGAATCAAGGCATCTAGTCTAATAGCAAACCAGGCATGCTCTCTGAAAGAGAACCTACCCAATCACGAAACAGGATAAAATATTCTGATAAAGCTTTGTAGGATGATGTGGTTGGATAGTCTGCTTGGACCTCTGCCCAAGAAAAGCAACCCAGCCTCTTCATCATCACCTCCTGAATCTTCATGTATACTTTATGACTACAGTCACAGAAATGAAAAAGAGACTAGGTTAGACCAGAAACATGGGAGGAGGGTAAAAGGATGTGAGAATAACATACATACTTATTGAGCTCAGTCACCATCTCCTCCAGGCTTAACTCCTTGGAGATTACCCTTGACAAAGTTGATATAATCAATGTATCATCTTTGATTCCTTGAAGGGCCCTCCATGGTGTCAGCTTCATGTCCTCAGGAGCCTCTTCAATTGAGAGGTCAACTTTCATTCCCTTTCCCTTCAGATCAACCTATGGGTCTGGCCTCCACTTCCGTTGCTTCTAGCCCTTGACCTCCTTGTTCTCCCACATTGTGAAAATTTTATCCTGTAGATCCCAGATCTCACCTGTTCTAAATGCCAGTTGAAACCATGGATCATATTTTCTCAAAGCATCAGAATTTCTATTCTCATCCATTGCAATGCCAACCTCAATAAGGCATTGCTTTCGTAGATTGGTATGTACTCTTCCAGCTTCCTTCACGAGACAATCTTCATATTCATGGTGGAAGAACCGAATTCTCTCTATGGAGGACATTTTCTGCCTGTAGTCATTGTCATGTTGTGATCCCAAGCAAGAGGCTTGGCTTCCTCAGTTGTAAAACCAACATATATTTTGCACTCTGCATACCTAAAGAACAATGTGGTGGGGTGCTCCTTTACTAGCTGTCTACGGGCCTCTGTAGAGTGTGAACCACCAATCACATAATATGTATAATCCTCAAACAGACCCTCATTGAACTCCTCCACAGAGCTGCACTCATTCGGATCCACCATGACAAGGAAAGGCACAACAGTAGCATGCGGATTTATCTTCATTTTCTTCTTAAGATTCTACACGTGCAAATTGTGTGGCTCCCTGATCTCAAGGGGCCTCCTCCTAGTGATTGGATCCATTAGTGGCCTATGGATGATATTGATTGGTAGGTGGAACAACTGCCCCTTCTTCACAACTTTTCTTCTAGCTATGTCCTCCCTCATCTTGTTCTCCTTAGTACCAAGAACACCCGAGGCAAGCTCCCCACTAGGTGCAACTATTATATCCTCAGAGCTAGAGCTTGAGTCAGAAGACTCCTCATCAGCAATTCTCTTCTTTTTCTTCAGGAACTTTTTCTGCACGCACCCCTTTCCTTTACAGGGGTTTTCATCTTCTGTTGTGTTGGCATGATGTTGCCCTGGATCCGTGGCATCAAGTCCTTGATAAGATTCAATGAGTCCCTGCATATCTCTGCAAGCCTCTCTAGAACACAACAATCTGGGCACAAGAAATCCATCTTGCATATAACATTTCTTAAACCTTTCGATGTCTCTACCAGGACAAGGAGGTCGTCAGAATCCTCATCTTCATAATCCAGTTTGAACACAAGGCCATACTGAAAACCCTGTGTTGTGATCTTTCCTCTCCTGTACCCTTGCAAACACAAGTAGGATTGCATTCTTTTCTTCCACATATTGAAGGCACCACTCCAGGTTTGTCATGTCTCGAAGTGGACGATCTATCCTTAAGACCTCTACGTCCCTTGAACTTTCCTTCCTAGTTGCATCATCCTCAGGTATTTTGATGCTACTCTGTCCACCAGAAGACATTCCAACCGGATTGCTGGCCTTCTCAGAGGATAAGGATGCAATGTTTTTCTTTGGTTTTTCTTGGTGACCAATGCTTCTGTCACGTTGCTGATCCACAGAGCTCATTGTCACTTTTAGCTTCTTGAAGGGCCTCTCACTTTTGGACTCAGCATCCCTGAAAGGGCTTAGAAATATGAGCTCAAACATTAATGTGTTTTTCAAGGGTCCAAGTCGATGCCACGCATCAATTTGAGGGTGCAAGTCGATGCCTGGCATCGATTTGCACCCTCAAGTCGATGCCTGGCATCGACCTCCACACAAAGTCGATGCCTCGCATCGACTTGCACCGAAAAGTTGATGCCTAACATCGACTTTGCACCCTCAAGTCGAGGCCTAGCATCGACTTTGAGGCCACATTCGATGCCAAGCATCGACCTTCCAGGTTGATGCGAGGCATCGACTTGAGTGTTTAAGTCAATGCCAGGAATCGACTTGACAGTGCAATTCGATGCCAGGCATCGAATTTAAGTGAAAGTCGATGTCAGGCATCGATTTGAGGGTGCAAGTCGATGCTAGGCATCGAGTTGGACCCCAAAGTCGATGTGTGGCATCAACTTGCACCTAAAAGTCGATGCTTGGCATCGACTTACACCATTAAGTGGATGCTTGGCATCGAGTTGTACCCTCATTGGATCTATATTTTATGAGCTAAGAAAAATAAAAACCTAGAAAGCATACTATTTACTCAAACATACTAAAGGAAACTTTTAAGAATCTTTTTTGTGGTATGATTTTGTCTACCTTTTGGTACTCTTGCCAACATTCTTCTTCTCCATGAGAGTTGCCTGCTGGTTTGCTGAGCTCTGTGCTCCATTGCTATCTGTGCTCTATTGCTCTCTCTTGCTCATGGATTTTGGAAATGAGAATGATCTCCTCCTCTACTATTTATAGGCAATTGGGTAACTTGAACTAGAGACTAACTGGATCTAACTAAATGAATCCAGTTGCTAACTAGATCTGTCAACTTATAACCACTCAGACAAATAGGTTGTTTCACCTTGACTTTAGTGAAATATTTATAGAACCTTGCAACTATTTATATACATTTGCATGAAATTTACGCTTCGATGGCAAGATTATGGTATGTACATGAGGAAGGCTAATCTCATGTATAAATTGTTTCTTAGAATCTCTTGCTTGGGGGAAAATCAAGTCTAAGTTGTGTTGAATATGGGAGATTAATGACATCTTTATAGTCTTATCCTTCTCACTTCCGTTCATATTCACATTTATCTTGTAACACGTTGTTGAAAAGGAAAATCAATGTATGAATAAAGGTTCAACAAAGAGCTTTGGGGTTCAAACGTCTTGAACAACAAAATAGGTTGGTAATTTCAACAAAATAGGTTGGTAATTTCAAACGTCACTCATTGTCTTTGCAGAAAAGAGAAAATCAAATGAAGTTATCTTATAGCATCCAACGTTCAGGTAAATCTTAGATTCAAAATTCATTTGAAAATCTTTTGTAACAAGCGGTTTGCCACGGATATAGCTTTTACACATAGTTCTTACATATACTTTTCCGTGTACCTCTTTTACACATAATTCTTTCTGAATATACTTTCATATACCTCTTTGATATCTAGCCAAGACCACAATAAAACCTAATCCTTGAAATCTTAACCAAAGGTAAAATTTCTTCTTGTAAAGTCTTCAATGGCACTACTCCAAACAGTTTTAATATCTAATCCAGTTGGAACTCAACTCGGATATATTTTGATTCACTCATAATGCTAAAACTCAATGACTCATATCTAGTTTGAAATCAACTGTGTATCTCATCTTTCAAAAGTGAATCAAACCTTTGGTTCCCTTATTAGTGTATATCTGAGTAATTAAGTACTTTAATTTTAGGCTTTAATGTAATTTGATGTTTAATGCACTTTAATGTACTTTAATGAACTTTTGATTTCATATCTACTTGATGTGACATTTGATGTGACATCTTCACTTGATCTCGGATTTCTACTTATTTAAAAAGGTAATTGATCTTCAATCTTCTTTGAACTGAGTGAAGATGAGCTCAATCTTTTCAGTGGATGCTTGGGCATCAACTTCCTCTGCTCATATTGATATAGTTTTGGATTCATTGTTCTTAGTTGACCCTTTCCTCGTAAGTGATGATCCCTATGGTTTAGAACGTGGTGATGATTCTATGTTTTCTGTTGAATCATTTAAGTTATCCAATTCACAGTGCAATGTTGCTCAACCAAATGCACCTCTTCATCTCCCATCTGATCCAACCATTGATCTCCCTTCTGACTCAAGTGCATGTGGAGCAACGAAAAAGCGAAGCAAACTCAATCTATTTTTTAAATGAAGGCCTCGTGAAGTAAGTCAAAAAAGATTTAAATTTCTTACTTCAGATAGACAGATTGCATTGGATATTGTGAAGCATTGTTGTGGTTTGAAATGTTTGGACAATTTAGGAATGAAGAAACTAAAGCACCTAAGAGAGAAATTCCTCCATTTAGATAGGGGCTTATGAATGGGGATCTCATTTTGGATACGTTCCATGTTGGGACCAAAGGATCTGTTGGACGTCATGCAATGAATTGGATGATGAACTATTTTAGCTTGCATTGTGAGGTTATGCCTATAACTGGAAGGTTGCACTTGTCAGATAACTTTACTCGTCGAGAGGTATTTCAAATATATAGAGAAGACATGGAAAATAGAAATGAGAAGTATGTGTTGTATTGTCACTTTACTCGATTATGGAAGGAAGAGTTTAACAATGTGTCTATTCCTCGTAAAGTTAGAATGGGTGAATGTTCAGTTTGCGCCACTTTGAAAAACATGGCAAAGGGGGCTACAACACCACAGGAAAAGGATAATTTTAGAAACCTTCTTAACAACCATCGTGAGAAGATAATACTGCAAGAGAGAATAAAAATTCTACAGTCTTTGGATATTTAAGCATGCTTGTTGAAAAAGAGGTATTTCAGAAGGTTAAGGTAAATTTCCTTCTGGTTGGCCACACTCATGATCACATTGATCAAATGTTAAGTACTTTCTCTAAGAAGTTGGCATGTAACAATGCTTTTACTCTTCCGATTTTATCTGAGCTGATTTCAGAAGCATATACTCCAAAACTAGAAGGTCAACAGCTCACACAGATTTATAACTTTAAGCACTTTTGCTCAATGGGCCTTGATAACAGTGCTAAGGTTTTGGCTCTATTGCACAATATTAGTTTCAACCATGTATTCTTGATGAGGAGGGTTGATGAAATAACCCTTTTATTTGCAAAGCAGTATTCATCTTCTCCTGGGTGGGAGCCTAAAGAGGGATGCAGATTCTTATTGTAGGTGCGTAATTTGTCTACAGTGTATGGTGCAGAACAATCACCATATGAAGATAAAAACAATACAAAAAGATGTGGAAATGTGGTTGATCAAATAAAAGCTGGATGCATGCACTCATTGAAAAGAAGAGACATATTGAGCGTGCAAAAAAATATGCTAGAGATCAAGATGTATCTTGGTGGGAGGACTTTTTCAATCATCAAGAAGAGATTATACAGTATACAATTGCAGGTCATTGGCCAGTTGATGTTCCATTCACATGGGATTTTTGTACACAAAGATCTGTGAATGTGGCCCTAGCATGTAATGCAGATGCACTTCAAAGTTTTATACATCTACCAGAAACAAATATTTATGTAGGCACAAGGATGACAAAACAAGCAAAAGCAAGATGGCAAGGAAATTTGATAGAGATAAATGTTGGAAGACTTATTGCAGTACTTGCTGATGGTGATGAGGCTACCAGACCATTTTGGATTGCAAAGGTTTAAGAGATAACTAAAGATATTGATCAGAGAAGAATAGAGGCTTTGATGGTGCATTGGTATTACACTAAAAGTAGTAATGCATTCACAGGTAAATATAACTTAGAAATGGTGTGTGATACTAAACGAACAGGTTCAAGAAAGAAGAAGAATATTCGAAGCACATCCACTCTTAAAATGGATGATGTAGATATTCTTGTTTATGATTTTTCCTTGACAAAAATAGGTCACTTGAGGAAAGCAACCATCAATATGATAAAACAAAAGCTTCCAGATGTATGTGGTACAGGAAATCATAGGCAAACAAGAAGATTTGTGCATGATCCTGCAGAATTTGCTATGTACGTGGATGAAGATAGAGCTCTTGTGGATATAGAAGAAGAAGAAGAGAGCTCTCAATAGTATGAGACTAAATCAAGTGCATCAGATGATGAGGGTGTAGACATAGATCGACATAGTTGTGAGTTGCATTGAAACTCTCTAACATTTTTAGTGCTTATGTAAATGCCTTGAAGTAGTTTGGTTAATGAAACCATGTTTTGTAGCAATTTGGAATAACAATCGGATATCCAACCATTGAAAATATGTCTAAAATGTTATTTTTGTATAAGAATTATTTAGTTTTACATTCTTTATATAGATTTTAGACATGTCAATGTCTTATCATATAGATTTTGGACATGTCAATGTCTTATCATATACATTTTGGACATGTCAATGTCTTATCTAGTGAAATTTTGACTACATTTTGAGCTCTTTTTTATGAGAAAATGACAAAAAATGTCAAAAAATCACATGTTTTCACTTCAGTTTTGTAATATATGTATACTAGTACAAAGGAATCTCAAACATAAGCTGCCATTTTCTTGATTTTTGAAAAGAGTGTTCTCTTTTTATGACATAGTTCTCGTTTGTTACGACTCGCTGTTCTCTAGTCTTCACTTATTCTTGTGTAGCTTTTGACTTTATTCCAACTCTTCCATAGGGAGCACACAAGATTTGAGCCTTTCGGGAAGACGGGGATCGACGAAAACAACAAGGTCAAGATGTCAAGATTCTTCCAATTCGGGAAACCCATGAGAGCGAGCTCATTCTTGTTTCTGAAGATCAACTTGGCCCACGAGGCCTCCCCATTGCACCAAGCCTTAATCATCCATTTGGCCACCAGTTTGTTAGCCATGCACACAATGTCGAGGATACCAAGGCCCCCACTATCTCTATGGACCACTTGATTTTAGGCACCCCCCTCCTATTGTGGTCGCCCGTCCAAACAAAGTTTCTACAAATACTATCTAGTTTGGAAAGATCTTGCTCTTTCAGTCCCCAACAAGAAAGGAAATAAATGATAGATGAAAACAGGAACATGTTGATAACCATAGTGTGGCCAGCTAGATTGATTTGCATACCTCTCGAGTAGTTAAGCTTGTTTTCGAGTTTGACCGACACCCAGTTCCACCACTATTCCATAGAGACACCAAACCCCAAGGGAATCCCAAGAAGCCGAAAATTTTGGCCCCGCGGAATGATTTGATAGCCATGATCAATGAGAAGGTCCAACTGTGACCCAACAATAGCTCTGAAGGCGGTCTTCGAGTTGTTGATTGTGGATCCAGAGGCTTCACAAAAAGTATCCTGACACCTCCAGAACGTCTCCAGGCTGGTATTATCATTGTGAACAAATGTGTTCATATCATCGGCAAAAAGTCTCATGGTGATCTGGCCGTGGTCATGAGGCAAACTGAGGCCTTTGATATTACCGGCTTCAACCTGATGCTCCACCAGTCTTCTAAGCCCTTCCATGGCAATGGCAAAGAGAAGGGGGGCCAAAGGGCACCTTTTTTTGATAGATCTTCTAAGTTTGATCACCTTCGAAAGTTTGCCATTAATGTTAATTTGGGTCGATGAGTTTCCGAGAACGGTTGCAATCAACTTGGTGAATTTCTGACTACATCCAAGATCTTGAAGCGACTGTAGAATATAATCCCATTCCAGCCTATCGTAGGCTTTATCAAAGTCGACCTTGAGGAAGACCACATCTTGTTTAGACTCATTTGCAAAATCAAGACCTTCCCAGATATCTATAATGGTTTCCAAAATTGACCTGCCTTTGATAAAACCTTTTTGGTCCTCGCTTAACCACGCTCTCAAATGGCAAGAGATTCTGTTGGAAATGACTTTGGCAATGATCTTGTATCCTGTTTGGAGCATCGTAATAGGACGCTAGTTCTCTATTCTGTTCTTTTCACCTTTTTTGTGTATTAACTTGATAATGCCATTGTTGATACAAGAAGGAAGCGCGACAAACTTGAGCGCCTCTTGCCAAACCAGATGAAGAGGGGTGGCAACCACCAACTTGAAGGATTTAAAGAACTCATTAGTGATCCCGTCGGTTCCCGGGCTTTTACGAGAAGGGAGAGCATCAATGACCTCGATGATTTCTGCTTTAGAGATAGGGGCATCGAGCATAGAACAAAGGTTGAGTGGTATCCTGCTGGGGAAACCCTAGATAGGGCTGCCATACAGTCCCTTCTATGGTGGGAGAGGGGGTTTGAGGTCCCCAGGAGTCTCGTGAAGTACCCTTCAATGATCCCAAAATTATCTTCTTCCGTATTGCATACATTTCCATTTGATTCAAGTAGAAGGGGGATCGATTCTCTGTTATGTTTCCTTTTAAGGATAGGGCACATCTCTTTGGTGGGTTTGTTGGCTTTGCCAGCCCACCACTCCTTGAAGAAAATTTGCAAATTTCTCCTTTGTATTTCTTCCCCGTATTTGAGCAATGCTCTGATTTTTCGAAGACCTTTCTGGGATTGAGATTTTCCTTTGTTCACTTCCTCCTCGAGCTTCCGGAGTCTATGATATAGAGCTTCTCTACAAGCCCACCGCACAGTCTCGAGCATCTTCTTGGATCTAATCATGATCTGTCGTGACTTATCGACCGCACTTCTCCACCACTATGCTGGGGATAAGCTGGAGGCGAACGCCTCCTTCCACACATCAGCAGTTTCTTGATGGGCGAAGGGGAGAGAGAAGGAGGGTGCACTGGCGTGGAACCAAGGAGCCTTATGGATCTTGGTGGAAGGTTGGAAAGTGATAACGATTGGGTAGTGATCAGAGATGGTGAGGTCGGTGCATTGCGAGAGGGAAGGGTGGCCCCACTGATGAGTAAAACTCTGAGAAAGGTAGCATCTATCAAGTCTAGCTTTCCTCAAGTCCTGGCCCGCTTGGAGATTTGACCAAGAAGAGCCATTCGAATCTTTGAATTCTACCAAATCCAAGTACATTTTGGTTTTGTCCCAAGTTTCTTTCTCCCAACCATGGATGACCCTGCCCTTGCCCATCCATCTGTCCATAGGGTCCTCCACCATGTTGAAGTCACCACAAGTAAGCACGTTGCGGGGGAGCGAGTCCAAGAAGGCCTAAGTATTCAGTCTCCCCATTAGGGGCATACAAAGAAACTAAAGTAAAAGCACCAAAAGAAACAGCAATCCATCGATGACACTCATCTTCAATGGAGTTCTCAAGCTTTTCGAACCAGAATTGATTAATACCGATTATCGTTCCATCGGACCCCCGTTGGTGCCCCGTTGAAATCCATACATGGGTCGAGGAGACATGTCTAAGCCATTTCTGGAGGTCTTCTCCATCAACTTTAATCTCTTGAATACATATAAATTCTAGGTTTAGGCTAATGTCGCGAAGCCATTGACCAATAGTGGTCACTCTTGAGGGGTCGGTTAGCCCTCTAGCATTTAACGAGATGATGATCATTGTCGTAGTGAGCCCTCTTTGCGGGAGGGAGCTTTATCCCTTCTTTTCTTGGATTCATCTTTCTTTTTCGCTGGGATCGGGTCCCGATTTAGCATTAATTTCTTGTGAGGGCTTTTCTAGGGTAGCTCCATAGGTTTTTTTCCTTTGTGGGATGCCTCCTACTAGGAGGAACTGGGCACCATATTTGACACCGTTTCCAAAATAGTCGATCCGATGATGGAACTTTCGCTATCCATGTTATCTTCGTTACTAGTAGTAAAGCCATCTTCTTTGCTCGTAGCGTAACTCTCTTGGAAGGTTTCTTTATTGTCAGGGATGTTTAGGGCTTCGTCATTGGTGTCCATCTGAAGTTGGTTTCTACCTGGCTAGTCAAACTCATTGATCTTCTTTTCAAGATTGCAATACAAGTTGCTGGAGGGGGTAACTAGCATGTTGTTTCGCTCAAAGGTCGCCCTAGGGCTTCTTTTCCTTCTTCTTCTGACTTCGATGAACCCATCTGCATCAACTTCTTGATTTAGGAGGCCCTTGAAATCCTCTTCCTTGGTTGAGTGAATCAATGCCCCTTTGTTGTCTTGACCGTTTCTGGGGGTTTCTTGATTTCGCTTGCTTTTTTGTCTCAAAGGGCAATCCTTAATCCTGTGACCTTTTTGGCCACAATGAAAACACGCATTGGGAAGGTTTCTGTAATATTTTCAAAGTTGAGTGTGTAAGATGGCTGAATGTAGAAATTTATTACAAAGTTGAGTGTGTAAGATGGCTGAATGTAGAAATTTATTTGTGTAAGATGGTTGAATGTAGAAATTTATTAGAAAGTTTTCCTGTTCCTTTTTTTTTTACTTCCCATGTGGTTTATTAAGGCTAAGGATATCGAAAAACAACACATATAGATGACTATGTACATTCTACATAGGGGCCAATGTGAGCAATGATTAATTAATCTTTTCCACATGACGTCCAAGCCATTTTTCCACATCCCTTCCCATGCCATTTTGAAGATGAACTAGGTGGAAGGAAATGTTATAGAGATCTACGCCTGAATACGGGGCGCATGGCTATGGAAGCTTGGAATGAGAGCCACTCTTTAAGTAAGAGTGGTGGATGGGAAGAGAAGGAAGAAATGAGTTTAACAAGCAAGAAAGAGGATATAAACAGTCTCGTGGTTGAGTCACCGTCAAATTCAACATGCGTGGATAAGCATTCACCTTCTATGTGTGTGTGTGTTTTCTTTTTCTGTCCTATAATTCTTCTTTGTGTATGGTCTCATGGAGTAACCATCGTCTTCCAAGAGATCTCTTCAAAAGCGCCCCTCAAGTTCTTTGCGTATGGTCTCATGGAGTAACCATCGTCTTCCAAATCTCTTCAAAAGCGTCCCTCAAGATGTTTCTGATATAGGGAAGAGTTTTTCTTTTAACTCTCTAGAGCGTGTTCTTTCCCTCTCTCTGTCTCACTCTCTCTCTATGGGCTCATGCCAAAGATGGAGGAATAAAGTCATTGAGATTCAAAATCAAACTATATATAAAGCATGAACAAGGAGAGATAAAAGAAAGAAGAAAAAGTATGTGAAATGAATCATTTGAAAAAATCTAATGGTCAACAAGGTTAGTTTTATAGAGTTCCAAGATCAAACTTTCAAAAATAAAGTTTTTCTTTGACACACATGGATTTCTCTTGTCTTTCTCTAGATCTTTAGAGTCTTCCAATTTTCCATTCTAAATTTAAAACTTCTATTCTTTTCATCCTTTCCAATTTTAGTTTCTTGTTTTTTTTAATTTGAGTACTTCTTTAATTTTTTTATATTGGTTTTCTTCCTTTCTATTTTTATATATTTCATTTGTATTTTTATTTTTGTTTTTAATTTTTCTATTTTTATTTTTCATTTTCATTTTTCCCTTTTTATCTTTCTTTTTTGTTGCTTATTTTATTTTCTTTTTATTTTGAAGACGAAGGTTTCATATTTTTACATATGTATACACAAAGATTTAATTAAATTAAGGGTCAATATTGAGGAAAAAATTGGTTTAAAAAGTTCCTAATAAGGGATTTTATTTGGAAAAACCAAGGTTTTTGATGGCTAGATCGGAAAAAGAGAGGAAATCTGATTTTTGAGATTCCCAAAACACTCTTTCATTGTGAAAAACCTGAATTTTACTTCATAACTTCAGAGACTACTATCATCCCCAATACATGTGTTCCACTTCTAAATCCTTGTTCAAAAAGAGGCCTATCTAGAGATTTCTCTTTTTCCCCATCATGTGCATACACGTTTCCCATTACATTTCTTTTATAGGATTCACAAAGTACCTTCCCCAAACATTAAATTTGTCCAAAATGCAACCTATAAAAATAATTAAAATGATCGTGAGGAGTGATTTGATGGTGGAAATACCTCCTTCAGGTTCTCATTTTTATGAATCTATTTATTCCCGATGGCACTCGAGGATATATTCTTCATGTATCTTGCATTTTCTCCAAAACAAGTTATGTTATCCACCTTCATTTGCCTCTCCAAAATGGAGATTTAGCATGGACAAAGATATATCATACCTATATATAAGAGTGGATCTGCAAATGTTTCATGAAAAGAGCCTCAAGTAACCATGTAGATGCCTTTATTTAGGGCGTTTAGTCAAAATGTGCTTTTCACGAAGACATATAGTTTGAGCAACTCTGTGTCTACCATTTAAGAGAGAAGGTAGACAACCATGTCATCCTCATGGTGGATTGGAATACGGGCTGGTGGAAATAGTCTTGCACCATGACCTGTCCTGAAACATGTCTACAGGTGTAGTCTTTGTTGAATCATACAAGGAGATGGTCCTCCCTTGCACGTATGGATTTTGCGCTACTCAGATAGTAGTGTTAAGCTCTCATCAATCTTTTGGAAGCTTGAGCTTCCATTGAAGGTCACAACGGTAACATAGAGAGATTGTCTTTCTAAATTTCTCCCACCCAACACCCAAACAATTGTAATTGTGGTTCCTCACGAATCACTCCTTCTTTCTTCCACCTTTCTTAGGCAATTACATCATTATCATGCCATGTAGCCATAGATCCAATACAAGGTATCCCTACATCATGTGACAAAAAAATAGAAAGTTTTCCTTATTTCATGAGTTCGACCATTTCTCGTATCAGAATCAAGGATAGAATTTTCATTTGGGGATGTAGGAAGTTTCAAGTATTAGATTTTGATTCGTCCATAAGATTTCCCAATCACAAGTATTTCTTCATAAATATGTTGGGACAAGTGAATGAAGATGTCCTTATAGAATATATTTAGTTAAATTCAAAAGTTTTCATGTAGTGATAAACTATAAATCTTTTCAATTACATCTTTTTGAAAAAGGACTCAGCCATCTAAAAGGAAAGTTGATGTAAATGATGGCTTAGAAAGTGAAAAACAAACATCTTCCACGATACAATTTTTTAGCAAGGTAGTGAATTGCTCGGAAAGAAACTTTATGGCATGCTATAGTTGGGAAAATTTGTGATCCCTAAAGTTGGTTCCAGTCCACAAGGCTAGATAAAGCATGCCAAAGTTTCATAAAATTAAGGATTTCTTAAAGGTGAAATCCAAAAGCATTAATGGACGCTAATAATTAAGCACTAGACATGTTCTTATAGATCCCTCAGGTAATCACTTAAAGCTTCAATTAGAAGGAATCTAAAGAAAATAAGTAATAAACTCTTATCACTACAAGTTGGTTGAGTAAGCACCAATAGATCTCGAACATAAGGAATCCAAGTAACTTCCAAGTATATTGGTTGACTTTAAAATACCTTAGGAAAGAAGGTTGATTGTTTGTTCCATCTTTTCAAGTTTCCAAGACAAAGTATGAGTCGAAGCATAAGATGATAGAATGATCTTGTGGAGTAAGCTCTTGAAACCTCGTAAATATCAAATAGACCTAATGTCTTTACTTCAATTTGTTACTACAAGATTTATGTAGAAAGGTACTCTATAGAGTCATCTTTGGACTTTAGGATACGTAGAACCCACACTTCAATGTGAATATAATGTAGGGTAGTATGGGATATCAAGTCTCATACTCCTATTTATGTAGACAAAATGTTATGGGATGGTGAAGATTGGGATGGTATGTATCTGTTATTCTTGGAATAACTCGTGAAGTGAGAATGAATCTCAAGAAGATTAAAAATGAAAGGTGTAAGTTCAAGTTTAAGGTGGTCAATAGCATGACAATTTAAGATAAAATAAGCTAGCCTAAGAGTTAATTAGCCGAAGTTGAAGCACCCACTTGACAATGAAACTTAGTGACATTAATCTATTCATTCAAACTGATTCATATAAATTGCAGTTCAAGAAAGAATTCTTAAGAGATTATGAATGGAAAGATTATCTTAGTCCTAGTTGAAGCATTTATTTTGGTAAAGAAGAAATTTCCTAAAATATCATCCAATGCCTTATATCCTAGTTCAAAATTTCCTCCACTAAGAAAAGCCTTTTTTCTAGAGCCTCTTGGCGTTTTGAAGGTCCCCCGCTTCCTCTTTATTGATTTTAGATACCACAAACCAAGTACAGACATGTTGTATAGTTCTGACAACCCACTTCCAATCATCAACGAGAGGGATTCTCACGGATACAAGTACATGCTTTTTTAAGAGAACCAAACCCTTTTCGCGTAGAAGATGCACACTCATGCGCGCTAAATAGACAAGGACACGTGCTACCAATGTGTCGTGTCAAGGTTGCAAACTTGGCTGAAATTGCTTTTCATATTTCCAATCGCTTTCAAGTTTTTGGACCTCTTCTACAGAACTTATTTGTCCTTGCTCTGTTAATTGAGTACATCATTCTGAAACAAGGAGTACATGAAAAGAGACGACATGAAAACTTTCAACTGCTGCAAACTCACATTGGGAGGAGACGATAAACATCATAGTGAAGGTAACAAATTATCCATTAGCTCCATTTAAGAACTTATTTCCTATTCCCCAAACATATGTATGAACAAAATGATGTGGATAACAACTGACATACTTACTCTTTTTAAATGGTAACCTCGTTTGCTTACCCGATTCCCAAGCATTACACAAATTCTTGAAATTCTAATAAAGAAGGTTTGTTAATCCAACTCCATGCATTTCAAAATTTTATTATTGATATGTCCATACCTCTTTTGCCAAATATCCACTTCTATTACTTTCTTGCTTCTATATGTGAAGTAGCTTGTGTGGTTGAAGTTTGGCTTTACATCAAATGTGAGTAGAATTGCCTCCCACATTTGGCCATCATTTTGTATCCCTGTTTAAGGTTCTCTACAAAGAATCCTTTCTCATTGAACTTGACCTAAAGTCTTCTTTCAATCACTTGACACATAGAAACAAAGATCTTTGTATTTTTTGAAACATGGAAAAAATCCATCAAACACTTAGCCTTCTGAGAACCATCGAACATAAAATAACATGTATGTGTAGTGGCATGGGTGATATTATCACCTGTCTCCACATGACGCTCATTTGATCCTACTTGCATAATTGAGAAGAAATCCTTGTTTCAGCTCATGAGATAGGTACCCACTAGCAATATACCATATGTTGGATCCTTGTATGTTTTAGTCACTCATCTGTATTGTGGCTTGTATAATTTCATTTTCATCTAAATTAGAAGCGTAGTACTCCCTCTTTGTATAATGAGTTAATCCATAATATCTGATAACAATCCCTTTGATAGTGGCCATACTTGCCACATATGCAGCATGTATCTAAGTTATTTTTGTTTTAGGCTTGATTGTACTTCCTCCTCTTCCTTAATACTTGCCTCTTCGTCTTGATGAAGAAGACTTGCTCCCTTGTTGTTGATAACACTCTCAATTTGAACTTCCTCCTTGCCTTTCTTTGCACCTCACTTCATTTCCTCCTCTTTTGTTATCTGCATAAAATTCTTGGGCTTCATTGCCCTTCACCTTTGCGCCTCCACTATTCATCTCTTTAGTGAGCATCAAGATCACTAATTGCAAAGTCAAGAAATTTATCTCTAAAATACACATAAGTGGTGTAAGCCTTCTACCTCTCATCATCCCTAAGTGCATTCAATGTATATGCAACTAGATAATCATCACGACTTCATGCATCACTCATGTCCTTGATCTTGATAATGTAGTCATTGATTTTGCTCCTAGGTGTTTTCCTTAGATTATCAAATTCAATTTTTAATTTGATCTTTCTAGCCTTCGATGAAATAGATTGTAACCTCGCTAGGATTTCCCACAGTTTCATTTAAGTGTCTAAGACCTAAATATGCCATATCATTGCATTACTAATATGTTAAGATAAGATGAAGATAACTAGTTCATTCCTCTCATTCCATTCTTTGAAGATCGTGAATTGATCAAGAGTTGGATTATCCCCCAATCCAGGCCTCTTATTTTTTCCACTAACAAATCCCCATAAACGCTTTACCATGAGAAAGCTAGAAATCCTAAACTATCATGGTTTCTAGTTGTGTTCATCTAGGTTTTCAATTTGATGGATATATTCTTACATGGTTCTCTTTGATGTAGAATACAAGGTTCTCTTTAGTGTACTCTTTTAAGGCTCTTTCATGCAAGAAGACTGATATGGATTGAGAAATTTACCATTGTACTCAGAAAGTATGGAAACAAAATGTGGTAGATGCCTTGCTTCTTTTGTGGTAGGCTTCGTTTTGGTTGTGTATATGCATTTGAACTTGAATCAAGAGATCTTCTTCTTCGAAAGATTTGAGTAGCTTTCATTGATACGTTTTTACTATCTTTGTTTGTGGAAGATGCTATCATATGCATCTGCGTACATATGTGTGTGTATATGTGTATGTCTATGTGTTTGTGTGTGTGTGTATGCATATACATACACACACACACACACATATATATATATATATATATATATATATATATATATATATATATATATATATATATATATATATATATATATATATATATATATATATATATATATGCATGTGTGTATGTATGTATGCTTATGCATGTGTATACATGTGTTTTGTATGAATGTGAGTGTATGTGTGTATGTGTATTGGTGGGTGTCTATGTGTGTATGTATATGTGTGTGTATGTGTATGTGTGTGTCTATGTGTGTGTATATATGTGTTTTTGTGTGTATGGCTTTATTTGTGTGTATATGTATATGTGTGTCTTTGCATGTGTAATTATATGTGTGTATGTAAGTGTATATGTATGTGGATATATATATGTGTGTGTATGCATATGTGTTTGTATGTATACGTGTGTATGCATGTTTCTATGTATGTATGCGTATGCATGTGTGTATGTATGCATGTCATTGTTTGTGTATGTATATATGTATGTGTGTGTTTCTATGTGTGTGTTTCTATGTGTGTGTATGTATATATGTGTGTGTATGTGTGTGTATGCATGTGTATATATGTGTGTATGTGAGTTTATGTGTGTGTATATGTGTATATGTATGTGTATGTATGTAGTCTACATGTGTATGTGTGTGTATCTATGTGTTTGTATGAGTATAAATTTGTATGTGTATGTATGCTTATATGTGTGTATGCATGTGTATCTATGTGTGTATGTGAGTCTATGTGTGTCTCTTATCTGTGTATATGTATGGATGTGAGTGTATGCATGTGCATATGTGTATGTGTGTTTGTCTAAGTGTATGTATGTATGTGTGTGTATGTGTATGTGTGTGTGTGTGCAGGTGTACATGTGTATATGCATGTGTATGTATGTGTGTATGTGCGTATGTGTGTGTATATGTGTATGTTTGTGTATGCATGCGAGTGTATGTGTATGTATATATGTGTGTGTATTGTGTGTGTATTGTGTGTATATGTTTGTGTGTGTATGCATTGTATGTATGTGTGTATGTGAGTGGATGTGTGCATATATGTGTATGTGTGTATGTGTATGTGCATGTATATATGTGTGTATTTCTATGTTTGTATGCATAGGTGTGTATATTTATGTATGCATGTGTGTAGATACCCGATGGTTGTGTTCTCGAGTGTGCTCTCACTGTGATTTCAATCTCTCGCCCTCTCTCTCTCTCATTCTCAAGATACTTTTGTCATATCCTAGCACAAATGTGCCAAGAAAAATCAACATTTTGCTTTGTATTCACAAGCCATTGCTGATGTGATGCTTTTGCATCACAACCAATTCTCCTATGTTGTTGTGAAGGTCACTAATTTGCAATGATCCTAGTGATGTGTATCTTTAACCATCACATAGGTGAAAAGGCCTATCACTTATGCGACTAGATCTTTTTCTCTCTTTAGCATCACTTATGCAATTCTAGGTGGATATAGCCTCACATAAGCAAACTCCTTGGAAAAGTAAAAGATCCAATATATTCAATAATAAGGACTACAAATCAAATATTTGGAAAAGTATACTATCCAAAGTGGACAAATGCTTCCGAAAGCAAACTTTACTAGACTGTTAGCACAAAGAATGTCATAAAATATTTATAGTTAGGGTACTTGAAAAAGAAACACTCTCTTAGGAATACCAAAGAATGATATAACATTCTACCAAGCCTATGCCAAAACCCAAACTCAAGATGTGAAGGATTTACCTACTGAAGGGAAAAACAAAGGTCTTGAAAATTGCACAAATGATTCAATCTAGTCAAATGATGAAGTCAAGGAGGAGGAGTTAGAATATCTCTCCAGATATTTCCAATGGAATCAATACTCCTCTTGTTGGGAGTCACCCTCCTCCTCTTTTGCATAGAGATCCTTCACAAGAAGAGTCAATGGCCACAAAGGCTCTTGTAGCACTTTTGACAAAAGAGGTCAAAGTCCAAAAGTAGATGACCTAGAAGAAACAAAAAGTCACGTTATATTGTGGGTTTGACACTCTCACAATCCAATCACACAAGAATGGGTAACAAGGAAAAGTGCTCAAGCTCTTGTATGAAAGCTTTCTCTAGGTACCAAAAATTCATTTTTGGCTTGAACAACAATAACAAGTCAATTATTTGAACCATAAAAGGCCTATCAACCATAGACCAACAAGGCCTATCAACCATAGACCAACAAGGAAGTTTGTATAGGAAGTGTATTGGCAAGGAACCACCTTACATAAACTTGTGGTGCCTAAAAATAATCATTGGAGTAGAAGACAATCATAATCAAATATGGATTTTAAAGATCCATTATTTCAAGGTGCATTAAAGATTAAAACCCAAGACATGGACATCTCCTACAAGGAGGCAACAAAAAAATACCACCCAAACAAAGTCGCATGTTAGAAAACATTAATCCAAGTATGCAAGAGCAGTCAAGTAAATCTAGGTTTTTAGATCTCTAATTGAATCCTGAGAGAAAGCTAGATACCTTTAGAGTCCAAAACTAGAGAAAAAATACAGTTTAAAAGATCAAGGTTTTGAAACATTGACATCCTTATACGTGACAAACTTCAAAGGCAAAGAAATGTTTATGGGGGCAACCTAAAGCAAAGGAAAACAATGACGAACAAGGTTCAATGTCTTGTATTAAGACTACCCAAATGGGTTTCCAAACCATCAACATGCTCATCAAACATAGAGAGCATACTAGGCACTCCTCTACTCAATTTGGCACAAACATTATAGTCATTTTTAGAGAAACTTTGGTAGTCAAAGAAAAAGCCTCTGTGCAAGAAACATGTTCTTATTGTGAAATTCTTTCTCTTTCATATATATATTTGGCACTTGAGGTATGCATTGATTAGGGACGCATCACATGGCCATGCATGAAATCACTATTCCATACACATGAGAGCGATATATTGTAAAGTGAGGTCCTCAATCTCCTATAAACTTTTCTTTCTTTCAATAAAATTTTCTTGAAGGTGATTAGTTTTCCACATAGAGTTGCACCTTATATGTGGTTGCTAAGGACATTAGCTAAAGGTACCAATGTAAAGAATCATGTTCATACTAATGACATAAGATTCATATCACAAGATGTAAGAGCCACAAGAGGCATATAATTCATGTTAAATGCAGGATTATCAAAATACAAAGCTATCCTAGATCAAAAGAGCAAACTAAAATAAGGTTCTTGAAATAAAGTGCAACATCACATTCAAATACATGACTATTGGGAAAGATGGATGAAGACTCCAAGAAATGAGTAGGTACTGCCGATTCCTGCTTTGTACCAGCCCCTTCTTGCTTCAAAGTTGCATTTTAGGCCCTCTTGGCTTTCCAATAAAACTATGCAAGTGCTTATGTACTTTGGAAATAATTTGAGAAATGATTGAACCAAAATAGACTACTTCCAAGTTGAAGAATCAATGAAAACCTTCTATTTTTCTTCACACACATGTTGCTTGATATGCTCAGTGCTTCCAGTATAGTAGGAATTAGAAAAAATTCTTTTGGATATATCAAATTAGCGTAATGAGCTAATGAATCCAAGGGGAGTCACTTAAAACGATGAACTATACATAGAGCAACAAATTTAGCAATCAAATCATTATTCTCGATTTTTTAGGACCTCTATAGAGTTTGACCAGTGAGCACTTCGATGCACTTTCCTCCAAATTTGCTGAAAATATTATCTTCAAAATTTTTGAGCATGTAGAGAACTTGGACCTGATTCCAATGAGCTATAGAACATTGAAAATGGTGAAGAAATGATTGATATATGAGTAGTACAAAATGACTATTTTAAGTAACTATGATAGAGAGACCATATATGAGAATTAATCATCTATTGTATTAGAACACAATGTTGTACAAGATCATAGGCATGATAATCAATGCCTAATGATAATGATTAGTATAAGCTATGATGTGAGCCTTACTCTCTTACAATGTGGTCAAGGAGAACTTGGAAAAATGGAGTTACATAGCCATGAGTTTTTTAGTCAACTTTATAGATGATAGATTTAAAATTTGAATTTGAATTCTCCATTGACTCTCACTAAAATTGGTCCTCCAATCTAGTAGATATTCTCTCAAGTAGAGTCGTGACTTTTCCAACTAACAAACTCCACAAGTTTAGTGGTGATTACAAATATTCTTCCAATTCAAGTTGACTGTTACAAATGGTGAAAGATAAAAACTTCCTAGCAATGGTTTCCATGGAACTTCAATAAACTCTAGCCAAATGTGTAGGCTTGGTATTTGCACCAACAACGACACTAATTCAACTTGATTACTGTCTCAATAAGTCATTCATGTCTTCTAAAAGATATGTAAACAATAATAGAAAGGAAATCACGTTACTTTTTGTGGATTAAATTATGCAAAATGAATCATGGCATATCAAGAGTACATTATTCGAACATCTTGTCTCTAGTCTCAAAAATGTATTTTGTGATTTTGGTGTCAAACATTTCGGGTTTTTAGATCATCAACATAGACATAGGTCATGATTATTATTGAAGAATATCAAGAAATGTTAGAAAAAGCTATGCATATTCCCGATCACATATGTAGGATGACTCATCTATAGCGACCCATTGAGCATTCTGTTCAAGATATTTCCCTTTTTGAACTATTCCTTTTTTCTTTTCATTTCAAAGTGGGCATGCATATGGCCTCTCTACAAGGCCATGCAAAAGAAACATCTTTCTTTGTTGGCCGATGCACTCCACTAAGTAGTGAGCCCACTACTATGAAAAAACCCATAAACAATAAAAAATAGAAAAAGAAATCAAAGGATATTTTGGAATGTGTGGAGTATTGTTTTTGTAGGAACCCTTCATCCCCTATGCACATTAACTTCCACCACTCCCCCATGATAATAACATAAATGCCTAATCAACATGATATTATCTAGGAGGTGGGGATTTATTGGACTAGAGATTCACAAATGCAGTTACAACTCAAAAAAAGCATGGGAAGAATGTTTAGGTTGTGTCCAATAAAATTTATGGAGATAAATGGAGATAGAGAAGTGAAGCTAGTAGTAAGTGGGGGCAAAAATATTTCAAAACTCCACTTTGATATGACCACTTATACTTAAAAAAAATACCCCATTAGATAGGTTATTCAAGAGCTATTTGTGTAAGGATTGAGTTTCTTGATATTAATTATAGCCTACAGTGATAATCCATTTAGTAAATCTCTATGTAAATGAAGTGATGAACTATTGTGGAAGTCGGTAAGTGTGGAATGTCTATTTATATTGTCAAAAATAAATCAATAAGATTATAAGAGAAGTTAAAAGATTAGAAGAGAAGTTAACTATTTATGCTAATAGCATCATTAGATTCTTAATCTGCTTCATGCCATTAGCATCATTACCTGTGAGTATGATATCATCAACATATACACATAAGTATATTACCTCTGAATTTCTCCTCTTTACAAATAGAGAAGTATCTGCTTTACTCATGATGAATCCTTGATCCTCAAGGTATGTAGTCAATCTATATTTCCATGCCCTAGGTGCCTGCTTCAATCCATAAAGAGCTTTGTTTAATTTACATACATATGTTACCTTCCTTGGATCCTCATAGCCATGAGGTTGAGACATGTACACCTCCTTTGAAATCCATCCATTTAGAAATGCACGTTTTACATCCAACTGGTACATGTTCCAATTCTTTGATGCAGCCACACTTACCAATACCCTGATGGTTGGAATTTTTGCCACAGGTGAGAAGGTTTCTTCATAACCAACTCCTTGGGTTTTTGCAAAACCCTTAGCCACAAGTCTAGCTTTGTACCTGGTTATTTAATCATGAGAATTCCTCTTGATCTTATAGATCCATCTAGAACCAATTACCTTCATAGACTCCTTCTAATAGCTCCGAAGTATCATTCTCCTTGAGTACTTCAATTTCCTCATCCATACCTTCCTTCCATTCTGCCTTGGTCTTTGCCTCTTCATATGATGATGGCTCTTCAAATGAAAAAGTCTTTTGCAAGATAAATAGAGTCTTTAGTAACTAAGGAAGTTTCATACCCATATCTAATTCTCTTCTTGCTCTCCCTTTGTGATCTTTTGATTGCTTGGTTGGATGATTCTGGTATATCTTCCAACTTCTTCGTCTTGACTTGTGCTTTGGACTTCCATGCCTTGAATTCTTCTAAGTTGATGATTTCTTCATCATCTGAGTTAATGTCTTCAATCTGAGTAGGCTCCTCCTTAGTGAGGCTTGGAAACTCCTCTTCCAAGTCATAAGGTACCTTTACTTTCCTGCATTAAGAATCATTCTCATCAAAGACAACAACTCTACTGACCATAAATCCTTTGTTTGAAGGATTGTAGAACCTGTATCCTTTATGATTCAATTCATACCCTATGAAGAAGCACTTCTCTACCTTAGGGTCTAGTTAAACCCTTATTTGAGAAGGGATATGCACATATGCAACACATCCAAAGATCCTACAATGCTCAAGTGAAGGTCTTCTACCATGCCATGCTTCATATGGGGTCATCCCATCAAGAGATTTGGATGGCAATCTATTTACAAGATAAGTAGCAGTAGATACACTCTCTGCCCATAAGTAATTAGGAATTTTTTTCTCATTTCACATTGATCTAGCTATTTCCACAATTAGTCTATTTCTCCTCTCTGCCATCCCATTTTGATCAGGGGTATACCTTGTTGCAGTTTCTCTCTTGATTCTTGTGTCCTGCAAGAATGCATCAAACTCATTTGAGAAGTACTCACCTCCTCCATCTGACCTTAGTCTCTTTAGACTTGTTCCTGTTTGGTTCTCAACAAGTGCAAGATACCTTTTAAAACAACTGAAAAATTCATCTTTGTTGTTCGTGAAATATAAGATAGTCCATTTACTGAAGTCATCAACCAAAGATACATAATACCTTGATCCAGAAATAGAGGGGTCCTTGCTTGGTCCCCATACATTTGTATAGACAAGCTCTAGGTGGTCCTCATGCATGTAGCCTTTCCTTGAGAAGGGTAACCTCTGAGATTTTTCAGACTGACAAGCACCACATTTTTAGATCATGTGTTGCTTGGATACATTAGGTATCCCAAGCCACATTGATCTCTACATATTTTCTTTACGGTTCTTTCCCCAACATGCCCTAATCTCTTATGCCAAATTTCAAGCTCTGATAGTGTTTGGTCTTTGTAGCTATAAAGTGCAATATGCTTTGTATCTTGAAGTCCAAAGGTGAATAGTCTACCTATCTTTTCTCCTTTGGAAATTCTCTTGAATCCATGTTGGGGATCCTCGACAATTGCTCCATATTGATTGAATCTAACCTGCAAACCCCTTTCCACAATCTGTCCAACACTCATCAAATTCTTGGTAATTGTAGGTACATATAGAACCTTGCTCAATAGATTTCTATTTCCATCAGAAGTCTTAACAGTTCCTACTTTAATCAGTAAGTGCTTTGTGTCATCACTTGTTTGTACTTGATGCTTACCCTTTGGTTCCTCAAAGTCAGAGAGAAGAGATACATTGCCTGCAACATGGTTTGAGCATCCTTAGCATTGTAGAAGACATGGCCAACATTTATACCTGGTTTTGAAGTCATATTCATAATTTGAAGAGAATCCTCTTGCTCCTCTGTCTAGTTGATGTAATCTTTCCTTGATTTGTAACCTCCTTGGTAGTTGATATTGTAGTTTTTGTTGTGGTTTTTATTGTATCCTTGATGGTGATTGAATCTTCCTCTTGATTGTGTATATCCACCTCTTTGATATCCTCTACCTCTCTGATCCTTGAAGTTCTTGTAACACTCATCTGTAGTATGATTTGATAGTCCAAAAACATTACATGGTGAGGAGTTATAAGGTCTCCCCCTACCTTTCTTACCTCCTCTGCCCCTTCCTCTTGAGGTTCTATCTCTCCTTACATAGTTGGCTTGGGAGGTAGCTCCTTCATCCTCAATCTTCTTGTTTTTCCCTTTCTCTTTGGACTTACTTTTATCAGTGTATAGGGCAAAACAACTATTACCTCTTGATGAATCTCCATTCTTGTTGAGCTTGACTTCATGGGTAAAGAGTTGCCCCATGAGTGTGGTAAGATCTGGAATCTGCATGTCCATGAACAAGTCCATGGCAATTGTGAAGCTCTCCCATTTGTCATCATCTTTAATACCATTGATTACTTGTCTTACAATCTGATCCTCTTCAATTTCTTCTCCTATGCTTGCAAATTGATCAGCTATATCCTTGACTTTGGTCACATACTCTGAGATGCCTTGCTTAGGTTGCTTTCTTTGAGCCGTAATCTCAATTCACAATTGGTTCTTCCTAGCCCTTGTGTTGGAAGAGAAATATGAAGACAATATTTCCCAAGTCTCTTGGGATGTCTTACAGTTCCTAATGTGTGGAAGAAGAAAATAGAAAATTGAGTTAAGTAAGTAAGACCTTGCTAATGCATCCTTGGCACACCATGTATTGAGTCTTTCATCCCCCTCTCTTGTAGGTTGTCCTTTGCTTCTGAATATGGGCATCTCCTCATCTCTTGAGATGTATCCATAGAGGCTCCTTTCTTGCAAGTATGCCTTCATCCTCAAGGACCATGCTTGATACTTGTTCTTGTCCAATTTATCAATGAAAGAAGGAAAACCACCTCCCATTTTACCTTAGCTTTGCTCTCATACCATTGTTGGGAAATATGGATGGATACTCCAAGAAATGAGTAGGTACTACCAATTCGTGCTTTGTACTAGCCCCTTCTTGCTTCAAAGTTGCGTTGTAGGCCCCCTTAGCTATCCAATGACACTATACAAGTGCTTATGTACTTTGGAAATAATGTGAGAAATGATTGAAGCAAAATAGACTACATCCAAGTTGAAGAATCAATGTAAACCTTCTATTTTTGTTCACACACTTACTGCTTGATATGCTTAGTGCTTCCAGTACAGTAGGAATTAGAAAAATTTCTTTTGGAGATATCAAATTAGCTTAACGATCTAATGATTCCAATCTAGGAGATATTCTCTTAAGTCGAGTTGTGACTTTTCCAACAAACAAACTTCATGAGTTTAGTGATGATTACAAATATTCTTCAAATTCAAGTTGACTATTATAAATGGTAAAAGATAAAAACTTCCTAGCAATGGTTTCCATGGAACTTCAATAAGCTCTATCCAAATGTGTAGGCTTGGTATTTTGCACCAACAATGACACTAACTGAACTTGATTAGTGTCTTAATAAGTCATTCATGTCTTCTAAAAGATATGTAAGCCACGGTAGAAAGGAAATCACGTTGCTTTTTGTGGATTAATTGATGCAAAATGAATCATGTTTTATCAAGGGTACATTACTTGAACGTCTTGTCTCTAGTCTCAAAAATGTATTTGGTGATGTTGGTGTCTAACATGTCCGCTTTTTAGATCATCAACATAGACATGGGTCATGATTATTATTGAATAATGTCAAGAAATGTTAGAAAAAGCTGAGCATATTCCTGATCACATATGTAGGATGACTCATCTGTAGCGACCCATTGAGCATTCTGTTCAAGGTATTTCCCCTTTTGAACTATTCCTTTTTTCTTTACATTTCAAAGTGGGCATGCATATGGCCTCTCTACAAGGCCATGCAAAAGAAACTTCTTTCTTTCTTGGCCGATGCACTCCGCTAAGTAGTGAGCCCACTACTATGAAAAAAACCCATAAACAAAAAGAAACAAAAAAGGAAATCGAAGGAGATTTTGGAATGTATAGAATATCTTTTTTGTAGGGACCCTTCATCCCCTAAGCACATTAACACCCACCACTCCCCCAAGGTAATAACATCAATTCAACATGATATAATCAAGGAGGTGGGGATTTATTGGACTAGAGACTCACAAATGCAGTTACAACTCAAGAAAAGCATGGGAAGAATGTTTAGGTTGTGTCCAGTCAAAGGTATGGAGATAAATGGAGATGGAGAAGTGAAGCTAGTAGTAAGTGGGTGCGAAAATATTTCAGAATTCCACTTTGATATGACCACTTATACTTAAAGATACCCCATTATACAGGTTATTCAAGAGCTATTAGTGTAAAGATTGAAGTTCTTGATATTAATTATAGCCTGTAGTGAAAAACTATTAAGTAAATTTCCAAGTAAAGGATGTGATGAACTATTGTGGAAGTGGGTAATTGTGGAATGTCTATTTATAGTGTCAAAAATAAACCAATAAGATTATAAGAGAAGTTAACAAGTTTTGTTCTTAATTGTCTAAAGGATTGATTCTAGTAAACTCAAGTGATTTCAAAAATATTATGATGAAGATCCAATAACTTTTTCTATAATGAATTTGACATGTCTGGCAAATAGAAAAGAGCTAATAACATGTGTGTGAGTATTATCAAGAGCCAAGATACTAAGGGTTGGTTAGAAGTTCCGCAAAAAGTCGAATCTATGTGTAAAACTCATTGAAACACTCAGTCATAGAATATGTTTCAAGAATGAGATATTTTGAGGCATTTAAGTGCAATACACTCTAAAAACAAAGGAAAACCAATATCCTTTAACTTTGGTTGATCAATATCATGCTTATAGGAAATTGCATAACATAGAAAAGAAAGGAATGTATCTCCTAGAACATCAATGTCTGATCATTAAAAAATATATGCATAACTCCATGTGTCTCTAAGAGGATCCGCAAAACGTCTCTTCTATTAGATTTACGTGCAACACAAATCATAGGATAATGGTTCATCACCATCACTAGCATAATCTATAAAGATTCACTGCTTATGGAAATCGTTGACTCATTCATAGTCCTTTTCATCATGGACTGTATACGTAATTATGCATCAGTTCATAAATAAGATCCAAAATTTCTTAGTAGATGGTAGACCTAGCGAGATAATCTATGTGCATCCATATGTGATTTCGACTCTCCAATTTAGAAAGTTGTTTTCGAGGTAATGAAGAAGAAACAATGTTGGACATTTCTAGCTAGAATAGAAAGAAAAAGTAAGATTGATAATACCCAACACTGGTTATAAATTTACACCAATATAATAATATATTTTAAGTTACATGTATGGTTAACACCAAAGAGTTCTAGTAGGGATGTAAGCAACACGGTCAAAGTTATTATTTACACATGCACCTATCATATGTATAGAATTAAGATCATAAAATTAATTCTATCAAAGAATTATAGCTATGCAAGATACATGTGATAAATTCAAATGCAGAATAACTAAAAAAGGAAACCAAACTATCACCAAACAAATGTTTAATATTCAAGTTAATCACACAAGTTGGAATTCAGCTCTAGCCATATTAATCAAATACAAAAAATAAACTACAATCATAGTCAGGTAGTTTTATTACGAAGGTATAATCCTATAAGAAACCACTTACCTTCTCCTCTTTAATGGAAATCAAACCATGATCAAAGTCTATCAATTGAGAACTCTAGGATCCATCCAGAAAGAAGAAAAAATGTAAAACGATTTTCAACTCTCTAATAAAAAATGCGAATTGTGAATCATTCAACAAAAAGGGAGGCAAAACAATATTGTGAATGGCAAATCCAATAGCTTATTAATGGATAGAAGCATATAAATAAACTAGTTAAAAACATGAGTTATAAACGAGAAATAGAGTTAGACAAGAAATAATTAGTAACCACTAGGTTAAAGAATAGCATAAGTTAAAGAGGTGACGATACAAGTATGCCACAACTATCCATCAATTTGTCTCTCACGACCCGTAGACAAGTATAAGGTTCACAAGAACCACATAGTATAAACTAGGTGCAACCAAAATCACATAAGGCATTCAGTTGTTCACGAGTGTGGAGCGAAGGATGCATATAAATACAAAAATGCCATGGCGCGTAGAGTGCAAAGTAACTAAACCTCGTCTACTCTAATGTGAAATGATAGTGACCATGCGTGCATACATTCACGGAGGTTCTGAATCCATGACCATAAACAAAAATCTATCGCTACTTTTTTTGCTTTTCAATAAAAGAAGATTTGAAGCTAAATAATTTGAAGAAATCACCTTCAAATCAGCTACCAAAAGTTTTACTACAAAGCATAGATACATCTTCCTCAAAATTGTACCTCGTAAAAACACGTGACCATGAGAATTTTTCTTCAACGAGTATATAAGACGTTCCAAGAGTCCCAGATTTAGAACTTCTAAAAGTTTCAGCACTATCCTCTAAAAGAACTGAAAAACTTTATTTGGTAACATTCTAATGTACATATAACCCATTGAGATAGTCATTTCACCATTTCACAAGTAAGAAAGTAAATAAATTCTGTGGATGTAAGAGCATATTTGATCTCTCTTTTCGTGAAGAGTTTCAAGTCAACCAAGAAATCTTAATCCAATGCAACACTTGATCGCGGAAATTTTGTTACTCATAAAAAACACTGTTTCAAAATAGTTATCCTCATAAACAACCATATCTGAGGTCTGACAAAAATCTGAAGGTCATAATGAACATTTGAGCATCGAATTGAACTGTATATTGAATTGTATTTGTTACCATCTAATTGAACTGTATATTGTTAGAGTAACATTGAATATCGTTTGAGCATTTTCTGTTCATGTAAGAGTAGCGTAGTTAATCGTGTAAAAGCGGTAGGCGAAAAAAAATGTTGGAAGCAACAAATCATGGAATGGAGAGGATTGGGACACCAATTAGCGATAATCAGGAATCGCATCGCTTTGGGAAGAGAAAATTGAAGAAAACATATATAATAGGCCGCTGTGTGAGTGAGAGAATAAGAGAGACGATGAGAGAGAGAGACAGAGAGAATATATATGTGTGTGTCCGTGAGGGAGAGATGTGACTGAAGAGCATCCAAAACCAAAGTGTAAAAGGCACTCCTTTGTTTATGATACATGAACATAGGTGACTCCTCAGTATGTCGATATATGATATATGTCGCTTTCATGTCACCTTGTGTTTTTATCTGAGAACTGGAGGTCTTGGCAGGTTCTTTCCTGCTATGCTCTCCGTGAATACTTTGCTCTTTCATCATTAAAGTTTTCATCTCTCATTTGTCATTCAATATTTTATTCGCTTAGCCATGGCGTTCCTGGGATAGTGCTTAGCAGATTGCACCGTAAATTGATGGTCTACAATTTAATTGATCCGACATTAACCTCTAAAAGTGCTGATATGACATCATTTTTAGAGGTTAATGTCGGATCTTGCATGTCCCAAGTCTCTTCTGCTATCATGGACTCTTGCAATTATTTTGATATTGCAGGGACATATCCCTTGGAAGCAAGTCCTTTTGGGCAAAGCAATCAGTTTCTTAGCGGCATTCTGGAACGTTGTAAGAACAGAAACCCTCTAAAAGATTTGGAGGCAGCAGTGTGCTTACAATTTTGGACACCTTCCTAAAGAGTGGTCAATCGAGATGTCTCTTTTCCTCCTTGGCAAAAGAATGTCCAACTACAAGAGGTCCCACCCTTTAGGCATCATAAAGTATTTCTCATCGAGAACAACAAGCTTAAACCCAAATGGGCCTCACATGAGGGGAACGAGAGGGTTCTTAACCTCCTTTGTAACACTCTCTAGCTCCGCAAATTCCATCCCCGCTTTGTGGGATTCGGGGGGTTCCAAGAGCACTAGTCTCACTCACTTGTAACTTTTCTTCCTTTTTTAATTAAAGGAAAGAGTAGACCAAGGCCTAACTTCCTTTGGGGAAAACCTCTAAAAATCAGGGAAAAAAAATCCAATAAATGTTTCAGAATCGCATATTTTAAATTTCAAGCTCATGAAATAGTAGATAAGAAACCGAACTTCCAAAGAAAAATATTCTACTTTCCCTGTCTGAAGATACAGAAAGGGCCTTATATTTTCAACATTGACCATGCAAGTGAGCTTACTAAAGGCAATACAGTTGCCAGTAAATCCAATCGTACGCCACGAATATGTGGACAGTGGAGAGAAGGTATTGTCAACGCCATTGATTAAGCACTACAGCCTAGACTTACCCCATTTACTATGTCTTATTTTCTTGCCGACATTTACAGAAAATGAAATGATAGCGTCCGACTGCTATTAATCAGCATAATTGCAAAATACCTTTATTTACGTATCTTTGGAGTCTCCATTGAAACATACCTTTGACTCTCGTGTCATTGTGTTGATTTGCATATAACCTCCCTCGCAAGTTGTCAATTTTTCGTCCATTTAACTTTTCCCCTTACCTGTCAATTTGTATGATCATCATCACATTTATTCAAACTTAATAATTAATGTACAATTTTCGAAGGTGCACTTAAAGCTTTCGAGAATATATATGTGTGTGCGTGTGTGTGTGCTTGTATTATGTCTTCGTGTGTGTGCACCCTTGATCATTTATTCCAAAGCTGTAGCATACAGACTTTGGGATATTGGCACATAATTGGTTCGCATCCACCTTTTGTAAAGCCGCTTTTATGTAAAGAACATTGTTCATGTCATTAGCAAAAACAACCAGCTGCGTGTTTTCTATACAGTTGCTAAAGGACATGAAGTTATGAAGCCCTTTCTTACAATGTGCCCTCGCCCCCCGGGTCTTCTTTGGAGTAACAATCAGATATTTAAAGGTACTTTTTCGTTTGCCAGCTACGTCTTGAAACACGAGGAAAAAGCAACAAGAGAAAATCAAGGAACTGAATAAAAAGTATGCAAAGAGAAACAACCTTTCTGCAAAAGGACATTTTTCGATTACTGAGTGATTCTGATGTATAATGACTCGTTTTGAAGATCGCTATCTTTTTCTCGCGCCAACTCTCCTTTGGATGTATGTAGTACTTTATATTCGGTTTGGAAGACAACAATCCTCAATAAACAACTTCACGTCTACCATTAAACTATACACGTCAGAATGCAAACGGTTTCTATTATTGATACTCTAAGAGACAAACACTCCATGTATACCTTCGTTAAATGGATTCGAGATTATAGAAAATCTATTCCATTGAGAGGAGGCACCCCCATTCGTTACCGTGCATCGTATGCTCGTGAAATCTTCTACATTATTCAATTAACACAGAATCAATAAAAACCCGTCATTTGATAAAAGTACTAATGGAATACATTTAATAGTACAAGATAGTCTACTAAGATATTAAGATACGATGTTACATTAAGTCTGCAATATGTTAGAAGTTAAAATCTTTTATAAACCGACTTTAATAACATATTGGAAACCGATTAGCAGATAACCTTAGAGAATAATAGAAATAAAAGATACCTCTATAAAAGCAGAGTTCATTATGCAGAAGCATTTTTTAATTTTCATATAAATAACATAGGTGCACCCTTTTGTCCGTGTTAATGAATTGTGTTCTTAGCTGATCGTGTCTGTAATTTTAAAGTTTATAGTCATCTATGTACAATAAAAGAAGCCATACAGGATCCAGTGGAGTTCAACTATGAAAGATTCAATAAGAACACTAGGATTCCTTATTTGGAACATCTAATGAACATGAAAGTCACTCGACTGCCCGTTAACTCCACTGCTTTTCGCTATTGCAACCGACGGTATTGGCTGCCTACAAGAAAACATATCCTGTCCGGACAAATAGGAAGGCTCTGTCCTCCCCAAGGGCGAAGCATGATAGTTCTTAGGCCTTTTGCCAATGACATTAATGTGGTTCTCCATAGAGATGATGATTGTGCATCTCCGTTTTGGACATAACTATGCACGCAGATGTGTACGTACATATGCATTGTATCTACTTAAAAATCCTATGCAGAATCAAGAATATGAATCAAATTGAAACACATAATATTGAATATATCATAAAAAAGTAGAACTACGCGAAAAAGTATGAAATATTTAAAGTAAAATCTGGAAAAACGGATCATAAAAGAAGAAATCTTACATGACTGTAATCATAAAAATACTAAATGTTAGAATTCATTAAACAAACTAAATTGAGAACGTAAATTGAAATGCCGTTATATTGTCACCATTGATGATGAAAGTGAGCTCATTAAAGCCAATACAGTTCCCTATAAAATCCAATCGTGCGCCACGACTTAAATATTTTCTGTATGTGTGGACAGTGGAGAGAAGGGATGGTCAACGCCATTGATTAAGCACTAGAGTCTACACTTACGCCATCTACTATGTCTTATTTTTTTTTGCCCACATTTACAGAAATTGAAATGATAGCGTCCGAGTTCTATTAATGAGCACTATTGCGCATACCTTTATTGACGTCGCTCTCGAGTCTCCATTGTAACATAACTTTGACTCTTCACGTGTCATTGTGTTAATTTGTGTACACCTTCCCCCGCAAGTGGTCGATTTTTTGTCCATTTAACTTTCCACTTAAGTGTGGATTTGTACAATCATTTATTTATTTCTACAATCCATCACATTTATTTAAACTCAATAACTAGTGCGCAATTTTCGAAGGTGCAGATTGTCTTCTACGATAGCTTGAAGCATATGTTCTCTGCCACACGTGAATGACTATATTACAAATTACAACTGAACAAGTAATAGTGGCCATCGCGGGCAGGGTCATCATCGCGACGATCTGCACGCTGTATCACTGCCACGATCTACGAGCTGTATCATCATCACGGAGGAAAAAAAGGAAGTGGTCCGGTGAGGCCATCGTGATGAAGACATTTCTTTTGCCACTCGTGGGCAAGAGTCAAGCTGTTTTTTTTTTAGTTGATGCGGTTCGAATCAGTTGTTGAAATTTAGTGTTTCTCCCGAAAGTGAGAATTATATGCTTGGCTGGACATAGCCCCAGATTTGAAAAGAGATACATATATCTTGAACAGGTTTGCTTGTCTTCTCTCAGCTCCCATGGCCGGAGAGCTTTGTTCCTTGGTGTTAGCAATGTGAGACCCCCGCTGGTGTTGGCTTCATGTGAGGTTGTCAGGGATCCTCCCGATTTTGATCCCCTAGTGCTACCCTTAAGCAAGGAATGTGTCTTGGTGAAACAAGAAGAATTATCCAAAATGTGCCTTATTGGTCAAGTGTTCAGCCGAAGGCCCCCCTTAGAGTCTATGTGTCTCTAGCTGCATCAGGAGTGGTTTCGGCGTGGTTTACGAGTAAGAAAATATCAGTTTTTGCCCATGAACCACTTACTTGTGGTCTTCAAGAATGATGAGATGGCATTTCAAGCCCTACACGTGGGCATCTAGCAAGTTAGGAGGTCTACCTTATGCCTTTTTAAGTAGTTCCTAGATTATGTCCCAAACTAGTATGAACCCCTATGCTACCCATTCTAGATTGAGCTTCCCAACCTTCCCTTTTTCTTGTATGACTTCTTGAGGGATATTGTCGAGCATATTGGTCGACTTGTGGCCTCGAGGGAGGATGTGAGGGGCTTCATCTACGAAGGAGTGAAGTATTCCTTCAATGCACAATGGCACCAGTAGATTTGTGTCGAGACTAATCTTAACAAAGCTCTCCCCTCGAAGATTTCCATAGACTTAGGGGAAGGGGAAGTCTCAGAACAAGAAATTACATAAAAGAATTGGCCAAAGGCATGTTTTCAATGTGCTCTTCAATGACATAGGATTAAAGAGTGTCCTCACAAACAAAAAACCCCTAAAAACAATCAGTAGCAAGAAGCCGCCAAAGAAGATCAGATAAGTACTAGGCCACAAGCTCATCCTCCTATCACGGAGGGAGAGAAAGACACTAGGGTATGAGAGACAAACTCAAAAGGGTTTATGGAAGTTAGACATAGAAAGAAAAGAAGCCCAAGGGATTCCTCTAGGAGGAACACCAGGGTCGTGGCTCCTTTAAATAACTTGTAGTACAACCTAGAAAAGGAGATGACTGAGTTGGACTTTTGAGAAGGGAATCTTTATGAAGTACACATTGATGGTAAAACCTAGAGATTGCCACCAACAAAGAAGATAATCAAGAGGTCTATACCACTAGTAAAGAGGATGGTTTTACTACTAGCAAGGAAGACATCCCTTATAGTGAGAGATCCATCATTGGATCGACACTCCCAAAAAAGGTGTGAAATTCACTCGCCCACAAGGTGACTCATAAGGGGAAACAACCATTGGAATTTCCATGGAAGACCCCCCTTATGCATAAGATATAAGGTTAGGACCCCTCATTCTTGAGGAAGAAAGATGAACCCAAGAAGAAAAAAGACAAGGTCCCTCTCCGCAAAGAGGGTTACGATCAATAATGATTATCATATCATTTAACACTAGGTGTTGACTGAACCCTCAAGAGTGGCTATTATTGGCCACAAGTTTCAGGATAATAGCCTAAATCTAGATCTCATCTCTATTAAAGAGATTAAAATCAATCAAGAAGACCTTCAAAAATGACTCAAATGCATCTTTTCGACCCATGTATGGGTTACCACTTCACACCTCAAAGGGGCCAGTGGCACAACTATCGCAATAAATAATGTTTGGCTTGGTTTGAGGATCAGAAACATCATTGTATTGTTGCGTCCTTTGAGGGCCCTTCGAGTTCAGTGTGGCTCCTATGTATACCCAAAATAGGGAGTCAGAGAGGATTGAAACCTCGGTCTCTTTGGACTTTCTCTCCCACAATGTGATGCTTTGTAGAGACTTCAACATGGTGGAAGACCCTTCAGATCGGTGGCACAATGGGGGTTGTACCATGGACAGTCAGGAGAAAGATATGTGGGACAAATTCAAGCTTCCCCTAGGCTTATTGGAGATTAAAGATACGAATGGTTTTTCTTGGTCAAACCTCCAATCTAGGGATGACTTGCGAAAAGCAAGAGTAGACAGAAGCTATATTGTGCAGGACATTATCCATTAGTGGGGCCAACCCACCATCTCTCAATGCATTGACCTCGCATTCATGTCATCTTCAAACAACCTCATGATCATCTTCAAATTGTGTGATGGATCTAGTTCAAAAATGAACCACTCCAAAACTTCTTTTAGAGCCATCATCCGACTGCCACCCAATTGTAGGTCCACCATGATTGCCACATTATCCCTAGGGGGTTGGTCTTCGAGCTACTCGATATTCTGATGGGCTTTGGTGCCTGAATGTACTAGTGATGGAATTGGGTCCTTTCCAAACTAGATAACAAATTATCATATTGGAAGGGCATGCAAATCAACCTCGGAGGGCATGCCATGGTAATTAATACTTTCCTCATCTCCTCGACCATTTACTTTCTCTCTTGTCAGAGATGAAAGGATCAAGAGCTTAGCGAATTGGAGAGAATCTACAGAAACTTTCTTTGGACGGGGGACCACAATAAAGGGGGGCCTCCCAAAACTAAATGGTCTACCTACATTAGCCAAAAGGATTTCGGGGATCTAGGCATTATGGATATTGAAGTCATGGCTCACAAGTTGGCAGCAAAATGGATCATCAGGGATTGGTGCAACTCTATGACCTCTTGGGCCGGGCTTAGTTTTAGGAGCAAGAACGTGATTATGCTAGTGGGCCTCGCTGGTTGGATTGACTTGGGTCTCCTTACCCTTTTATTCTCCCCGATTTCGATTTCCCCTAAAGCCTCCAATCTTGTGCCCTCGCTATGAAGGAGTTGGAAAAAATCCAAACAATTTATTAAAATCAGAAAAGATTGGAAATGGGCGGCGGATATAGGACAAAATGACTCAATCTAGTTTTCAATCATGGCCATCAAGGATGTGACTTCTTGGAACCTTCAAAATGAGAAGAGGCTGTAGAACAAAATTTTTAGATAGAGGAAACACCTCTAGCAACAAGAACCTCACCCGTGGATCAACTTTGAGGACATAGAACATGAAATAAGAGTGAACTATGAAGACTGGACTCTTCTTCAGAGCAGGTGCATTGCGTGGGAACAATCAAAAGCTTGACTCCTCATTGGCTCGTACCCACTATTCCATGAGGGTCTTATTTGGCAAAATGTCAATTGCTTGTCCAAAATTCCTAGAATGAAGGTGTAAATGGACTATCATATCACACTTAATAAGAAGTGGACAAAGCTGAGTTGCGATTTGAAGTTCATGTCCATCTAGAATCCAATCGTCAAGAAAACGAAGTTGGTTCTCATGTGGAAAATTCTCCACTATCATATCCGGACCAATCTAAAGCCCAACAAAATTTTTAGGGCTTCACAATGGTGCAAGTGATGCTATCATAGAATCAAGGATCTGGGTCACATCTTCTTCACATACACCAAGTCAATCCAGCTCTCGTGGACCCTTGGGATATTTTGAGACTACAAGAACAAGTCACCTACAAAAAAGCACTTATGGGCAAAGCAACGAGCTTCTCTGCGGCACTGTGGAATGCTATAACTGGTGGAAACCCTCTTGAGGATTTGGTGGGAGAAGTGTGCCTAGAATTTTGGACACCCTCCTAAAGAGTGGTCGATTTATAAGTCAATATTCCTCCTTGGCAAAAAAATCTCAAGTGCAAGAGATCCCCACCCTTTAGGCATTATAAAGTGTTTCTCATCCAGAACAGTAAGCTTAAACCCAAGTGGGCCCTCAATGAGGGGATGAAAGGGTTATATATATATATATATATATATATATATATATATATATATATATATATATATATATGTGTGTGTGTGTGTGTAAATTTTATCTTTCTATTCGTGTAAAAAAAAACTTTACTGCAAAACGACATTTTTCGATTACTGATTAATTCTGATGTATAATCATTTGTTTTTCAATATCGCCATCTTTTTCTCACTCGATCTCTTCTCCCTCCGCCTCTCCTTTCTAATAGAAACAACTTCACGGCTACCATTGAATTATACTCGTCAGAATGCAAAAAGTTTCTATTATTGATATTCTAAGAGACAGACAGTCTATGTACACTCGTTAAATGGATTCGAAATTTTAGAAAATCTAATGTCAGAGGAAATTATAGAAAATCTATTCATTGGAGAGAAGACACCCCAATTTGTTACCGTGCATCGTATGCTCGTAAAGTCTTTTACAACTATACAACTAGCACAGAATGAAAAAAAGTCAAAAAAGTCCTCTTCGTAGACACACACACACACACATATATATATATATATATATATATATATATATATATATATATATATATATATATATATATATATATATATATATATGTGTGTGTGTGTGTGTGTGTGTGTGTATGGGAGTACCTGTGTGTAACTGTGTATGTAAGTGAATGTCTAAACGTATCATTGTCGGGACATAAACTGTATAAACCCAGTTGAGCTCATATTATATAAATTTAAATAGAAAAAGGTTAAGAATACATGAAAGAGATTGTAATAGACTGAAAAATCAGGAAATTTTGACCATAATAAGATAATTCTTAATGTACATTAGTATAATAAAAAACTAAAGACTAAAATTTGCTATAAATATTAATGGAATACATTTAATAGCACAAGACACTTGACTGAGATATTAAGATTCGATGTTACATTTAGTATGAAATATGTTAGAAAATAAAATCTTTCACAAACGTAAAAGTAGTAACATGACGCATGAAAATTAAATACTGTGAAAATTTAAAGTGATTCAAATTTAGATTTAGAAACCATTGAGAAATATACCATAATCAAAGGGTTGTGCATTACGAGATTCAAACGCAAAAGTGCTTATGACTGGGGTATGCTTCAAATGGAAAAGTTTTGGTTAGAATAGGGATAGCAGGAGTCAAAGGATTCAAATATTTTGACATAAAAAAAAAAGACCAGGATGACAAAAAGTTTAAGATATTACATTATATAAACATATGATTGCTTATACTAAGAGATGAGACTCTGAGAGAGATGGAAGACGCTTTTGAGCTATCATGAGGTAATTTTGGAACATAAGAAACGTAGGGAAACTAAAATTTTAATAAATTAGCAAACCGATTTCAAAATACCTTTGAGAATATTAGAAATAAAAGATACCGCTATAAAAGTAGGTTTCATTGTGCAGAAGCACTTTTCAATTTTCATATAAATAACATAGGCGCACCTTTTTCTCCGTGTTCATGAATTGTATTCTTAGCTGAACTGGTCTTGAATTTAAAACTTTATAGTCATCTATGTATAATAAAAGATGCCATACAGGATCCAATGGAGTTCAACATGTACGAAAGATGGAAAAAGAACACTAGGATTCCTTATTTGGAATATTTAATGAACGTTAAAGTGATTGGGCTGCCCATTGTAACCCATGGTGTTTGCTGCCTAATGGCAAACATATCCTTTCCGGCCAAATAGGAAGGCTATGTCTTCCTCAAGGGCAAAGCAAGATGGTTTTTTTTTTTAATATAAAGGAAGTTCGGCATTAGCCTACTCTCCCCGACTTGAATTAAATAAAGAAAAGTACAAGAGAAGGGGACTAGTGCCCACAGGACCCTCCAAATCCAACAAAGCAGGGGAAGCTTTTATAGAGCCTAGATGGCATTACAAAGAAGGTTAATCACCCTCTAATCACCCTCATGTGGGGCCCACTTGGGTTTAAGCTTGTTATTGATCAAAAGGAGTACTTGATGATGCCTAAAGGTGGGGGGATGCTTACAGTTAACAATCCTTTTGCCCAGGAGGAACAATGATTTCTCAATTGACCACTCTTTGGGGGAGTCACCGAAGTTGATAGCACATCTTTCCTGCCAGATTTCCCATAGGACCTCCCCTCTGATGGCGTTCTAGAGAGTAGCGGAGCAGCCGATCGCTTCTCCCAGCAGGCGTTGCTGCCAACTGAGATGTTTCTGAAGTCTAATTTTCTTTCCAACCATCTGCCAGAGTCTGTTGGAGTTGGGACAAGTAAAGAAGCTATGTGAAACATCTTCGATAGACCGGTAGCAACGTTTGCACCAAGGAGGAATCCCACAAAATTTGCTAGCCTTAAGGTTGGTCCAGATTCCATGATGAAGAGTTTGCGATAAGAGGACAGACTTTTTCATTTCTATGAGGGGGTGCCAGATAGCCATGAACTTCATGTCCCACCAAAGCTGCGTCCATGACAGGCGCCACTTCTTGTTGAGGTTAACCTCATAGTCAATCGTTTATTTGATGTTCGAGATTTTTGAAAGGCTATTCCCATTGTGCCATTTGAGACCAAGCGAGCTCGACGTGTCATGTCCCATGAGAAGGTGAACTTTGTGTCGGTCCTAGGCGAGACATCTGCTTTGTAAAGTGTTCCATTCTTCGTACGAAATGTTGACGCAAGGGTCAATATCCTCGAAGTTGATTCAGCGGTTGGTGTCTTGTTTCTAGAGATGTTTCCATTTTTTGAAGCCTTTGTTCCATAACTTCTTGGCATTTTGAATGTTCCAAGATTCCACACTCCGAATGCCATGGATCGGAAACCAGATAGAGTCGTTTTGTCTGATACTGGCTGCCCACTTCCAGTCTTCACTTATTCTTGTGTAGCTTTTGACTCTATTCTAACTCTTCCATAGGGAGCACATGAGATTTGAACCTTTTGGGAAGACGGGGATCGGGGAAAACAACAAGGTCAAGATGTCAAGATTCTTCCAATTTGGGAAACCCATGAGAGCCAACTCATTCTTGTTTCTAAAGATCAACTTGGCCCACGAGGCCTCCCCATTGCACCAAGCCTTAATCATCCATTTGGCCGCTAGTTTGTTAGCCAAGCATCCAATGTCCAGGATACCAAGTCCCCCACTATCTCTGTGGCTGGTGCAGATGGACCATTTGGTTTTAGGCACCCCCTCCTATTGTGGTCGCCCGTCCAAAGGAAGTTTCTACAAATAGTATCCAATTTGGATAGATCTTGCTCTTTCGGTCTCCAACAAGAAAGGAAATAAATGGTAGATGATAAGAGGAACGTGTTGATAACCATAGCACGACCAGCAAGATTGATTTGCATACCTCTCCAATAGTTAAGCTTGTTTTCCAGTTTGGCCAGCACTCAGTTCCACCGCTGTTCCATAGAGATGCCCAACCCCAAGGGAATCCCAAGAAGCCGAAAAATTTGGCCCTGCGGAATGATTTGACAACCATGATCAATGAGAAGGTCGGGCTGTGACCCAACAATAGCTCTAAAGGCGGTCTTAAAGTGATTGATTGTGGATCCAGATGCATCACAAAAAGTAGTCAGACACCCCCAGAACGTCTCCAAGCTGGTACTATCATTGTGAACAAACGTGTTCATATCATCAGCAAAAAGTGTCATGGTGATCTGACTCTGGTCATGAGGCAAACGAAGGCCTTTGATATTACCAGCTTCCACTTGATGCTCCACCAACCTACTAAGCCCTTCCGTGGAAATAGCAAAGAGAAGGGAAGCCAATGGGCACCCTTGTCTGATAGATCTTCTAAGTTTGATCACCTTCGAAAGTTTGCCATTAATGTTAATTTGGGCCGATGCGTTTCCGAGAAGGGTCGCGATCATCTTGGTGAATTTCTGACTACATCCAAGATCTTGGAGCGATTGTAGAATATAGTCCCATTCCAACCTCTCGTAGGCTTTATCAAAGTCGATCTTCAGGAAGACCACGTCTTGTTTAGACTCAGTTGCATATTCAAGACCTTCCCAAATATCTATAATGGTTTCCGAAATTGATCTGCCTTTGATGAAACCTTTTTGGTCCTTGCTTAACGTGCTCTCAAGTGGCAAGAGGTTCTATTGGCAATGACTTTGGCAATGATCTTGTATCCCGTTTGAAGCATCGTAATAGGACACCAGTTCTCTATTCTGTTCTTTTCCCCTTTTTTGTGTATTAACTTGATAATGCCATTGTTGAGACAAGATGGGAGCGTGCCAAACTTGAGTGCCTCTTGCCAAACCAGACAAAGAGGGGTGGCAACCACCAACTTGAAGGATTTAAAAAACTCATTAGTGAGCCCATCGGGTCTTGGGATTTTACCAGAAGGGAGGGCATCAATGACCTCAATGATTTCTGCTTCAGAGATAGGGGCATGTAGCATGGAGTGAAGGTTGAGTGGTATCTTGTGAGGGGAAACCCTAGATATGGCTGCCATACAGTCCCTTCTATGGTGGGAGAGGGGGTTCGAGGTCCCCAACAGTCTCGTGAAGTGCCCTTCAATGATCCCAATATTATCTTCTTCCGTATTGCATACATTGCCATTTAAGTCTAGCAATAAGGGGATCGATTCTCTGTTATGTTTCCTTTTAAGGATACGTCACATCTCTTTGGTGGGTTTGTCGGCTTTGCCAGCCCACCACTCCTTGAAGAAAATTTGCAAATTTTTCCTTTGTATTTCTTCCTCGTATCTCGGCAGCGCTCTGATTTTTCGAAGACCTTTCTGGGCTTGAGATTTTCCTTTGTTCACTTCCTCCTCGAGCCTCTAGAGTCTATGATATACGCCTGTCGCATAGTATCGAGAATCTTCCTGGATCTAATCATGATCTCTCGTGACTTATCGACCGCACTTCTCCAGCACTTGGCTGGGGACAAGCTGGAGGCGAACACCTCCTTCCACACATCAACAATTTCTTGATGGATAGAGGGGAGATAGAAGGAGGGCGCACTAGCGTGGAACCAAGGAGCATTACGAATCTTGGTGGAATGTTGGAAAGTGATAACGAGCGAGTAATGATTAGAGATGGTGAGGTCAGTGCGTTGCGACTTCATCAGCTTCTGGATTAAGGCGGCCCTTGACTTCCTCTTCCTTTGTCGAGTGAGTCAATGCCCCTTTGTTGTCTTGAGTGTTTCTGGGGGCTTCTTGATTTTGCTTGCTTTTTTGTCTCAAAGGACAATCTTTAAGGTTCTCAGGCTATTTGCAGAGGACATTAATGTGTTTCTCCAAACAGATGATGATTGTGTGTCTCCGTTTTGGACATAACTATCCACGCAGATGTGTATGTACGTATGCATTGCATCTATTTAAAAATACTCATGGGGAATTAAGTATATGAATCTAATTGAAACATATAATATTGACTATATAATAGAAAAGATAAATTACGCGAACAATTACGAGAGATTTAAAATAAAGCCTGGAAAAACAGATCATAAAATACAAAATCTTACATGACCGTTATTATAAAAATCGTAAATGTAAGAACTCATTAAACAAACTATATTGAGAACGTAAATTGAATAAAACAAAAGCTTGCAAGAAACAATATTTCCTCATCATTGTAAGGTATTATTTGTTATCCGAATGAATTGTTTTTCATTTAACATGTTCTATGGAGTTTTCACTATAGGTCTACGGCATGAAAAAACCATTTACCAAATGCATTTGAGGAGCCTCTATAGCGGCACATACATTGAAGGGGCATAGTGCCCTTGAGATCCCCCGAACAGGTAGAAGAGACCAAAGATAACCCAAAATGGTAGGAAACCTATGTTTTAAATAGAGTTATAGAGACGTTTAATGAGCTTTTCATAGATCTTATAGGAGACACACTTAATTTTGATGTTTTTATTTTCAAAGAACAAATCCTATGGTGTCTAAATGGAGGGGTCACACTTAATTTTGATGTTCTTATTTTCAAAGAACAAATCCTATGGTGTCTAAATGGAGGGGTCTGCTTCCAATTACATATTTATGTGCAAAATAGGCCAAGTGATATTTCAATCGGCCATTCTTTCGTATGGTCATCAATGTTGACCCCACATTCTTCTTTCCCTATCTTCCAAAGCTCTTCCACCTTGATGGTTTTCAACAAGGCAAAAGCGTAATCAATCACTTCTCCAAGTAATGCTTCCTTCAAGTTTATGTTACTATGTAAACTTAAAACGCTCACAAGACGCTGCTAGATTGAGTGACTCCTAACACAAAAAAACAAGAGGTGAAAATCTTGTCTACGAGATAGGCAAGACAGAAAACTTAGGGAACCTATAGATTTTAGTAGATTTGATATTATTATGAATTCCCTAGTGGAGAATTCATCACATAAGAGCCAATTTTTTGTTGTCAATAAGACGATGCTGCAAGTCCACGTACTTAAATTGCCATCTGGTCTAGTTGAAACACTATATCCTGTTAAGGGATATATGCAGATTTTGGTGCTTCGTAAAACTCATTGCCTTATAAATATTATTGTTGTTGAACCATGTTAACTTTAATTACCAGGTAATCATGGGTAAGAAGGTGAGTCTTTGAGTTCTCCCTAGAATTGTTTCTTTGTCTTAAAAGGCACCAATCTTCATAATCAACTCTATTGGTCAGCTTTATGTACTTAAATCTAATGGAGTGCATTCTCTCTTGACTCCAAAGATGTTTCCACATATGAAACCCTCTATTCCATAGTTTTCTTATCCTTTGGAGGTTCTCAAAGTCAATGTCTTTAATTCCCACAATAGGAAACCTAGTGTCGGCTGCCCACTTCCAAACTTCACTGAACTTCACATACAATTTCATCTTATTCCAACTCTTCCACAAAGATGTGTAGACCTTTGCAAGTCACTAGAAAAGGAGAAACAAAGTGAGAAAATCATGCCCCTTCCACCTAGGAAGTCCCATGAGCATAAGGGAAAATTTGTTTTTGAGAATCAACTTAGCCTATGCAGCTTCGCATTGCACCATGCTTCAATCATACACTTAACAACCATGTTGTGTGACATTCCTCCAATGTCTAGAATTCCTAAACCACGATAATCTTTTTGTCCTGCATAGTTGGCCGATTGGATATTGGGCACACCCCTCTTGTTGGGATCTGCTATCTAGAGGAAATTCTTGTATGCTCTTTCCAACCTCGTTAAATTCTCCTATCTAGAGCAAATTCTTGTATGCAACACACCACAAACATTGATAATTGATTAAAGAAGAAAGGTGTTGGTCACAATGACACATCCTAGAAGCTTGAGTTGCAAGCCCTTCTAGTAAGAAAGTTTATAATAAAGCCTATCTAGAACCCGATTTTACTCTTGACCCATGGAGACATCAAAACCCATTGAAACTCCAAGTAGATGGAATCTTTTTCCACTAGGGAGCACTTGATATCCTTAGTGAACCAAAAGTTGTAGAGGGGGCTGAGAAATAGCCTTGAAATTAGTTTTTGAGTGATTAAGTCCATAATCCAATATAATGAAAAATGTATATAGATATTGCCGAAAGACAAGGATACTATTAAGATCATTATGCACAAAAGGATTCATTTAATCGGAAAAGAGTTTCATTATCATTGGGTTCTTGCTATGGGGAAGCAATCAACCATTAATCTACAGAAGATGGGCATGATGGTTAACCAAACAGCGAAGACCATTAGTGGCAATAGCAAAGAGTTGTGGAACCAAGGGGTAGCCCTATCTAATAGAGCACTTTAATCTAATATTGAGAGAGTTAATAGTTGATATAAATATAAGCCGAGTTGTTTCCCACAAGTGTTGAGTTCATCTTGGTGACTTTAGAGCCACATCCAGATAATGAAGTCCCACTCAAGGTGATTATTAGCTTTGTAAAAACTAATCTTGATAAAAGGGATATTTTGAGAAGTTTATTTAGTGAATTCAAACCCTTTCCACACATCAATATTGCTTTGGTGATGGATCTAACCTTCAAGAACCCATTTTTATCCTCATTGATCCATGAGTGAATATGAAAAGCAATATGAATATATTAATTTTGAGGACCTTTGCAAAGATCTTATAGCCAGTTTGTATCATAGTGATAGGCCTCCAATTTTCAATCTTTTTGTTTTTGTCTTTTGTTTGTGAATTAGCTTGTTCACTTCCCTAACGAATTTCGGCAAGCGTCAAAGTGCAAGGCTTCTTTCTTGACGAGGCAAAATAGGTTCACCAACACACTTTTGAATCTTTCAAAGAACTCATTGGTAAGATCGCCAAAATGGGGGCTTTTACCATTGGGCAAAGAATCCATAGCTTTTAAATGTGATCTCTTCCTTGTGCTACTTCTTCTTTAGGATTTTACACATTTGTTTAGTTGAACTATTTGCTTTCCCCATCCACAATCTTTTAAAAAAATCTACATATTCTATTTCTTCTTTGAGTTTCCTATTGGTATCTAGGCTTGCTTCTAATTTTCTTGATCATAAGCCAGAGGTGGGAATTTCCTCTATTGACTTTAGTCTCAAGATGTCAGAGCCTATGATAAATATAACTTCATATTCAAACATCAAATTATGTTAATGTCCTTTTCACCCTTGCTAAGCAGATATTGAGTCTACTTGACAACCACTTTCCAACACTTGGTCGGGGAGGCATGGGTGCTAAATGCCTTGATCTAGGTTAATGAGATAAAATGTTGAACCAAAGGGAGAGAAAGGGTTCAAATATCCTCATGGAATGAGGGCATGGAATGAGGGAGCTTTCCTATGTTTTATTTCACGCTTGAATGTAAGAACCACTAGATACCAATGAGACAAAACTAAGTGCACACAGTGAGAGGAGGATGGGGGACCCAACTTATCGATGATATTTTTTGCAATATATTTTTTGCAAAGTCTAGATTTCCATAAACAAGCATCCGATTGGAGGTTTGACCAAGAGAAGTCATGCTTATCTTCTACCACCACCAGATCATGGTGGAGCTTAACCTCCTCCCAATCATCTTTCTCAAGTCTATCAATAATTTGCACCCTTTGGTCCCATTTATGAGACATCGTTTCCATCGTATTAAATTCACCGCATAGGACTACCTAAAATGGCAAGAAGTGCAAAGAATTCCAAGTATTTATCCTATCCGTGTGTAGATTAGGCATATACATAAAGGCAATTATGTGCTCGAGTGGGCACTTAAAAGAAGCAGCAACACAACCACGGTTCAAATCTACTAAGGTGTTCACCAAGAGGGGATGTTAGATTGGCCCAAAGCCAATATCCATGCCACTACTTCCCCCTAGATGTGAGCCATGAATGAGACACTCAAATACTTTTCAATCTCTCTTGAAGCTCAAACCCATCAATTTTGATCTCTTGAAAAAACTTGAATTCTGGGTTGACACTTTTATATTAAATCCATTGACCAATCATGAATGCTCTAGAGGGTTTTGACAACCATCCTAAATTGAATGAAACAAAAATCATTTTTTAAGCACAAATCTTTGTTGGTAAGGTATTTCTCCCTCTTTCTCTTGCTTCTCTCTTTGTTTCTTCTTATAAAGGTTTAGGGTTCCTAGCAAATGAGTCCTCCTCTAGGGGGCTCTTGAAAGGAAACCTTGTTTTTATTTTTCTTTGTGAGAAGCCCCCATCAAAAAGGGTTCTCAAACTCAATCACGAGTCATACACCCAATGATCGCACTTTTGTTGTGAGGATTATTTTCTTTGTTGTGTCCTTCATGATTTTCATGTTTTCTTTTGGAACTATTCACTAGGGTTTCCTCATCAATCAACTATTGATTCAAACTATTCCAAGTATTCTTAAAGATTGATCTCCTTTTCTAGATTATGCAAGATACTTTTTCGGGGGAGCAAGTGAGAGGGCCTCTTTCCTTAACCCTCTTTGGGGCTTCTTCTCCTTCTCCACCTCACTTCGGTGAAGGCCTCAAAGTTATGTCCCTTGAGTTGTGTTTCTTTGAATTTCTCACATTCCAACAAATGTTCTTAAGAAGTAAACACATACATCCACGCTTTGGGTCTATTTTAATGACGTCTATTCTAATGGGAATTACTTGATCTTATGGCATTGCTCTTGGAACTCAAAGTATAACCATCACCTAATGAACCTTCCTATTTAAGGAGGAGGTGCAACTGAAAAATCTAGGAAAAAACTAGACGGATGCGAGATATTTTCCCAATGTTCTAACATGGAGATGCATTCCAATCATCATCCTCCCCACCAGGTACTAGAACACTAAATTAGCCTCTCTCCCTCTCTTGCCATAGGATAAGGAGTCCAAATGTCTTCACACATGGGTGCCAAAGGGCACTCATGCGTGAGCCCCTCGTATTGAACAAGGTTTAGTCCATTCTCCCAAGGGTGCACCTTTATAACAATTCCTTCCCCTTAAGTCCATTTTTGTCCTTAAAAATGGTATTGCAAGGTCCTATAGAAAGAGAAATGTAATGGAATAGTACTCCCACTACATTCCCATGTATTTGGTGTACATGGTTAAATATGCATGTTGTTTTGCATATCCTTCTCCCTAAGAAGACCCTTGGAACGGCAATCTAAAGTTCGGAAAGCATATCTCAAGGGTGCTAGCCCGCTCCCATGTAGCACTATTTTCTAAACTATATTTCCATTTTACTAGACACTTTATATAAGTGACTCCTCATCCATTTCACTTGAGTATGTAGTATGCTCTCAAGCTCATGAGGAATAGATTTAATAGAAAAAGGTTCTACTACCTAACTATCTAGAATGAGATTGTTAAATTCACTAAGCCTTTCTTAAGTTGGGTAACATGAATTAGTAAATCTAGATATTCTCTTGAAGTTGGAGTTGTTAAGCCATCTTTCCTATTCTCTTAAGTATTGGGAATGGTCCACGATACCTAAGAGATACTTTTGGACAAGGTCCCATCTTTAGGGTTTCTAACCTAGATGGAACTCTAAGATAGACTGCTCTCCTACCTCAAAGTTGATGTCTCTCCTTTGAGGTTCAACACAACCTCTAGCCCTATCCTGAGATCTCCTAATGTTGTTCTTAGAAAGCATAAGCCTATCATTCATCTCTTCCATGAAATCCTTTGCAACTTGAACTTTCTCATTGCAATCCCATTTTATAAGGAGCACTTGAATTAAACCCGTACATAAGCATAAATGGACTATGCCCAATGGATGAGTGTTTGGCCCTATTATATGCAAACTCTACTATAGGTAAGTACTCTTTACAATTAGTTTTCCTTTCATTCATAAATGCGTGAAGAATATCCTCGAGAAAGGAGTTAACCTGTGTGTTTTCCCAGTCAATTATGGATGCTTGGCTATACTCATGCTAAGTTTCATATCCAACCTTTTGAGGACCACTCTCCAAAAGTGGCTAGTGAACTTCCCATCCAGATATGAGACAATGTCTAAAGGAAAACCATATAACTAGTATAGGTTCTCTATAGATAGTCTATCCAACTTAGCTGTATTCACTATATTACATGTTGGAATAAACCTACCCATTTGGTTGACCAATCCACAAGTACCTAGATCAAGTGATGCCCTCCCCATGTCTTAGGTAATCCAACTATGAAATCAATGGTGATACTCTCCTACTTGAAGGACTTTGTTGTGCAAAAGAAGAGGAGCAAGGAGAAGATGGAGGGAGAAAGAGAAGAGGAGATTCTTGCACATATGCATCGGAACCTTGAAACCCACACAATGATCTCTCTTGAGGCAATGTTGTATAAATGATGTATATATATATATGAATATGGGGTTAAGGTCCCATGACCTTTAGATCCCAACAATATCCCACTTAAGGGTCAATGTGACCATAAGTGAAAACACTTGAAAAGAATGATGTGGGACTATACCATAATGTATAGGATGAGTGAGGATGTCTACCCATACCAATCAGCCTAGACCAACTACCTCAAACAAGGTGTATCCATGCACCTCAAACTTCTCTAGGCTCATATCGATCAGAGTCAAGCTCATATCTAACTAATGCAAGAACAAATGAAGTTTGTGCAAAGCTTCCACCTGCTCTAGGACTATGTCAATCATCAAATAACTAACAAGTCCAACTAAAAATGCTCCAATAGCAACGACAATGTCTCGTCTCAAGCATAACAACTTGTACATCAGACTCTTGAATGTTGACAGAACATGTGCTATCGTAGCTAGCCTAAGCATGTAATCCATGCTTGTATCCAAGGCATCCAAAGCACCATCAAATTTTAATATAGGTCAGAACCAAGTTGAGATGAAAGGAGTTATCAAGTGCGCATGGGAAAATGGGGAAGAGTACTTTCTAGTAGCGAGCATAATTCAAATGAGCTTTAGGTGGATATACTTGAGGAAAACAAACGATTGGAAGAATCTTGAGAAAATTCAATTTTGATAGCTACTACTATCTTCAAAATGAGACCAATTCATACGTTGGCTGCTAAAATATTGAGAAGAGGATAGCAATACAAGAGAGGAAGGAGAAGGTTTTCTTGCTAGGGTTCTTTTTGGTTTTGCATACAGGTGCACAAGAGGACAACTAGAGGTTGTAGAAGGCTTTACTATGATGCTATCAGAGAACATATGAGATGGGGGCATGCATGGTCAAAAGAGAACAGAATGCTAAAGGGTGTGTTGTAAAAGAAGAGAACTGGGGAGGACTTTGGCAAATTTTGGCATGTTAGTTTGAAGGGGATCTAATGTTACTTACAAGAAGAAGGAAAACACATTGTAGAGGGAGGAGGAAGTGTGCTCAAGGTTACACGTTTGACCAAAAAACCTAATTCCAAAGAGACATCTCGAGAAATACCTACGATTACATGCTCGAATGTCTCTTTTAGTAGCATAAAATGGCCCATTTAGCCTGATTCAAAGTCTGGTTGTTTTGCTTGTCCACTGAGTGAAGCCTATGCCATCTGATGAGATGTTAAAGAAATGCATCTCTCCTATTTTTACTTCTGCTAGGAGAAAGACTTGCTCTTTAGAGAGCAGGATTCGAATGTTACAAAGCATACATGCGACAGGACCTCCGCTTCATAAAAAAATCTACAAGAAAATGGAGAAGGACAACTTTGAGATGTCTCTCTTTTTATATTTTTTGATGAATGAAAGATATCTTCTTTGATTTGAAGACATGGAAGCTTCTTCTTAACTTTGGATCCCGATATACGTGTGTGTAAATCTGTGTGTATATGTGTGTGTATGTGTCTATGTGTATGTATGTGTCTATGTGTGTGTATGCATGTGCATTATGTATGCATATGTATGCATATGTGTGTCTATGTGTGTGTATGTGTCTATGTGTGTGTATGTGTATGCATGTATATATGCATATGTATGTGCATTATGTATGCATATGTATGCATATGTGTGTGTACGCATGTAAGTATGTATGTATGGATATGTATATGCATTATGTATGCATATGTATACATGTATGTGTATGTGTGTTTGTCTCTCTATGTGTGTGTGCGCGCATATATGTGTGTGTATGTGTGTACATGTATGTGTGTATGTGTGTGTGTATGTATGTATGCGTGTGTGTCTATGTGTGTATGTGTATGTGTGTATGTGTGTATGTGTGTATGCATGTGTATGTGTGTGTATGCATGTAAGCATGTATGTATGCATATGCATGTGCATTATGTATGCATATGCATGTGCATTATGTATGCATATGCATGTGCATTATGTATGCATATGCATGTATGTGTGTATGTGTGTGTATCTATATATATGTGTCTATATGCATGTGTATGTGTGTGTAAATGTGTGTGGATGTGTGTGTGTGCGTGTAAGTGTATGTGTGTCTATGTGTGTGTGTATATTTGCGTGTATGTGTATGTGTGTGTGTGTGTGTGTCTATGTTTGTATGTGTGTGTGACTATGTGTGTATGTGTGTGTGACTATGTGTGTATGTGTGTGTCTACGTGTGTATGTGTGTATGTGTCTGTGTATATGTGTGTGTATGTGTGTGTGTGTCTATGTGTATGTTTGTGTGTCTACGAGTGTGTATGTGTTTATGTCTGTGTATGTGTCTATGTGTGTGAATGTGTCTATGTGTGGATGTGTATGCATGTATGTATGCATATGTGTGTGTATGTGTGTGTATGCATTATGTATGCATATGTGTGTGTATGCATTAAGTATGTGTATGTATGCATGTGCATTATGTATGCATATGTGTGTGTATACATGTAAGTATGTATGTATGCATATGCATATGCATTATGTGTGAATATGTATGCATGTATGTGTATGTGTGTGTATGTCCCTCTATGTGTGTGTATGCATATATGTGTGTGTATGTGTGTATGTGTGTATGTGTGTATGTGTGTGTGTATGTGTGTGTGTATGTGTGTGTATATGTGTGTGTGTATGTGTGTGTGTATGTGTATGTGTGTGCATCTATGAGTGTGTATGTGTTTATGTGTATGTATGTGTCTATGTCTGTGTATGTGTATGCATGTATGTATGCATATGTCTGTGTATGTGTGTGTATGTATTATGTATGCATATGTGTGTGTATGCATTATGTATGTGTATGTATGCATGTGCATTATGTATGCATGTAAGTATGTATGTATGCATGTAAGTATGTATGTATGCATATGCATATGCATTATGTATGCATATTTATGCATGTATGTGTATGTGTGTGTATGTCTGTGTGTGTGTGTGTGTATGCATATATGTGTGTATGTGTGTGTGTATATGTGTGTGTATGTGTGTATGCATGTGTATGTGTGTGTATGCATCATTATGTGTGTATGTATCTATGTGTGTATGTGTGTGTGTATGTGTGTGTGTGTCTATGTGTATGTGTGTGTGTCTATGAGTGTGTATGTGTTTATGTGTGTGTATGTGTCTATGTGTGTGTATGTGTCTATGTGTGTATGTGTATGCATGTATGTATGCATATGTGTGTGTATGAATTATGTATGCATTATGTATGCATATGTGTGTATATGCATTATGTATGTGTATGTATGCATGTGGAATCTGTATGCATATGTGTGTGTATGCATTATGTATGTGTATGTATGCATGTGCATTATGTATGCATATGTGTGTGTATGCATGTAAGTATGTATGTATGCATATGCATATGCATTCTGTATGCATATGTATGCAGTATGTGTATGTGTGTGCATGTTTCTCTATGTGTCTGTGGATGCATATATGTGTGTGTATGTGTGTGTGTATATGTGTGTGTGTATATGTGTGTGTGTATGTATGTATGCATGTGTATGTGTGTGTATGCATCAATATGTGTGTATGTGTGTGTGTATATGTGTGTGTATATGTGTGTGTATGTGTGTGTGTGTGTCTATGTGTATGTGTGTGTGTCTATGAGTGTGTATGTGTTTATGTGTGTGTATGTGTCTGTGTGTGTGTGTATGTGTCTTTGTGTGTGTGTATGTGTCTATGTCTCTATGTGTATGCATGTATATATGCATATGTGTATGTGTATGTGTGTGTATGCATTATGTATGCATATGTGTGTGTATGCATTATGTATGTGTATGTATGCATGTGCATTATGTATGCATATGTGTGTGTATGCATATATGTGTGTGTGCATGTATGTCTGTGTGTATGCATGTATATGTGTGTGTATGCATCATTATGTGTGTATGTGTGTATATGTGTATGTATATGTGTGTGTATGTGTGTGTGTGTATGTGTATGTGTGTGTGTTTCTATGTGTGTGTATGCATATGTATGTGTGTGTATGTGTGTGTGTGCGTGCATACCTAGCTTCAATGACAACTCCTTGCTCTCTCTCTCTCTCTCACTCTCTTTCTCGCTCTTGCTCTCTCTCTCTCTCTCTCTCTCTCTCTCTCTCTCTCTCTCTCTCTCTCTCTCTCTCTCTCTCTCTCTCTCTCTCTCTCTCTCTCTCTCTCTCTCTCTCTCTCTCTCTCTCTCTCTCTCTCTCTCTCTCTCTCTCTCTCTCTCTCTCTCTCTCTCTCTCTCTCTCTCTCTCTCTCTCTCTCTCTCGCGTCCAAATCCCGGCACAAATGTGTCGGGAGAACTCAAATTTTTTTTTTAACATTCGAGAGCGTCGCTTATGTGACGCTTTGGAACACAGGACATCGCTTATGCAATGCTAAAATGCCGCAAGTAGTTTGCCAATGTTGCTAATTAGCGATGCTATTTGTGACGCATACTTTTAGCATCACATAAGCGACGCTACCATTGCTTATGCAACGAAGGCTCCACAAAAGAAATCCAAAAATAGCACTGTCACTTATGCGATGCTAGCGTCGCATAAGCGATGAAACCAAATTTTTTTTCAATTTGGGGGCGTCGCTACGCCCCCTTATTTCTTGTAGTGATTAGAAATGTCCACCTTAGAAAAGAGTTGAAAACCCAAATTGTGATGACTTGCCATTTGATCAAAAGCAAAGTTGGCAAAGCATGGAAAGCCATGTACTTGAAGGAGTATCCTTGGCTTACTATGATTGGTGATGCTGAATTATGAAGGGACAAAGTTAGAGAATCTGACCAACACTGCACACATAGAAAAGTAGATTATTACACCTGGAACCCCCTTACAAGGATCACAATAGCTACAAAAATAGCTCATAACACCTTCAAGGATAAAAAAAACTTTTAGTTTTGGTAGCTTATATATCTTGGTCCCTCTCACCATCTTCAAGGGCTATCTCAGTCAAAATATAAGGATTTCCTATTATAACTTGTCTTGGAAGTTGCTGCTATATCGTATAGTCTATATGATGTGAAGCATGAGCTCTAAACAAGCATCAAGCTACTGACCAAATTAGTGAGCTCATCAGCAATAAGTGCAAGCATGAGGGGTGCTAAATGGACATCCCTTTGTGAATGCGTGAGAGGGAAGGCAGATGACAAGCTAGATTTAGTTTTGTTCCAAGTGGAGGAATTATTAAGACGATAGCCACCATCTTAATGTATCTTATGCCTAACCAAAAGTTATGTAAGGACTATAGTACGTAGTCCTAATAAAGGTTATAATAAGTTTTGCCTAGGTCAATAATGAGAAAAATGAAATCTTCATAGATCTTAACTACTCAAAATTGGTGCATGTCAATGAGGCTAGCTACAATGCTCATCAAACTAGCTTTGTGTCTTCGGAATTTGGGCTAAATGGCCAAGTGTAGGCTTATGCTTCTCAAATTATGGGTTAGCTACATAAATTTTTGATAGAAGAAAAGAGTAAATCTAGAATTTGTAATAAAACAACCTCGAAATTGGGATACCACACTATCAACAAATGTGCAATCTTTGATCTTGCGGAGTTCTATGTAAAATTTTATATAATTTTTTCTTACGAAAATTGAGATTTTCATTAATATTTAGTCAAGCATTCATATGCTGGTACATCTAAAGAGATATATTATTATATAAAATTAATCATAGAGGCATATTAAAATAAAGTTGTAGGAAAACTAATCCATAGCCATGAGAAAATCAAAGTGAGAATTTTTAACAAACGTCAATGTATTTAATACTTATTTTAGGACCTCGAGATTCAAGAATAACAATAAAAATGAATGAATAATGGAAATAGAAACAAACTAATTTTGAAATGGGAAAACATTATTCTTACTCTAACGGGACTGTAACGCAAAATCAAAAAATATGGCTCTCTTAATCCTTACAAGCCATCGTATTAGACTCGAGAAAGCCCTGCAAATGTTTCGATTAAGATATGAAAGTCCTCCTTCAACCTTTTTTTGTCTTACTCTAATTTTAAAATGGGAAATAAAACAAACTAATTTTAAAATGGGAAAATATTATTCTTACTCTAACGGGACTGTAACACAAAATATGGCTCTCTTAATCCTTACAAGCCATTGTATTAGACTCGAGAAAGCCCTGCAAATGTTTCGATTAAGATATGAAAGTCATCTTCAACCTTTTTTTGTCTTCCACATGCACATTCTCTCTCTCTATCTCTCTCTCTCTCTCTCTCTCTCTCTCTCTATATATATATATATATATATATATATATATATATATATATATATACGGAAGATCTTTTGTAAAATGGTCTTGGGAACTAAATACAATGATTTTCTCTCTACGGAAGTAAAATTTCCCTGATGCTCATTCTTTCGTACGTTGACATCACGAGCTTTTCTATTGAGTTTATGTTTTAAAAGTCGTACTTGAACCTTTGTTTCTCTTCCACATGCACATTCTCTCTCTCTCTCTCTCTCTCTCTATATATATATATATATATATATATATATATCCACGGAAGGTCTTATGTAAAATGGTCTTGGGAGCTAAATACAATGATTTTCTCTCTATGCAAGTAAAATTTCCTCGATGTTCATTCTTTCCTCGGTTGACATCACGAGCTTTTCTATGAGTTTATTTTGTAAATAGCATATTCGGGTTGGAAGGAACTTGAGTACTGGCAAGACATTTCTTTTCTTGTATTCCCACTTGTAAAATATAAAACAACCTCACATGAAATGGATAGAGACAGAGAGAGAGAACACAAAAAATATTTATAGCCAAGTGCTTGATCAGGGGAGAATCCTCTTGTCAATTGAGATGCGAATGAGACCTATCAAAGTACTTCATTCCCGGAGACATATACTTCTTTACAATCCCTTTAATTCTTTAACGTGTTTCCTTTTCTATGTTTGTATTTTTAATGTATTTTTGGCGTTTTACCTTTTTTCAAGTTCCAACACGTAACTTTTTTCTTCTTTATTTATATGACCTTTGATGACATGATGTTAGGCTTTTCTCCATGTCCCCATAAATACTGTGGAGCGTGTTCGTTGGCGAAAGTTCGCATTCATTAAATATGAGTGAGACATATTCTCATTTATAACTGGTTTTTTTTATTTCTTTTTTCGTTTTCTTTGGTTCTCTCAACTTCGTTTTCGTTGTTCTGTTTCTTTTGTTCCTCCGAATTCCTGTCAAAGTAAAAGCAACCTTAGATGACAGAGAGAAAAAGGGTATTCCTTCCATACAGAAAGTGGAGGGAATTGATTATGAAAAAGATGTCCCTCCCCCTCAAAGAGGGCAACCATCAACAATGAAATTAACATCACTAAACCTCAGGGGTTTGTCGGACCCATCAAGAGCGCGATTCTTGGCCAGTGGTTCAAAGACAAGTGCCTCAACCATGACTTTATCCGCTTACAAGAGGTTAAAATCGATGGAGAGGATCTCCAGAAAAGGCTTAAATGCATTTCTCCAAAACACCTTTGGTTCTCCACTTCTCACCCTAGGGGGGGGGTGCTGCGATCAGTATTAGTCACTCCTTGTCTGGCAGTGTGACCTCAACTTTTGAAGGTCCGAATCATCGTTGGATTGCTGCCTCTATCCGGTTCCCTTTTGAGTTCATTGTGGTCTCAATTTATGCCCCTAATGGAGAAGCGGATAGAATTGATACTTGGGCCTCTCTCGAATCCCTCTCACATAACGTTTTGATTTGTGGGGACTTCAACATGGTTGAGTTTCCCGAGGACCGATGGAATAACAAGGGAAAAATTATTGACGGCCAGGAGAAAGAGATATGGGATAAAATCAAGCTCCATCTCGACCTCGTAGAGGTGAAAGACATGAAGGGGTTCTCCTGGTCAAATCTCCAATTGGGGGATTCTTTGAGGAAAGCAAGACTTGATAGATGTTACGTGCATCAAAACACCATCCTCTAGTGGGGTATTCCTTTTTCCCAACACATGGACCTGACTATCTCGGACCACTACCTGATTACTCTATCTTTCAAACCGATTCCCATGCTCCAAAAAGCCCCTTGGTTTCATGCTTGTCAGAAATCATTTTCCCTCCCCTCTATCCACCAAGAAATTTCTGCAGTGTGGGCGGATGCCTTTGAACCGGCTAAGTGTTGGAGAAGCGCGGTGGAAAGGACTCGAAAAATTCTGATCAGGACTCAAAAGGCTATAAGAGATATCCGGAAAAATAGAAGAGAAACGGTATACCGGAGGCTCTCACGGCTTGAAGAAGAGGTGAACAAAGGTAACTTACAATGCCAACAAGGGCTTTTGAAAATCAGGGGAAGACTAAGATTAGAAGAGGAGGTTCAAAGGAAAAATCTTCAAATATTCTTCAAAGATTGGTGGGCGGGGAAGGCTGACAAACCATCGAAAGAGATGTGTAACATCCTCAAAAGGAAGCAAGCTAGGGAATCCATCCCCTTATTGGTCGATAACAATGGAACGGAATGTAGCACGGAAGTAGAGAATAGATCTATCATCATCGAGCACTTTTCCCATCTTCTCGGGGTCTCGACTTCCCTTTCCCCACATAGGGGTGACTCCATGGCAACCATCTCAAGGGTTTCTCAATCTAGAATCCCACATAACTTGATTTCTCTGTTGGATGCTAACATTTCCGAGAATGAAATTATCGAGGTTATTGATACTCTTCCCAATGGGAAAAGTCCGAGGCCCGATGGCCTCACCAATGAGGTTTTGAAGTCCTTCAAACATGCAGTGGCCACCCCACTGCGCCTGGTGTGGCAAGAGGCTCTCTCCTTCGGTGCCCTCCGAGAGTGTCTAAATAATGGCATCATCAAGTTAATCCACAAAAGGGAAGATATAAACAAAATCGAAAACTGGTGACCGATTACCATGCTCCAAACAGGATACAAGATAATTGCAAAAGTTATCGCCCTCTTGCCATTTAAAGTCATGGCTTTCTAAGGACAAGAAAGGTTTTATCAAATGCAGATCTATACTTGAAGCAATTGTGGATATTTGGGAAGGCCCTGCGTTTGCTGAGGAGACTGCACAAGATCTAGTATTCATTAACATCGACTTCGACAAAGCGTATGACAGATTGGAATGGGACTTTATTCTTCAATCATTGAAAGACCTTGGATGCAGCCAAAAGTTCACGAAGATGGTTTCTATTCTTCTTGGAAACACTTCAACTAGAGTAAATATCAACGGTAAGCTCTCTGAGCCCATTCGTTTAAAAAGATCAATTAGGCAAGGTTGCCCTCAGGCTCCATTACTTTTCTCTATCGCCTCGAATGGACTCTGTCGCATATTAAAGCATCACATGGATACTAGCAATCTCAAGGGTCTCTCCCTACCTCTAAATCACGGCCAAATGGTTGCACGACTTTTTGCCGACGACATGAATGCCTTTGTGCAGAACGATATTATTAGCATTGGGGTGTTTTGGTGGTGCCTCGACACCTTTTGTGCGGCGTCAGGTTCGAAAATCAACCATGCTAAAACTGTTTTTAGAGCAATCAACGGACCTACACCCCAATTGTTGTTAGATCAAGGGTGTCAAATTATCCCTAGATGTCAAGTCTTCTGTCTCCTAGGCATTCCGATGGGATTCAGCATGTCAATGGACCAACGATGGAACTGGGTACTATCTAGGCTGGATAGCAAACTAAATCACTGGAAAGGTATGCAAGTCAACTTGGCAGGGCATGCTATGGTTGTTAACACATTTATGCTATCTACCACTATTTACTTTATCTCGTGTTGGAGACCTAAGGAGAAAGAATTGGCCAAAGTGGAAAGAATCTGCAGAAAGTTCCTTTGGACTGGGGACCCCAACAGGAGGGAGGTTCCCAAAATCAAATGGGAAACTTGCATTAGCTCGAAAGACTCAGGGGGCTTGGGAATTTTGGATATCGTTGGATTGGCTGACAAGCTGGCGGAAAAGTGGCTTATCAAAGCATGGAGCAATAGTGAGTCCTCTTGGGCTAAATTGATCTTCAGAAACATGGAAGACCTTACCCTAGTTGGCGATCCCGGTTGGAAGGACATAGGGATTCTCACGCTTTTGTTCTCCCCCCACCTGGTGTCCTCTAAAGGCTCCAACCTCGTGTGTTCTTTATGGAAGAGTTGGAACAAGGCCAAACAATTCAACAAAATCAGTGATGAGTGGAAGTGGGCGGCTGGGTTAAGACAAAATGACTCTATCTGGTTCCCGATCGGCGGCATTAGGGGGGTGGAGTCTTGGAACCTCCAAACTGCAAAACGCCTATGGAACAAGGGGTTCAAAAAGTGCAAGCAACTCTGGAAACAAGAGACCAGCCAGTGGATTAGGTTCGAAGACTTGGACCCGAGACTTAGAGTTACCCCAGAGGAATGGACTCTTCTTCAAGGAAGATGTTTAGCATGGGACTGCTCAACTACCCGCCTTCTCTGCAGTCATGATCTTCCTTGCCTAGAGGGCCTCAAATGGAGCAATGGAAAGAAACTATCCGGAATCCCCAACTTCAAAGAGAACTTAGAGGTTCATAACACTCTTAACAAGAGATGGTGCCTTTCATGGACCAAACTTCGATGGGAACTTAAATTCATGTCTATTTGGCACCCCCTAATTGAGATAAAAAAGTCCGTTCTCATATGGCAGATCTTGCATAAAGGTATCTGGTCCAATGCAAGGGCTAACAAAATCTCTGGTGTGCCGCCATGGTGCAAGCGTTGCCATCCATGCATTGAAGATTTAGCTCACCTGTTCTTAAATTGCCCCATGTTTCGTGCTATCTGGCATCATGTGACCCGGATATTGAGACTCACGAACCAATTCAATTGGCAACAGGTGTTGTTGGGTGAGGCAGTCAGCTGCTCATCGCGGTTGTGGAATGCCATCAGGGGTGAGACTCTTTGGAAGATTTGGAGGGAGCGATATGCTGTCAATTTTGGCCAAAATCCTAAGGAATGCTCGATCAAGAAATCCTTGTTTCTTCTAGGTAAAAGAATCTCTCGAGATAAGAGATCTCCACCATTTAGACATCACTGTATTTATCTCCTCGAAAACAACAAGTTGAAACCCAAATGGGTCCCACATGAGGGTGATACTAGACTTATCAGCCTCATTTGTAATGCCCTAGCTTGCCATTTTCCTCCCCTGCTTTGTGGGATTTGGGGGGTCCCTTGGGCACTAGTCCCATCCACTTGTAATTTTTCTTCTTTACTTTAATTAAAGTCCGGGGGAATAGGCTAAGGCCGAACTTCCTTTTATTAAAAAAAAATGATGGTAGCTGGGAGGTGTAAGAGAACAAGCACAAAATTTGACATGGAAGGTTTACAAGCATTGTGGAGGAGCATATAAAATAGGTGAAAAGATCTTTAATCCCATGTGTACAGGATTCACTCTAACTTCATTGAATTTCTGTGAAAGATAAAATATTTTGAAGTTCCTAAAAGGAACTTGTCTTTGAAGAGACAGGGATCTTTTATAAAAAAGTAGTTCAGTGTAATGGGTTTGTACATTCAGCAAAAACATCCTTTCTTTACACCAGTGCAAATCAGATTAGACTTCAAATAATTAGCTCTTAGAAATAACATTTATATATTAAGATTTGTGGATCTATGTCAAGGTTAACATGAAATGAATACAACATAACTATCTCATGCATAAAATATACTTACCTTTGAATCAGCATAAATAGATCATTGGAGAGATGCTTATCGTACAGGATGCCCAAGCATGACTTGAAATGTTTCTGAAAAAGTCTAAAATTCCTCCTGTTCACCTAAAGTTCAGAGGAATGCAACTGCAACGTAGATATAAGACCTAGAAACGAGGAAGGATCGCTTATGAGATGTTCAAGGCACTGGAATGAGCTTCTCTTTCATGGGCTGAGGAGTGTGCGATTTTATGCACAGCCATCAAGACATGAAGGCCAACACATAACGTGCCATATTAATGACAAATAAATGAGGAACACCACGAATGCCCTTCGTCTTGGCTATGTTCCTCTAAATCCAGAGAAGAAGAGCGTCTAGAATTCTACAAAAGGGTGAGAACAAGCATTTTCACACCACAAAGGTGCACCATATATCTTACTTTCTTTGACATTGGTCCAAATCGCTCTCTGAAGAATCTTCCAAATAAGGGCTGATTTATTATTCTCAATGAGAAAGTTCCATACATCGTTGAGCTTAAGTTCCCATGTAATAGGACCAATTTGAGCACTTGTTGTTTAAAAAATGATGAATACCCATGTTTCTTTTAATTCTTCAAATATCCTCCATCTTGTTTCCGTTGTTTCACCACGTATCCTTCAAGTGGGGTGGATGTTGATTGTCTAGGGAATGAGTCTCCGATTTGTCCCACGCATGTGTTCTAGTAGTAAAAGGCACTAGTCTTTATGTACACTTTGTCACTCAAGTCAATGTCCTTGAATATCATCTAGTGTCTTCTACCTTGGTTCCAAAGATGCTTCGATTTATGAAAGCCTTTTCGAAAACTCTTTCTAGATCTATGAGTGTTTCTTTGTCAATACTCTTGAAACTAGTGATTAAGAGCCATATGCAATCCTACTCCTAATACCATCTACCTCTTTCCAATTGTCAATGATGAAGGGGAGAGAACAACAATCTGAGCAAATTGAGATCTTTCCATTTAGGGAATCTAATGAGGGAGAGATGATTGTAGTTCCTGAAAATAAGCTTCATGCAAGATTCATTATCAGTGTGCTATGCTTTGATCATCCATTTCACCACAAGATTTTTTCTCATGGCCTCCTTTTCCAAAATTCCAAGACCACCCTTATCCTTGGGGCTTTCCAATATATCCCATTCCCCTTTCTATTAGGTTCGCTCATCCAAATTAGCAAGTTTTTGCAACATCTCTCCATCTCCAACAAATTATTATTAATTCATGTCGAACATGCCAAGAAGCAGGTGATAAAGGAGATGAGAAATGTGGTTATCACCATCACTTTCCCTAGCATATTAAGTTTCTTTTTCTTCTAGTATTAAATCTTATTATCAAGCTTGGTGAGAACCCAATCCCTAGAATGACTCTTAGTGGTCTTGAAACACATTTAATTGACTATCAACATTTGTCAAGAGGTGAAATCCTTGAAACCTTTAACCACTAAAAAGTATGCATGAGGGAGATACATAAGCATCTTGGGTATTTTTAGAGTGGTTTATTGTGGATCCACAAACAATGGAAAAGATGTAAATGTAGTTTCGAAAAAGGAGACACTTTGAATATCATTCTACAAAAATACAATGGTATCATTGGTAAAAACCTTTAGAGTCATCTGATGTTGGCCATGTGGGAGAGTCACATCCTCAATATAATCCTACCTCATTTAATTTATAGTTTAGGGAAAAAGTCAATCTACAACAATACCAAGCACCATTGGGAAATAAAGTATTCTGATGGTGATTCACCACACTGCCCTCTCCTTCTTGAGAGCTCCATGATGATCTCCTCAAAGTCAAAAACTGAGCTCCAAGCACCGCACATAGGACTCCGCATAGAGGCTGTAGAATATGCAAAAAAACACAGTACATAGGGAGCACCAACATAGACTTCTTAGGTGTTACAAATGCGATTGAACTTACAGTGTATGGTTGTCCATGCCACTATATATTTTATTAAAGAACATATATAAAAATCTGTAGTGGCCATTTGGTCTTTCACATGGACACTAACGGTAACAATCTCCCACTAAAGGCCAATATTCCCAAAGTAACTATGGGAGAAAAATGAAGAATGATAAAGAATACCTGAGTATAAGTATACAAACTATACCTCCCACCTGATATGCATGTTACACACAGTATACAAGTGATTATGTAAGATCATGAATCAAGTAAACCCCATCAAGTGACAAAAGTGTCGAAAACTATTCTTTGGTAGAGCTTTGGTCAAAGCATCTACAAAATCATCTCGAGTATGAACCTTCTCAAGAATAATGCGCTCAATGAGTAAGAAATCTCTAATGAAATGATACCTCACCTCAATGTGTTTGCTCTTTTCATGATAGAATGGATTCTTAGCCAAAGCAATGGCACTGTGGCTATCACTAAGCAACTGAGGTACATGCTGAGGTAGACCCATATCACAAGCAAGAGGAGAAAGCCAGAATGCTTCCTTATATGCCTCACTTGTTGCAACATACTCTGCTTCTATGGTGGAAATAGTTGTACATTCTTGAAGTCGGGATCTCCAAGAGCTAGCACCTCCAACAAAATGAATAGTTTACCTTAATGTGGACTTATGATTGTCTAGAAAACTAGCATAGTCAAAATTTGTGTAACCAATAATGGATGGTTTCCCTATACCTAAGCATAGACACTTGTCCTTGGTACCACTCAGATATCTCAAAATCATCTTGAACACTTCCCAATGTTTCTTGCCAAGATTAGACATATACCTCCTCACAAATCCCTCTGCAAATGAAATGTGTGGTCTCATAGCTACCATAACATACATGAGACTACCAATAACTGACCAATAAGAAATCTTGGTCATGATTTCATTTTCCTTATCTGATTAGGGGCAACCATCCTTGCTCAATTTCACATATGTGGGTAAAGGTGTACTCAATGCCTTTCCAGCCTACATATTGAACCGATGAAGTACTTTGGATATTTACTCACTTTGAGACAAATGTATGCATCTTTTACTCATATCATGAGTAATGTGCATGCCAATAATATGTTTGGCATCCCCTTAATCCTTCATATCAAATGTCTCACTCAACTTCTTTTTGAGAATTGACAAGTCATAAGAGGAATTCCCAACAATCAACATATCAACCACATAAAATATCAAGCATATCAAGCTACCATCTCAGCATCTCTTTGTGTAGAAACAATGATCTTCATTGCTTCGAGAATAGCCTTGAGACTTCATAAAAGCATCCAACTCTGGTACCATTGTCAAGGGGTCTGTTTAAGTCCATATAAGCTCTTCTTGAGCTTACAAACTAGACTTTCTTTGCCAAGAACTACATAACCCTCTGATTGTTCCATGTTGATCTCATCCTCAAGATCTCCATGCAAGAAAGTAGTTTTCACATCCATTTGGACTAGCTCTAAGTCCTCCATTGCAATGAATCCGAGAAACATGCGCAAGGTAGTCATCTTGACCACTAAAGAGGATATTTCCTCGAAGTCAACACCATGTTGATGCTTAAAACCCTTTGCAACAAGTCATGCTTTATCATTTGGAGAAGCACTATCTAATGTGAATTTTAGCTTATACATTTTGATGGTAAATCTTTCCTACCCTTTGGTAGAGGTACTAAATACCCAGTAGCATTCTTATGAATATAATCCATCTCAATCTTCATGGCATGCTCCCACTTGAGATGATCCTTTGTTAGCATATCCTCTTGTAACAAGAAGTCTCACCGTTATCTATTAGCATAACAAAATCCAAACCCGAAACATATTTATCAGGTAGATATGAGGCACATGTAGAGCATCTCATTGGTTGCTGAGCAGGAATATTTGTAGAGTGATATGATCGGACATTCTATCAGGTAGATATGAGGCACATGTAGAGCATCTCATTGGTTGTTGAACAGGAATATTTGTAGAGTGATATGATTTGACATTCTCTTGAACATCCCTATGTGCAACATTTTTATGCATGCTACCTGGAGGACTAGTATCCTCAAACACCACTCTTCTCACTTTAACCTCCTTAATTGGTTTTCTATGCATTTTAGAATCATTGAAAATGTCATCAATACTTTTGATTATTGATCGTGTTTCACAATCCCATAAGTGATATCCAAATTGTCCTTCTCAGCAATATCCAAGAAAAATGCATTTCTTTGACTTATGATCCAACTTTTATCTATGATTCTTGGGTATATGAACATATGCTTCACACCCAAAAACTTGAAGATGATCATAATATGGTGGCTTCCTTGTCCGTAACTCTTGTGCCACTTTTAGACCTTTGTTTATACTAGGTGAAAGGTTAATCACGTGAACTACTATCAATAGTGCTTCTGCCCAAAAGCCTTGTGAAAGGTTTGCATGATGCAACATAAAAACTACTCTATCCTAAATAATCATATTCATCCTTTGAGCTAGGCCACTCTCTATTGGGGTTTAAGGAGCTGTAAACTCTCTACGAATTCCTCTAGATAGATAAAAAGGCTGAATTCATGTGAGGTATGCTCACCCCCATTATCAAGACATAAAGCCTTAAGACTAGTTCCTTTTTCAATCTGAAGTGAAGTAAGCCATTTTCTGAAACACGAGAATACCTCACCCTTTTCTATGATAGGATATACCTAGAATTTTCTAGTAGCATCATCTATGAAAGTGACAAAATAAAGAGAAACCCCTACTCACCTTGTGGGCATACGACCACACACAGCTGTATGAACAAGACTTAAAGGTTGAATTGAAGAGTCAATGTGCATTTTGTGTACATTCCTAGTTTGCTTTCCATATTGACAATTCTCATGAAAAATTAGAGAAAGATAACTCAAGTAAGTAGTTAGAACGAGAAAGATTTTTCATTCCACTACGTGATATATCACCCATAAGGCCATGCAAAATACAAGCCATGGGTTATTTAGTAATAGCTAACAAGTGCTCTTTCTATGATACAAATAAAGGATAAAGTGAGCCAACTTTGCTTCCTTTTGCAATAACCATATTGCCCTTTGATATGCAACATGATTGAGCATAAAAGAACACCTTGTAACCAAGCTCATCAAGTTCATCATCTGACATCAAACTACATGATAACTCAGGTACATGGCATACATTATGCATAGTAAATTTTGAACCATCAGTGAAATGCACAACCACATCTCCAATCCCCACAAGTCACCAAGTCTCACAGTATGAACAGACTTTGATGCATAATTAGAGAACCATTCTCTGTGTGGTAGCACATGGAAAGAAGTAGAAGAATCTAGCACCCACATGTGGGAAAGATAATTAGCCATAAGAGCCTCAGTTAGCATAGTACTATCAAGTGTAAACACATCAGAATCATAAAAAATAGCATTTACTTCTTCAATCTTCACTATCGAAGTAGATGGTGCAAGTATTTGTTTAACATGCTCATCAACATTCTGTCCTTTACCTTTAGCATTTTGTAATGCATGACAATCTTTCTTTGTGTGTCCTTTCTTATGACAATAATGGCATTCGATATCCCTCTTCCTTGATCTACTTTTATTGTTATTCTGTTGAATATTTTTTTCCTTGTTCTTGCTCCTACGACATTCTTGATTCTTTCCTTGGTAAGAGTCACAAACATTATATGGATTTGCACTCTAAGTGCCAATCATAGATTTTCTATGAACCTCCTCACTCAAGAGTGCTCCACATATGTCATCATAGAATATTTTACCACTAGGTGCACTATTGCTAATAGTTGTGAAAAATGTATCCCATGATAAGGGGGAGGTGCATAACAAAAAGATTACTTTCATTTCATTATCTTTATCCATTTTTTGAGCGTGTAACTAGGAGAATATAACATCAAACACATTTAGATGAACAACAGCATTATCTATATCCATCATGTGAGGGTCATATAACTTTCTCATTAGATACACTTTATTTGATATCGTCTTGTTTTCATATGTATTGCATATCTCCTTCCATAGCTCCTATGAATTTTCATAGACTTATACTATAAAGTAAATATTATCTGCTAGATGCAATCGAATGGTAGACCTAGCCATTTCATCTAACTCTTCCCAATCATCTTCATCCATGTCAGCACACTTCTATGATATTCCTTTTATTGGCTTCCATTTCCTCCTTTGAATTAGCAAATCTTTAATCTGATTCTTCCATAGATAAAGATTTGCGCCATCAAATTTTCAGATCTCAAAATGGTCTTTACCCTGCAAGTTACAGCTCCTCCTCGAAACACAGGCACTAGAACCTAACCCACTAGATGTTCCTAAGACCTCTGATGCCATGATGGAAGAGAACTAAATAGAATTATAATGGAGCGAGATGAGTCAAAAGCCTACTACGGCTCAAAGAAGGATGACCAAGTGTCAGATTTAGGGAGAGAATTCAGCACTCTTCCTAGAAAAATGAATTAATGATCACTAATGAGCAACAAAAAGGAGTATGTGATAATAAATGTGCTCACATCAGTAAGTGTATCAAGGAGTAAATTGACCATCATATAGTTGACAAAACCAAAAATCTTGACAAAAATTGCTAGAGTGTCCTCTACAAAAATTGCTAGAGTGTCCTCTCATAAAACTGCAACTACTAACATGTTTACTTGCATATTGAGTCATTGACTCCACTACATATAATCAATTACCCAAAAGAAGCCAATTAGGCTTATCAAGCACCTATGAACAACTATCATACATCTTCTATAGGGAGGCTAGGTAAGTCTTCCACTTGCATCACCAAAGAGACCTCCACATTTGAAGACATTTTTACCTTGAGAATACACAGTATGTACAATGGAGGTTTTCCTTCAAATCAAAAAGAAGAGGGCTGCAAAGAGGAAGTCAATAGAAGGAACCTCACAAGATCAAACAACCAAGGACAAGGATGAAGAGTAGCACTCCCAAAGGCAGTAGGTGGAGGAGAATCGGAGGAAAGAAGCTGAGAGGAAAGCGGGGGAGAAAGAAACTGAGAAATTCTTGAGGATTTAGCTCGTGGAATCCAGTGGGGTGCAGTCCGGATGGAGGAGTTGCAGAAGCAATACCATGCACTCTCTTAGTAGAAAGATGGATGGAAAGCAGAGAAAGTGAAAATGACTACATAATTAAGCGGACTAAGGGCTAAGCAAAACTAGCCAGAGCAAAAAGTGTAGGGAGAGAAAGTGTAATTCATGAGGAGATAATGGAGGAGCTAAATGAAGAATTAATATAAAATAATACACTAAAGGTGACCCTTGAACAAAAGTAAAAAATCATAGCTCATCTCCAGGCAAATATTCGACAAACCCAAAATCACAATAGAAGTTGAAGAAGCCCAACAAAGAGCTTGCAGCCAAGTTACGAAAAGAAGAACAAGAAGTTCAAAGAGTGAAGATGAAGATAAAGAGAAAAGCAGTGAAATTAAAAGACAGTGTCACTATTGTGGAAAACGAGGAGACATTGGTAGTGCGGAATTCATAATTTACGGAGCTCAAAGTTAAACTCTATATTGTCCAAGAGAATTACGACATAGTGTGCACAGAGTTGGCTAGTATTCCGGAACTAGAACAACTGATCAAAGAGTGGAAGCAACACTATGCAAATGTGATCTGGTATTGGAAGGCAAGGATTCAAAGGTCACAGAACTAAATAAAAGTGCTTCAATTTTGGAAATAACATATCAATGAAAGATACCTAAAGCGAAGATGTTCGTAGAAGAATATATAGATAAAATATCAAATGTAACTACAGCTTTTGAGGATATGTTAGGAAAATTACATAATCACATCTGAGAATGAGAAGCAACAACGGTTAGTTATTGAGTGCTAGTCGAAAGTTAATTAAACTAAAAGATTCTTTTGAAGCCAAAATCAAACTTGCAGAGGAGAATTTAGAAGAAATGTGTAAAGAGCTTCGATATGATATAGAAAGGATCATGATTTTGGAAATGCAGAATAACGACGATGATCTATAAACACATTGTTTTGTAATTAGTGGGTTCGGATCCACCATGCATGCCAGTGTTAGTATTTGGTGTGGATGACCACATCTCTTTGTAACCATATTTTGTAATGGGAAAGAGGTATTTTATATGAAGATCTCAATAGTTCCCAAAGTCTAGAATTTCTCGTGTGTTTTGTAAACTTCATATGTGTGGAACGGTGTGAAGATAAAGGAGAAGAATGGAGTAGTTCATTACGATACACTATGTTGTAGTGAGGTGTGGTGTTCGTAAGTAACTTTGTGTGCAGAGCGATGAATTTCGGCAAGTTTGTCAAATGATGTTTTGTAAGGTGGATGTATATATGCAATGTTTATCGACTCTAATGTAATTGATGGAAGTGTTGGCCGACATCTTATTAATCAAGTGAGTAATCTATATTTCCAAATTGCTTTATCTCTGAAGATTGTCTGTGTATCCCAAGTCTCTGAATAATATGTAGTGTTAATGTTTTGAAAGCCTATGCGATGCAATTTGTAATAAGGAACATAAATGCATGTTTATGATTGTATTCTACATTCATAAATCCCCATTCTTGTACCACTTTCATTTGGACATTTGGTGCTGTGATTTATTGAAATCTAATACCGTGTAAATAGCCATTGATAGGAGTAGACGTAGCAAAGTGAGTGCCACCAATGGGAGTAGACCTATCAAAGGGAGTTGCACTGGTGCGAGTACTCCCATGAGAGACCTATTACAATGATGCGATAACATTATAACTAGGAGGTTCTTGACATATGAACTCTGAAAATGCTCCTCTATCATGGGATGCAGAGTGAATGGTGGACTACCTCCCATGGTTTTCTGAAAAAAAAACTCAAATAATTAGCATATGTTAATAATGCTAATACAAAAAAGTAGTCTACAAAAATACATAGCAAATAAGTAAACACAAATAAGTATGTAAACGTGCTTGCTTCATACATACTCTATTCTAGCATCCTCTTGGAGATCTAATCCATAGAGGACACCTATCTGTACATCTTTGACTTCCAGATCTCTTGTTGTGGTTGCCCCTTCTCGATCATCATCCTCATATATCATATCAACTTTTACCTCCTAATGTACCTCTTCTTCTTCAAAGACCTCTTCTTCTAGGAAAATTATGTATCAATCTTTGACTACTACATGCATCTCAAAGTCCACTTCAAATGAAATTTCTTCTACATCTACATCCTCATAAATTTTTATGCTATGTGTAGAGACTTGTAAAACAAATTGCAACTATGATCCTTTTGAATTTGATATGAAGACATTTGGCCCATAATGTTTGAGAAATAAAAATTTTCTCTTTCATCTATCCATAGCTTCATGGAGTCTAATTAAGAAAAACCACTTTTATCCCACCTCACTGTTGAATTTCATCTAGCGGTGTTATCGGCCGCCGGATTGGAAGTTGTATAGCTAACTCTTTTTTTGCACGCACGAAAGGTTGTTACACAGACACCTTGTAATCTTTATATAAAGCAATGAAAAAGAGACGCAGGGGACGTTCGTTGGATTCACCAGACTGTCTATCTAGGTGATTGAGTGAACGTTACTGTGTTGTTTGTTGAGCAATCCTGAGTATATTGTTCTTGTTTTGTTTTGTTATCTGTCGATACCTGTCTGTCGTGAGTTTCCTCGACATCAAGTAGATCACCAGACCGTTGTCTGAGTGAGTCGTTTGCGAGTCTCTATTGCGATTGTTGTGTTAATTACTCGTAACGTGGTGTTACTTTTTCTTGGAATATTTTGCCAGTTGCTTGGTGAAGTCTGTGTAGCTATGGTAGTGTTTCTGGTAATGGGATCTGTATTGTGTTGTCTGTAGTGTTGAGGTCTATCTCCATACGACAAAGATTAAAATTATAGTAAGGGTTTTCCTAAGTTACGTACTAAATCTTTAGCACTGTGTGTCTGGAACTGTTGAGTCCTTCTGTGTCTTCGGTTTGTTCGATTGTGAGTGCTATTCGGTGAAGGTTGAACTACTGTTATTGTTCCGAATGTTATAGTAGTGTGTATTCGGGAAAAGGGTTTTGAGGTAATTTGGTATTACGATACTGATAGTCTGGTACAATGTGTTCGGTAGACTCTGATAGAGTTAAAATGACGAACCGTAAAGAATGAGAATGAGATGCCAATTCTTGATAACATCTTGAGTGTTGGTATATTGTGTGTTGTGACGTAATTTTGGGAAACAAGCATAGGGCCTCTATCTTTACAAACCCCTTCGAGTCCCAAGAACCCAATAAATGTTTAAACGCGCTACTGACTGTTAGTCTCAAGTTTTAAGCGTTTAACACTGGTGCCGTCTGTGGGAAGGTGGCAACAGATCAGATTGTTGCAAATCAGTTATGGAAACCTGACTATAAATTGTAAATCGACAGTAATAGTACGCGATTAGTACCAAAAGATGATACATGCCGGTTACTGGATCCGGTGAAACGTATCCAAAGAACCGCCAGCCTGGGGTACCTAATTTGCTAAGGACGCCTCCAGGAGGTAAAAGCGCAGATAGGTCTAACCCAGTTGTCAAGAAAGTAAAGAACGTTAGTAAGGATTCCGATCATATTCTGGTGGAACGAACTGAATCTTTGGTAGATTCCGGTGCGATTTCGGCACAATCTGTCGAAGATATAGTAACTCCAGAATCTACCAGGACGTAGCATGAAGTTAGTTTAACACCATTAGGTAAATATTCGAATTTGTCTACGAAAAGAAACGTCTTGGCCAAAGAAACCAGTGAAGGAGGAGCACTTTGTTTTGGTGAAAAATTGACACCTTCCGGTGTTATTTCGGTACAAGTTGCTGAGAATTCACAGTGTTCCGGTGACGGTTTACCATTTCTTGGTGAATCTTCAGTCCAATCACCGCTATTTGGAGTAAGCTTCCCTACATTTGATATCAAGAAGGAAGGTAGCGTGTTCAAAGCTGAGATCCGAAATATATTGAACAATATTATCGAGTCGGAGAGTGCACAGGCTGAAGATACAGATTCCGACGGTTCAGATATTCAGCCTCGGAGTACAAAAGATAGTCACAATACAACCATCAGCGCCATGAACGGGCAACAACAACAACAACAGCAACAACAACAACCATGCCCGCCAAGGCCGACTCAAATCGGAGTAACGTACACTAAATTCGGTGGATTTCCAGGAGATGACCCAGATGCTCATGTACGCACATTTGAGATAAGTTACGTAGTGCTCAACCATCCACCCGATCCGACGTATAAGGCCATTGTCTTCTAGTCTACATTGGTTAATGAAGCAGCCAGATGGCTTACGGAATATGATATTAACCATTTCGGCACCTATGAAGCAGTAAGGGATGCATTTTTGCAAAGATTCGGGCTAAAGAAGAATCCAGCCGAAATTTTCGACTAACTACAAAATAATAGACAGAAGATAAATCAAACAGTGCAGGAGTATGCCACTCTATTCAAAACCCATTTGAGGCAATTACCACCAACACACGCCGACCTACCGGATGACGTTATCACTCAATGGTTTATCAATGGATTGACTCCGCAACTTAAACAGATTATGATCATACGCTGTGTAGGAGCTATGACGCTAGATGCAGTGATTGCAATGGCTTTGCAGCTTGAGAACAAGGTTGGAGGATTTACATAAGACTTGGAATGGTTAAAGGCAAATAAAAATGTTGAAGAAGAATCGACTAGACAGATGTTCTGCACCACATGCAAGAATTTAGGGCACACTAGTGCCACTTGTGCACTTAATCAGTTGTTTTGCGCTATCTGCAACAGGACCGGACATACCACCGAAAACTGTGCATACAACGCCAAAGTGCAGGGAACCGCAACAGTGAATGCAATTATACAGGAACCAGGACAGCCAGCCAATCACTATGTACCTCCGCAAATGAGAAACAACCAGCAACAAGGTTATCGAAATTACAGAGGACAGAGAAATAATAACTACAATGCAAACCGCTGGTAGGTCGGACCAGCACAGGAAAATCCCAATTTGCCACCACCGCGCTGTCATTTTTGTGGTGAATTTGGTCACATTAGAAGATTTTGTAAGGATGCACCTGAGTATGATCAGAGGAAGAAAGAACGTCACAACCCAATGACTAGTATGGTACAAATCACACCAGTAGAAACGCAAGCTGCAGTAATTCAGACCCGATCCAATAAGCAACTGCAACCAGCGGCAGAAGTATTTGAACCAAGCATACATGAACAACAAAGGATGTATGATAAGGCCAGTCAATGGACCACCGCCGAACCTCCAGTGTTTCGAGATCCTATTCCGGTGACCTAGGCTCCGCTAACCAAGGAAGGAACACAAAAACAAGACTATAATTCAGTAGCAGGCACATCATCTTCAGTAGATACATCCTCTTCAGCCGGCACATCATCTTCAAAATCTGTGAAAAGCACAATTCAATCACATAAGGCCTGGGAGATTTTATCTAAAGCGTCCATTACTCTTCCTCTTGGCCAATTACTTGCACTAGTACCAGGAGTTTGACAACAATTCCAACAACAGTTCAGTCCTGTACCTTCTTGCATTCCAGCCACAACGACAGTGCAATCGGAACCTGATTCTATGGTCGATCATTTGGTTCCTTTAATTACGGTATGGTATAAAAATCATAAAATTACACAGGTACTAATTGATGGAGGATCTGGTGTCAACATTGCTACTGTTGCACTATGTAAGAAGTTAGGATGGACCGAAATCGAACCAGTCTAGTTCTTTTTCAGAATGGCTGACCAGTCAAGAGTCCATCCAGTAGGACTTGTCCGAAATGTACCAATAACTTTGCAGGGTACCACATTTAAGATGACCTTTGTCGTCCTAGAATTACCGGAATCCACCCTTGATTATAATCTTCTTTTTGGCCGTCCTTGGCTAAAGCAAGCTAAGGTTATACAAGATTGGTCTACATAGGAACTCACTTTCAAAGACAACAATCGTAAATATGTTGTAAAATTAGATGCTATACAGCCTTGCGAATTGCATGCTAGACCGTATTTTGCAGAACCAGTTCATATGTTAGATAGTTTGTCAGATGATGAAGAAGAAGAGTTTTTAAAGAATAATATTGACTTGATCTCCCTAGGAACTGTTGATCTACAATCTGTTGTAGATAATTGGAATCCCGCAGTTTGTACGGTGATGCCTGTAACAGAAGAAGATAAGAAGGAAGATACTGCTGCTACAGATGACGCTGATCTACAACAACTTTTTAAGTCAGCTGACGATACAGAGAAACCTCGATAATTTTATGTTCCAGAGGATCAGTTGATCACTTATAATTTAGGAAATGAAGACCATCCGCTGTCGGAAAGTTTTTCAACTTTCCAGTTGATGACAGAAAAAAAATGAAAACAACTTTATTGGTGGATTTTAAACCTCTTTTAGATCACTGTTGATCAGTTGTGCTAATTTGATTAACTATTTTGAAAATGTTTTTAGGTATGAAGGATGAAGCAGGACAAATGTTTATGTTAGGGTTTACCCTAATTACTTATTTAATGAGAATTTTCTATTTAACATTCAAGAATTATGGGTATTTAGCCTAGGGTTTCTTGAATTCATGTGTTGTTTATAAGAGTTGGTTATTGTTAAGGGTTTAGATGAGTTATAATGGGTTAAAGCTAGGGTTCAGAAGGATTTTAATGATCTAACCCAGGAGGTTTTATGGGTTTTCAATAGGGTTTCTAGGATTTAATATATTTAAAGGGTTAACATAGATGTTACTCAAAACCATTAATATCTAAATTACATATTTATGTATTAAACATTAAATTATATCATTAATAATTACTTTAATTATTTGTATGCATTTAAAAACTAAGGTTTGAATATATTAAATGCTTAACCTAAGTCTAATTTAAATGCATTATTAAATTAGGAAAGTTAGGATAATTCAATTAAAATGAAAAAGTAATGGATAATTAATGAGTGATTTATATGAAAAGTGTGTAAAGAATGGTGTGAGCTAAATGTGTAATTAAAGTGAATGAAAGAGTGGTCTCAATAGAAGATGCACTTAAAGTGAAAAAAGTGGGTTAAGAGAAAGAGTGGAGAGAATTAGATGTGATGAAAAGAATGGTATAAGTAGAGTGTGTAATTAAAGTGGAGAAAAGTTAAACTGGAAAGAGTGGTGAATGTTAATAGGAAAAAGGATGGATGAGCACAAAAAGTAAAAACCAAAAGAGTGGCTTAGAAATGATTTGTGTAAGTATTTATATGTGTGTTAAGCTCTGTTATTTCCTAATGGTTTTTTTTCAGAAACAAACATTGAAGATTGAAAGCAAGAGTATCAAAGAGCATCGTGACAAAAGAGAAGATTTCAACAAATCACCCAACAATCGGATATAAATCCTTAGAAATTTTCCTGATTAAGCCTTGTATAGGACTCTCATATTATTAGCCATCGTTTAAAGCAATTATATCATTCAGTATTGTCATTAGGATTCAATCGAACTCAAATTTGTATTTGCATTCTTGTTAATTGTAATTTTTCTTGTTTATCTCAGAAAAAATTTGGAATTGATCATTCGTATGTCGATAGAAAAAGGAACAACTAGTAATGCTAAAAATGAATCTGTTAGGAAACATGAATTAGAACATTTAATTTTAAGCACTTTATTACCATCCCCACTTGAACCTTCATCTACCAACGAACATAGTGAACCTGAATTACTCAAAGATAAAATAGTTCACGAGACGTTACGGCCGATTGAATACGATCGTCTTGTTTCGCGCTTATTACCATTATTTACCATCGTCTTGCCTGAACCAGAATTTAACGATGACTTATTTCCACCAGCTTTAGTGCGGAAATCAAGCATAGATCAAAATACAACTGAAGAACAGGAGCTAATTAAAAATCAAATTACCAAGGAAACCTTAGTGTCACCGTATCAAATCGAAGCCATGGAACTATATAGAGCAGCACAGCCTTACGGGGCTTAAAACATTTAAAGTGTTTCAATTATCGACTTCATATTTCCTAGATTTACGTCTAATTCTTAGAATTTCTTTTATCTTAGACTCACAAACATATATCCCCTTGTACCTACGATTGTCTCATACACCCTACGTGTGCCGAGGGATTTACTGGCTGCCTGATCCACCAGCCGTATGTCCGCAACTTCCCGACATTCTTGGTGAACCCGACGTGAAGGTTCGGCACGACACTGTAGGTATAAAGGTATATTTACTTTCTGTTTTGCATATGCATAAATAGATAATTTAACGATTGAAGGAGGCGTATCGACATCCGTTGTAGCTGCAGCTGATTGATCCTCGTCACGCCACCTTTATCCATCAACTTTCATAAAAATGACGATTGCACATGCATGAAAAGATTTTGCATTGAGCACTTTCACAACGAACCTCTTCATCAAACTGGTTGATCAGGTATATTTTTTCTTATTCTGTTGCATAATAGTAGGAAAGTTTTCTTTATTTCTATTTCTAAAGCAGTAGGAAATTTTTCTTTATTGCATAGTAGTAGGAAAGTTTCTTTATTGCAAAATAGTAGGAAAAGTTTTCTAAAGTAGTAGGAAAGGATTCTTTTCAACAAAATTGTAGAAAAAATTACTAAAGCATAGGAAAAATTTTCTTTTTCAAAGTAGTAGTAAATTTTTCTTTAGTTTTGTTGGCAAAGAAATAGGAATATTTTCTGTATTTCTGTTTCTGTTATCACGGAGTCGAATCAGGAACAAGATATAGACGGATTATTACGAGAATTATATACGTATATTTCATATTTATCTATAAAGTTAGACTTATCTACTATGGCAGATCACTTTGAAGAACAGCGAATTTGGAAGATCATAGATGCCATTAAAACAGATAGGGGGGAATTTACTGGAATAAATGTAACAGCTTATCTTAAATATTATGAACAATTAACAGAACAATATGGGTTACCTGAAGACAATAAAAAAGATACCTTTATACGAATTGCTCATGGGTTCACTAGAGAGAGAATCCAATTGCGAGTAGTCCAACCAAACATGACTTGGGTGGATTTCAGGACTCGGCTTCTTACTGAATTTTCGCATGAAGATTACAGTAAGAATAATAGAGCCACATTCATGCGATGGGTAGGAACAACAAAGTTAGACCAACACATAACTCAGGGATTAGCTCAGTTTGATATCAAATTTAACCAAATGCCTCAAGCAGACAGAACAGCTCTTGAACCGGATAAATTAAGAAATTTTCTAAATATGCTAGATCCATCTCTTAGACGAGAGCTAGAACCAATGCTTGAGGATGGAGCAACTGCCAATGGGCTTACTGGAAATTGGGATAATGTAAGAGCAGCTGTCCATAGGTTAGCCCAAAGACAGGAGCGAAATCAGATACAAACTCCAAGAATATATGAAAGAGATGTGCCAGGAAAAATAGATAATGACCTCACTCCTCATAACTCTAGAAAGGATGACTCTGAACTTACAATGTTAAAAACATCAGTCGAATCACTTGTCAAACATGTGGAGACTTTGGCGACTGAAATAGCTACTATAAAGAGTATGCAAGAACTTAAATTGAGAGATCAGGAGAAACCAAAAGAATTAGAACAAAATCCTAGGAATCAGATGCCAGCTAGAAGACCATTTAACCAAGCGCGTCGATGTCTCTGGTGTGATGATTTGGAGCATCCACACTGGACATGCAACTTATTTAAAGAGGCCAAGGATAAGAATTGGGTCACAGAAGTAGATCGAAAGATCTGTGACTATGTAACAAAAAGGCCTTTGGCATCAAACTATGGAAAAGGAGGTATGAAAACCTTCTTTGAAGCCTCCACAAGCCAAAATACATATGCTTGTAGGCTGGATAGTGAAGACTCTAATTGTGATTTCTGGGAGCAGGTTTATGATACTGCTAGTAGAGGCAAGTTATCTGTTGAGAACTTATATGCTACGAGCTCGGATATTAGATCAAAAACATGTTGGAATGAGCCAGTAGACATGTTCTCAGTTTATGCCCACGAAATTAATATCGATGAGAAGAGGAAACGGGATGAAGAGGGACAGTCTAAACGAACAACTAGGGCTAGAAAAGAGGGTGAAACGACTGATTCAATTAAAGAACCGCCTATGATGGAGCCTAGTCAAGAACCAAAACAACAGGAACAAGAAAAGAAGTCTCAAAATAAGGGTAAAGGAAAGAAAGTAGGAGAAAATTTAGAAAAGAAAACTACAAGTGAAGATAGAAGTCATGAGCAACCAAATGAAACACAACCCATACGAGAAGAAGGAAGTAAGGAAGAAAAACCGAAAAAGAAACCTCCGACTTTCCGATTGATCTCTCAAATTGAGAAACAAATAGACATTCGGAAAGTTATGGATGAGAAAATCATGAAGGCAGAAGTAACCATGACATTAGAGGAATGGTTAGCATTTTCAAGAACAGATGTGAAGGAAGATTTCATGAGTATCATTAAAAGGCGAAGAGAACCTATAGAGTATAGAACAGAAGATATTGAAATGGAGGAAAGAAAAGATCAGGATGAACCGAAAGTGAGTGTTGTACAAATAAATGAATCTGAGTATAGAGAATCGTCTGATCGTAGAAATTATTTAGGACCTATTATTGGACATTTGGAAAAAGGAAATGATGACCCAAATAGCCATTACACTCAAAAACATTGGGCTAGGGGTACTACTGAAACTATAGTTAAGATAGGAAATAATAATAAACCGCAAGTAGCATTAATCGATTCAGGATCAGAAATCAATGTAGTCTCAAGGGAGATTTATAATGAGGGAAAATGGCCCATAGATAGGGACCATGGATGGAAAATGAAGGCAGCCAACAATGCTTCTGGTTATCTACTAGGAGCTTGTGCAAATGTTCCTATTACTATTGGAGATGTTAAAGAGGAACATAATTTCTTTGTTCATGATGACTGCTCGTACCCAATTATTTTGGGGCAGCCGTTTATTTGTGAACAAAGAATGGAGACAAAAGTATTAGATGATGGAAGTGCTTTTGCAAGAATTCGTTCTCGTGATGGCCTGAAATCTGTTCAATTCATGACGCTTTGTATAAATCATCCTCGTAATCGTAGGTCTTTAAGAAAAACTCCTTTAAGACACATAGATCAGGATTTCGAGTAAATGCCACTGTTGAGCGAGATGACAGTGGACTTTGGTTCGAAATCTCGCAAAATCTTGTACAGAATTTAGATAAAATGACTGTTTATTTTCCGTCTGCTACTTTAAATATTTTTCATTTTAAACAAATTCCTAGAAAACTTATAAAAAAAATACGAAAAACATTTGAAAAACAAAGGAGATTTATTAATGGATGAAAGTATTGAACATATTATTGAAACTACACATTGCTTTTCAACATTAGAAGAATTAGAACTTTGTTATCAAAATAAGTCTAATTCCCATATTCTTATCTCTTCACTTGATATGTATGCATTAATTCAGGAATATGCCTCTAGTATTGATCATGAGTATGATGCCTTAGTGGAGACCAAATACAAAACTGTTAATAAGAAGGTTAAACCCGTAGCTCAACCACTACCAAAATTCAGTAATGATATTCTAAAGAATGTAAGTCATGAGCCAATCCTCAGAAATCCAACAAATATTGGCCATGTATTTACTAAAGAATCCTTAAATCAAATTAAATTAGATGCTAGTGGTTTCCTTCTTCCAGCAGAAAACGAGTATTTTCTAAAGATTATTGAGCAATATGGAAGAGCATTTTCTCTAGAGCCTTCAGAGATAGGTTGTGCAGATCCTAAGATAGTTTCACCGATGATTATTTTCACTATTCCCCATATTCCTTGGAATTTGCGCCCTATTCCTGTACCTAAAGCTCATCTTCCAGAGCTGATTAGATTACTGAAAGAAAAAATTCATATGCATATTTTAGAATCCTCTTCAGCTCCCTATTCAAACCGTTGGTTTACTGTGCCCAAGAAGAGTGGAAAACTTCGGTTTATCCAAGATCTTCAGCCAGTTAATAAAGTTACCATTAGAAATGTGGGTACAGGTCCAATTGTAGATGAATTTGCGGAAGCATTTTCAGGCAATTCTATATATTCAATGGGTGATCTCTACTCTGGGTATGATCAATTTCAATTGGCATTAGAGAGCAGAGACATTACTACCATGAAAACACCTTTGGGATTAGTTAGGATGTGTACATTACCTCAAGGTGCGACCAATTCAGTAGCACACATGATGAGTGCAATGAATTTGGTTTTGCACGATTTTATTCCTCACATTACTATGCCCTTTATAGATGACATTCCCATTAAGGGTTGCTTGGAAGAAGAGAAAGATAGCACTCTGGATGAAGATGGTTGTCGAAGATTTGTAAAGGCTCATATTCTTGATTGCAAAAAAATCTTTGAGCGATTTATTCAAGTTGGCTTAACATTATCTATAGAAAAATCTACTTTTGGTGTTAATGAGGTCCTCATTGTAGGTCATCTTTGTGGCCATTATGGACGGAAATCATACCCTCAGAAAATTGATGCCATTAGTAAGATTTCGGAGATATGTCAAAATGTGAGTGAAGTTCGACGATTCTTAGGAGCCTGTATCTTCTATGTTATATGGATACCACATTTTGCACATATAGCTGATTGTCTTTATGATTTATTAAGGAAGAAAAGAAATTTTTTATGGACTGAAAAACATACTCAGGCAATGCGTAGATTAAAGAAGTTGCTTCAAGAAGCTCCAATCCTTAAACGAGTAGATTATACAAATAATAAGCCTATTATTTTGACTGTTGATACTAGTCCTATTGGAATTGGCTGGGTCATAAGTCAAGATGATGAAGAGGGTAGGAGATATGCTATTAGATTTGGAGCTAAGATTTTACATAATACTCAAAGAAATTATCCTCAAATTAAAAGAGAACTTTGGGGTTTAGTCATAGCTCTAAAGTCCGATAAAGAATATTTCATAGGAGCAAATGTGATTGTGGAGACAGATTGTTTACCGTTAATTGGAATGATCACAAACTGTTCTTCACCAGATATTGCAATGCTTCGTTGGATTTCTTATATCAAATTTATAAATCCAATTTTAATTCATATTTCAAGAAAATCTAACTCTGTTGCTGATATGCTCTCAAGAGCTAGGTATGATGAGAATGATGAAGTCAAAGTAGATACTAATACGATAAATTATGATTCCCAAGTTTATGTATATGAAAAATTTAATTCAGATGAATATGAAGGAGAGTGGCTAGAGATTGGAAAGTATCTTAGTACTTTAGTTAGATCACCTTCATGGTCTTCAAACAGATTTAGAAATATTAGAAAAAGGGCATTTAACTTTTTCTTACAAAATGGATTGCTTTGGAGACATGCAAGGGGGAAGATCAAAATGCCTCAAAGAGTACTAGGTACTAAGAATCTTCAGATGCAAGTTATGAAGAACATGCATGATACTTTATGGGCCGGGCATAAAGGTTTTGTTGCCACTTATGAAAAAATTAGAGAGTGTTACTGGTGGCCAGGTATTTATGTTAATGTAAAGAATTATGTAGATTCTTGCGATGTATGTCAAGTTTATTCATCGGTTAAGCATAGGGATCCACTACATCCTACGTATCCACCATGCATACACTATAAGTGGGTAGTGGACTTAGTAACCATGCCCAAAGGTATCGATAGAATGAGATACATAGTTCTTGCTCGTGAAGATCTTACTAATCATGTAGAAGGCCGAGCTCTTAGATCAAAAACTACTTTCAATGTATGCAAATTTCTTTTAGAAGATGTGATTTCGAGATTTGGGTATATTGAAAAAATAGTTGCCGATAGGGGCGAATTAGATGCGCAAGAGGCTAGGGAATTCTTTGCTAGGCATGGAATTCGTTTAGCTCTTACGACTGCATATAACCCTGAGGCTAACGGAAAAATAGAAAGAGGGCATTCCCCTATCATAAAAGCGATTTCTAAAGCTTGCAAAGGAGAATTGAAGAATTGGCCAAAATTTTTGCCATTCGCTTTGTGGGCTGATAGAATGACCTGTACAAGAACGACAGGGTTTATGCCGGCAGAGCTTATGTACTGCCAAAAACCAATTTTTCCAATAAATACCCAAATTCTTACTTGGACTATGCTTCCTTGGAAAGATAACTTATCTACTGAAGACTTGCTAGCTCTAAGGATTCAGCAATTAGAGCAAGGGAATGAGAGATTGGAAGACGCTGTAGAAAAGTTAAAAACTTCTCGACTTAAAAATAAAAAGTATTTTGATAAATCACATAGGTTAAGGCCAAAGCCAATAAAAAATGATGATTGGGTATTGATATATGATAGCACATTTGATATACAGTATGATGCTCGTAGAAAATTAAAAAAGCGTTGGTTTGGACCTTATGTGGTGGTCAAAAGCTATGAAAATGGAACGTATGCTTTAAGAGAGTTAGATGGAACTCCGCTTAAAAATTTAATTGCAGGTAAAAGAATTAAAATATTTAAACAAAGAAATGAAGAATTTTATGATGTCATATATGATGAAGGAAATGAAGAATGATTTTGTTTTAATAAAAACAATGTTTAAATTTTCTTTTAAATATGTTTTTTATTATTTATTTCTTTTACATGTATGAAAATACAAAATTATTTATAAAAATTAATTTGTCTTAAAAGTCTTTACATTATTGCTTGATAGCAGGAGTTGAAAATGTTTGTTTTTAAAACCAATTAATTAAAGACTGATTTATGATAAAGATGAAGCGCAGGAGATTGAAGATAATTCATGCAGTTTACAAAATTAAGCAATCAAAGCGATATTTAGGATGAAAAGCGATGCTAAAGATGGTATCAATATAGATCAGGTGAAACAGTTCTAACTCTGATTAATGTTTTAAGTTTTGTTTTTCATGCATTATCATAATTAGAACCGTACATTCTTCAGCTAGGTTAAGAAACCTCTTAAAATTATGAAACGTAGAATTTACACTGAAGTAGGGATGTGCTTGAAGAGAAGATAGGGATTAGAAGACCTATGGCTGTCATATGGATAGTTGAAGGAACCCTTAACTTGCAACTCCTAGTAGAAGTAGACGTGTTTTATATAGGTAAGCTTCCTTGAATCTGACCCATTTAGCAAAAGAGATCCTAGTTCCTGCTTTAGCTTACCTCTAGATCCTTTGCTCTGATTAGGGGTTAAGCCTTTCCCCTTCATCAAAAAAGTTGCGAAGAAAAATTGAAAGCAGTACATTAATGGTTACTGCATATGAAAAGAAAAAAAAAAAAAATGATACAAAGAAAAATTATGATAAAAAAAAATGAGATACAAGAAAAATCAAATAAATCAGTTGTGGTCTCGAAATCACTTCTGATTTGAAAAGCGGGCTATATAAGGCGGATGTATGCTAGAGGGGAGTTAGTTTTTTGTATCTTAATGGCAAATGGTTAGGAGATGAGGGTAGAAGGCCTATATAACATATGCTTTACTTATGAACAGAGTTAATAGGAGAGTTAGTACGAATACTATTTAAATGACTTTTATAGTTTCTTTCTAAAACCTATTTTCAACTCATGCATTGATCGAAAAGGTTTAAATTCAAGTTTATATAATTTTATAAGTTTTCTTTGCTAGTTGAAGATGTACTAATGATAGAAGCATTTTTATATATAGAAAATTTTAATTTGATTCATGAAATAGTTTCACAAGAAGTTGATATTGCTTTCTCTGATCTGCAGGTTGGCCCATCGAGGACGATGTGCAGGTTTGGCCGGGGCGAATGTCGGAAAGTTTTTCAACTTTCCAGTTGATGACAGAAAAAAAATGAAAACAACTTTATTGGTGGATTTTAAACCTCTTTTAGATCACTGTTGATCAGTTGTGCTAATTTGATTAACTATTTTGAAAATGTTTTTAGGTATGAAGGATGAAGCAGGACAAATGTTTATGTTAGGGTTTACCCTAATTACTTATTTAATGAGAATTTTCTATTTAACATTCAAGAATTATGGGTATTTAGCCTAGGGTTTCTTGAATTCATGTGTTGTTTATAAGAGTTGGTTATTGTTAAGGGTTTAGATGAGTTATAATGGGTTAAAGCTAGGGTTCAGAAGGATTTTAATGATCTAACCCAGGAGGTTTTATGGGTTTTCAATAGGGTTTCTAGGATTTAATATATTTAAAGGGTTAACATAGATGTTACTCAAAACCATTAATATCTAAATTACATATTTATGTATTAAACATTAAATTATATTATTAATAATTACTTTAATTATTTGTATGCATTTAAAAACTAAGGTTTGAATATATTAAATGCTTAACCTAAGTCTAATTTAAATGCATTATTAAATTAAGAAAGTTAGGATAATTCAATTAAAATGAAAAAGTAATGGATAATTAATGAGTGATTTATATGAAAAGTGTGTAAAGAATGGTGTGAGCTAAATGTGTAATTAAAGTGAATGAAAGAGTGGTCTCAATAGAAGATGCACTTAAAGTGAAAAAAGTGGGTTAAGAGAAAGAGTGGAGAGAATTAGATGTGATGAAAAGAATGGTATAAGTAGAGTGTGTAATTAAAGTGGAGAAAAGTTAAACTGGAAAGAGTGGTGAATGTTAATAGGAAAAAGGATGGATGAGCACAAAAAGTAAAAACCAAAAGAGTGGCTTAGAAATGATTTGTGTAAGTATTTATATGTGTGTTAAGCTCTGTTATTTCCTAATGGTTTTTTTTCAGAAACAAACATTGAAGATTGAAAGCAAGAGTATCAAAGAGCATCGTGACAAAAGAGAAGATTTCAACAAATCACCCAACAATCGGATATAAATCCTTAGAAATTTTCCTGATTAAGCCTTGTATAGGACTCTCATATTATTAGCCATCGTTTAAAGCAATTATATCATTCAGTATTGTCATTAGGATTCAATCGAACTCAAATTTGTATTTGCATTCTTGTTAATTGTAATTTTTCTTGTTTATCTCAGAAAAAATTTGGAATTGATCATTCGTATGTCGATAGAAAAAGGAACAACTAGTAATGCTAAAAATGAATCTGTTAGGAAACATGAATTAGAACATTTAATTTTAAGCACTTTATTACCATCCCCACTTGAACCTTCATCTACCAACGAACATAGTGAACCTGAATTACTCAAAGATAAAATAGTTCACGAGACGTTACGGCCGATTGAATACGATCGTCTTGTTTCGCGCTTATTACCATTATTTACCATCGTCTTGCCTGAACCAGAATTTAACGATGACTTATTTCCACCAGCTTTAGTGCGGAAATCAAGCATAGATCAAAATACAACTGAAGAACAGGAGCTAATTAAAAATCAAATTACCAAGGAAACCTTAGTGTCACCGTATCAAATCGAAGCCATGGAACTATATAGAGCAGCACAGCCTTACGGGGCTTAAAACATTTAAAGTGTTTCAATTATCGACTTCATATTTCCTAGATTTACGTCTAATTCTTAGAATTTCTTTTATCTTAGACTCACAAACATATATCCCCTTGTACCTACGATTGTCTCATACACCCTGCGTGTGCCGAGGGATTTACTGGCTGCCTGATCCACCAGCCGTATGTCCGCAACTTCCCGACACCGCGTCCTGTCAAGATAAAACAAAACTTACTGGAAACATTTCAAGCAGACCTAATCTAGCTACTTCGAGAGTTCTCCAATGTCTTTGCATGGGATTACAAAGATATGAAGGGTTTGGACCCGCGCATTTATCAACACAGGGTCATGCTAAAGCCAGAAGCAAAACCAATCAAACAACCAAGCTACCGGATGAATCCGAACTATGCATCACTGGTAAAGGCAGAACTTGATAGGCTACTCAAAGTCGGATTCATTGTACCAGTAGAGCATGCTGAATGGATCTCACCAATTGTTATTGTGCCTAAAAAGAATAAGCAGCTACGAATATGTGTAGATTACCGGAAACTGAACGAAGCTACGGTGCCTGATCCATTCCCGCTACCTTTTCTTGACACAATGCTTGATAGAGTAGCAAGACATGAAATGTATTCATTCCTAGACGGATACAATGGGTATAATCAAGTTAGAATGGCTGAACAGGATATACCAAAGACCGCTTTCATTACCAATTGGGGGGTTTTTGCTTGTACTGTTATGTGGCTTGGATTAAGAAATGCCCCCAGTACGTTCCAAAGGTGTATGCAGGAAATATTTTCTCCTTACCTTACCTCTTTTATGCAAGTATATCTTGATGATTTTTCGATTTTCGGTAAGATGATAGCACACTTGTTCCATTTACGGTGCTGCTTTGAAAAGTGCAGAGAATACAGACTCTGTTTGAACCCAAAAAAATCTGTGTTTGCGGTTTCATGTGGAAAGCTACTTGGCCATATTGTATTTGCACAGGGTATACAGGTGGATCCAGATAAAATCACAACTGTGTTAGAAGCACCTGTACCCACTACACCTAAGGAAGTAATGCGCTTCATGGGCCAAGTAAGATGGCATGGCCGACAGTTACGGTGGCTTGCTCATTTGGCAATACCACTGAACCGATTGATAACCAAGACTCCTCGACAATTTGAGTGGACTCACGAATGTCAAATTGCTTTTGATCGTCTAAAGGGATTACTAACATAGGTTCCAATCTTACAGCCTCCTGACTGGGATCGCCCATTTCATGTATTTGTTGATGCTTCAGATATAGCGATTGGAAGCGTATTAATGCAACAAACGAATAAGTGGTTCAGGCCAGTATACTATGCAAGTCGAAGGCTTGCCCCTGCGGAAAAGAATTACTCTGTAATTGAAAGGGAATGTCTGGGTTTAGTATACTCTGTCAAGAAATCTAGGCATTATTTACTTGGCCGCAAATTTACTTTTCATGTAGATCATGCTGCACTTGTTTATTTGGTTTGGCAATAGCATTTAGGTGGCCGATTAGCACGTTGGGTTCTGCTTTTACAGAATTTGATTACGAAGTTATTCATTGGCCTAGCAGTTCAGATGCCTTAGCGGATTTCCTTTCTCGCTTAGATTCCGGTGAAGCTCCGGTCGATGTTGATGACACCACACTAGCGATTTACAGTACTGAACCAACTAATGATGAAGAATAAAATCCTCCCGCAACAACTAATTACTATGATCAGTTGTTAACTTTTTTGACTGATGGATGTCTTCCTTCTACAACATCTCCTGCAATGCGTAGAAAGATTGCAGTGTACAGTCGCAAATTTCGGTTAATTGCTGGGGAATTATACTATATGGATCACACTGGAGTTTTACTTCGTTGTATTCCTCCATACAAAGTTAACTCATTCATTATTTTGGCTCACTCAATTCCTTCCGGTGGACAATTTGCAGCAGATTTAACGCACCGGAAAATTCTGCAAAGTGGACTTTGGTGGCCTACTATGCACAGGGATGTATCACAGTTTGTCAAACAATGTGATAGTTGTCAGAGATCTGGACAGCCCTTGCAATGTCATCTTTTCCCTTTACAACCTGTCTTGCCATTAGAGCCTTTTCAGAAGTGGGGTCTAGAATTTATCGGACCTATTACACGGCCAGCAATACTCAGCAATAATCGTTATATTTTAACCTGTACAGACTATGCAACCAGATGGGCAGAAGCATGGGCTTTAAAATCTGCCACAGCTGTTTTGGTGGCAAAGTGCCTAATGAAAGATGTCTTTCCGCGTTTTGGATTACCTTTAGAGCTTGTTATAGATCAAGGCACTCATTTTGTTAACAATCTAATGAAAGTACTCACACATTCTTTTCAGATCATGCATAAATTTAGTTCACCATATTATCCTCGTGCAAATGGTTTGGCTGAGAGTACCAACAAGACCCTGTTGAATATGCTTTGAAAACGCATTCTAGAAGCACCAGAAAGATGGGACCAACTGTTACCTGCAGTCCTGTGGGCATACCGAACTACCTATAAGGTAGCAATAGGTCTAACACCCTTCAAACTAGCTTATGGATTGGAAGCCATAGCACCCATGGAAATTATTGTGCCAAGCTTACGTGTGGCTCTCACTCAGAAATTAATACCAGAAGATTCTTTATCATTTCGGTTAGATACACTCAAAGAACTGGATGAGCACCGATGGCAAAGTTTTCTGACTATTCAGGAAGTACAGATAAGACAAACTCAAACACATGATCGATATCTAAAGACTCCAGTTTTTACGGTGGGCCAACTAGTACTCTTCTACAACGCAAAGTCGAATCGCTCTGCTGGAAAATTCAAGTTACGATGGTTTGGTCCCTACCGAATTTCTGAAAAGATAGGACCAGGCACTTTTCGGTTGATTACTTTGATCGGAATTCCTCTTCCAAAGGTGATAAATGGATCAAAGTTGCGGCCGTATCAACAAGCATCCAATCCACACTGAACGTCTCGCGGATTGGCCGCACATTTTTGCGTTTCCTTTTCTTTTCTTTTATTTTCTTTTAATTTTGCGTGCTTAATAAAATAATATAAGTCTGTAAATATCCACGTTTTGATACCTAATTATGTCAACAGCCACCCTGCCCTTTCCAGCTACTAATACATGCACACCAAAGTTAAGAAGTTATGATCTCAACGTCGCACGATGATTAGTAATTTTTAATTGCTCTCCACTGCAGTGCATCTACTTAACCTTCTCCGTTTCGCCGAAAACCGCTATTGTGCTTGCGTGATTTGTGTGACTGTGTATACCCTGTGCGTTTGCGTTTTGTGCTTGCTGTCATCATTTGCGCCATGGAAGCTCTGGCAAACTATGCCGCTTTCTATGACGGACTCCCTACCGAGGTAGGAGAGTTTCTACGCATACGTGGGTTGGCCAATTTTGCTGAACTGCCATGGCATTTAGTGGAATCCCACCCGTTTTTTGCTTAGAGCATCGCCGCTATCGCCAAAACAGATGCCAACGAGCAAAGTTGGGCTATCACTTCCCTACCCTCCCGAACCGTAATCACCTTCCAAACTTTCGCTGAGTTGTTTTGACTCCCTTCGCAAGGTCTAGAGAATGGCCCGAATCCGCCATTAGCCACATGAATCAGTTATTCCCTAGGTATTCATCCAACGAATACGCGATCCTATGTCGACCGGAACCTGAGAGATCCGCCCTTCAGTTCTTAGTAGCTATCCTGAACCTACAGAAACGTACTTATGGAATATCTCGTCCATTCTACTCCGCCATTGATTTAGCTGCTAGAGAACCAATAAATTTTGCATCCTACTTCTTCCACCGCATTCACAAGGAATGCGTTTCAATAATTAAACAGATAAACAAGGGAGGGATGCCAAGGTCCAGATTGCCGCACATTATTTCTTTCCTTTTTCCGGCCATTCTTGCAGCACAACCACCACCCAGAGGCCCAGTCCTGCGCCATGAAGATTCTGTGCAATTATTGGAGGATGATGAAGAAGACGAAGAGAAACTCAATCAACTCTTCTGCCGAAAAAGAATTAGAATCAGTTCATCCGAGAGCGAAGTACAGGGTTCAATCGCAAATGATAAGGCCGACGACAAAGAAGAAGAAGCAAACGAAGACGAAACTTTTCATGACAACACAACTACCATGCATCATGAATCTTCAGCATAGTCATCTTCAGAACAACATCAAGAACAGGAGGCTCCCACCGAATCTGACACAAGCTCATCACAAGGAGCATCATAGCAACAATCGGAGCAGGAAAAGCAAAGAGATGAAGAACATATAATCAAAGAAGTCTTTGAGGAACTGCTTAAAGCAGTAGAGTCCACAACTGCTAACAACGCTGACACACAACAAACCACAGAAAAAGGTAACAAAATCTCACTCTATTTTTCCCACTCCCCCACCCGAACCTCCACTCAACCCAATTATCCCTACTCCACCCATTCTTCCCGAAGAACCCACTGCCTCTTCTTCCTCATCCCCAAACTACTCTCCACCGAACTCCCAGTAGCTACTCACCGCATCCTCATCTCAACCTCGTCCTCATCTTCCACTTCCTTCGATTCCCATGATCTTTGAGCTTGCAAATATGGGTCAATTGCTAATTCAGTTATCGCAGCAATTACGAGTACAGATGAAACAGGTCACTGATAGCATCCGAGAAGAATTCCAACATAAAGTGGATGTGCTGGAGGCAGATATTAGTCCTCTACAAGAAGAATTGGTGGTGGCTAAGGCAAAAAATCAAGCCCTACAAGAACAACTTAAGGAGTTACAATCCCAAATGGCCGAACAGGTAGAAATTACAACTCAAAGGGATGCGGCACTGGCTCAGCTCAGAAAGAAAGACGAGTTACTAAATGATGCAAATACAGAAATCATCCAGTTGAAGAAAGAGATACAAGACAAAGAAGATGCAAGACTCGCTTTAGGAAATCTATTAGAAGAAACAAGACAACAGCTAGATGAAGTGGTACAAAAAGGCCAAGAACAGCACGATCTGGCTATGAAAACAGCTGAAGAACTCCAGAAATGCAAAATAGATTTTGTAGACGTAAACAACTTTCTAAAACGAAAATTGACCGAGGAAGTTCAACGACTAAAGGTAATAGCAGATCTTCGCAGAGAAAGAGATGCTTACTCAAGAACAATTCAATTCCAAAATCAGCAGATCGACAGAAAAGATAACCAGCTCGATAATCAAAAGGAAAGAATAATCAAGATGGAAAAACAAGTGCAAGAAATGCAAGTATCCAGAGATGCGGCCTTATCGAACGATTTCTACCTACAAGAGGCTTTTCTGCAAACGCAAGCAGAAATTTTGTTGACCGAAGCTATTGCATTAAGTTCTGTAAGAGTAGATGCACAATTAGTAGAACCGGATACTCTCAAACAGATGTTAGAAGCTTTGAAAAAGAAAATCGCCCGAACCTTCAGATTAGCCAGAAACATGTATTTAGATGGCATTATACAAGAACAGTAATTTTGTAAAACCTGTGGGTTCGAGTCTACCATGCGTGCCAGTGTTATCGGCCACCGGATTGGAAGTTGTATAACTAAATCTTTTTTTCGCACGCGCGAAAGGTTGTTACGCAGACACCTTGTAATCTTTATATAAAGCAATGAAAAAGAGACACAGGGGACGTTCGTTGGATTAACCAGACTGTCTGTCAGGGTGATTGAGTGAACGTTACTGTGTTGTTTGTTGAGCAATCCTGAGTATATTGTTCTTGTTCTATTTTGTTATCTATCGATACCTGTCTGTCGTGAGTTTTCTCGACATCAAGTAGATCGCCGGACTGTTGTCTGAGTGAGTCGTTTGCGAGCCTCTATTGCGATTGTTGTGTTAATTACTCGTAACGTGGTGTTACTCTTTCTTGGAATATTCTGCTAGTTGCTTGGTGAAGTCTGTGTAGCTGTGGTAGTGTTTCTGGTAATCGGATCTGTATTGTGTTGGCAAAGATTAAAATTACAGTAAGGGTTTTCCTAAGTTACGTACTGAATCTTCAGCACTGTGTGTCTGGAACTGTTGAGTCCTTCTGTGTCTTCGGTTTGTTCGATTGTGAGCGCTATTCGGTGAAGGTTGAACTACTGCTATTGTTCTGAATGTTATAGTAGTGTGTATTCGGGAAAAGGGTTTTGAGGTAATTCGGTATTACGATACTGATAGTCTGGTACAATGTGTTCGGTAGACTCTGATAGAGTTAAAATGAAGAACCGTAAAGAATGAGATTGAGATGCTAATTCTTGATAACATCTTGAGTGTTGGTATATTGTGTGTTGTGACATAATTTTGGGAAACAAGCATAGGGCCTCTGTCTTTACAGACCCCTTCCACTTCCAAGAACCCAATAAATGTTTCAACATGCTACTGACTGTTAGTCTCGTGTTTTAAGCGTTTAACAGCGGTAACTACTTTGAGCCATACATCTTTGTTTTTAACCTTATACTTATCTGAGAGAATGAGAGTTGAGAATAAATGGCCCATTTTTGGTTCCAATCATGGTGGAATGTTATAGTTGACCAAACATACATGCCATGTTCTCCATTAGGAGCTATGTAAACTAAATGGATTTATGCCATCCACAACAAGGAATTGATGTATATTCCGAGCCTGTCTAGAAAAATTTGGCCAATTACTATCTATGTATTTCCAAGCATCAAAATGACAAAGCACTCGCATTACACCATCTGTAGATATGTTGTTCGCATGACATCACATTAGCTGAGCTATGGATTTGCATCAGAACGTGCTCTTAATTCTTGGGATGATAGGAAAGTGGTGAAGAACCATTGCGGGGGCTACTTCACCCATAAGGTCTTCTCTGAACCTTTTTGCTCACAACTTTGGACGTATGTGGAGGTGCTCATACTTGTTGCGAAAGAGAACACAATCATTTGAATGAGCATGAATCTTTGCATAGTCCACACGCACGGATTGTAAAAGCTTCTTTGCATCTCCACGTGTTGGAGGCATGCCATTACCATCTCCCAAAAACTCATCTTTCAAAATCTTGCAAGGGATAAGCAATTACAATGATATTAGTAAATAAACATATCTTGATACAACAATGAAAGTTTATTTCAAATCCACCTCACCTAAACAATTCAGAGACACTACTATTTGAGAGTCCATAAATGAATTGAAGATTGATCCTCGCGAGTGATGCATGTAGAACAAATAACATTGCCCTATTGTGGAGTGGTAAACGGGATAGTCTTTTGATCATGGAAATTCTATGGTATCCATGGAAACCACAACATCATCTCCACCAACATGGTCTTTGTCCATGTCATAAAATGCTCGAAGCATTTCTTCCATGTGTTCATTCTCTGTCATGCTGCTAGTACCTTGTCCTTCTACCTCCCATTTCATTCTCTTCTTCCCATGAGAGGTAGATGGTGCAGCATTGTGTGGGTTGATCAACTCACCAGCAGAACCATAGCCACTTGAAGTGTAGGTTTTGTAGTCTTTCTGCATCAAAGGATCCATATTCTCAAACATGTGCAGTAAAAATCTATCATTTACAAAATATTTGATACATGCACTGAGCGAAAGACATGCCATTCCCTCCTCTGGATCCAAAAATGCCAACTAATACCATGTGGAGGTGTTAGGACATTTAATATGTGATACATTTAATTATAGATACTAATTTCTATCCTAAAACCCTAATTTATTATATAATAAATTATGTATACGAATAATATACTAACTTAGTTATACTAATAATATATTAAATTATATATCCTATAGTGAAAGTATTTATTTATTTAATTAAGTATGCTTTTTTTATCATAAAACCCTAATATTAATCCACAAATTCTAAGTTTTTCTACTTCATTATATATAATAGAATCCTAGTTCTTTATATATCTAATTATAATAGTAGTTTTAAATCTTAATTCCCTAATTTCTTATATATTTAATTATAGATAGTACTACAAAATCCAAAACCCTACTAATCTATATATTTAATTATATATGCTTAAGACAAGACCAAAATTATCTTTTTATTTAAGTAAATATGCTATTTTTTAGTCCTCAAACCCTAATTTTAATCCTCAAACCTTAATTCTTTCTACTAATTTTTCTACTTAATTATATATAAAAGTATTTATCTTGAAATCCTAATTTTTATGCATATTTGATCATGTTACACTTATGTGTTCGTTGAGTAGCATTGATGTGAACCTTTTCCCTATACATGGGCAATTTTTACTCTAGTGCTTCCTAGAGGTTTTTTCCCCATGTTACCACATACATGATTCACTCATATGTGGTGGTACTTTGTACTTATGGATATTATTTAGCTCTTACTTCAATTCAATTCATCATCAATAGAGAGAACTATTCAAGTCATCTATCTTCTCTGTGTGTCTTGTTGCGTTTGTGCTCCTTGTGTGTGCTTAAGTTGCGGTGCCTACACTTTTAATAGTGCAAGACTTCGGAGCATAGAATAGTGAATTTGAGCACTAGGGTTTTACGCCCACCTCCCCCCCCCACCCCCTTTTGAAGCCATTTGTGCACTCAAAATTGCCCTTCGAGGGACAATTTATGACGTAAAATTTCAGAATTCATTTAATCTTTCATGGAAGTAAAGATTTTATCACATTCTTGCTCTTTAGTGAAATGGTGGGCAACAATGACTTGTTTGGCATGCTTCAAGCTGAAGATAAGCTTGTTCGGGCCCACTATCCAATGTGGTCTTAGATGATGAAGCATGTTCTTGTTTCAAAAGAAGTTTGGAACATAGTGGCACTTGTAGATCCAAGACTTGCGAGTTATTCTACTTCATAGTCTATTGTCATAGATGGAGCTTCTTCTTCAAGTACTATGGCTACTCCTTCTCCACCTACAAAGGAGCACCTTAGATGGGATGGGAAAGATGCTCAAGCTCATGTATTGATTGTGCTTTCTATGAGGCATCATATAGCTCCACACATTTGTTCATGTTCTACTTCAAGAGAGGCATGGGACACTCTTGCTTCTTTGTATGTTTTGTGTAATGAGGAATTTGTTGCATACTTCAGGAAGCAACTTGAGGATGTATGTATGGCTGAAAATGAGTTTTTGAATGTGTATGGGACACACATCAAGGACTTGAAAGAGCAATTGGAAAACATAGATGAGATTATTCTGGATGCATAACTCATCTCTACATTGTTGAAAGGATTACCAAAATCTTTTCTAAGCTTTGCTACTACACTCTGTTTGGTTGCAAAAGGGAACCCCAATATATATGAATTTGATGAGGTTGTGTTTCTTCTTGCGAATCTAGAGTGAATAGGAGTGGTTTGATTGAGGGAAGGCAAGCACTTGATATCTCACAAAAGGAGAAAAGAAAGTATGGTTCAGCTTTGGGTTCATCAAAACCAAAGCCTCAAGCTTCCTCTTCCACTCATTCCTCTAATGATGCTGATTTGCAAAAGAAGAAGAGATGAAAATATTGCTAAAAGCTTTCTCATACTATTGATGAGTGTAGAAAGTTTATTAAGTGCAATGAAAAGAAGAAGGACTCTAGAATCTCTATTGCTGAAAATTGAGCAAATGTAAAGAATGATGAAGCTAACATGGCTCAAGATTTTTGGGCATGTTTTGTTACATGTCATTATGATGCATCTTTTCATTCTAAATGTATGGTTGTGAGAGGCTAATTCTGATTGGTTCTTTGATACTGGTGCTTCAAAGCACATAACATCATGTAAAAGACTTTTTGCCTCTTTGAAAGATGCACCCAAAGGAGAAAATGTGCTGTGTGCAAACAAATCCTACTTATCCTATCATTGGAATAGGAGAAATTGAGGTTACGGCTGCAAATGGAGGTGTGATTCTCTTGAAAATTGGATTGTAAGTACCTGATATCAAGAAGAACTTAATTTTCAATTCTGTTGATTCTCAAAGCTAGAGTTCATGTACACGTTGCCGATGATAACTGTGCGGTTCATGATTTTAGTGATGGTGATGTTAGTCTGATGTCCGGTACATTATGTAATGGCTTGTATCACATGGATACATACAAGAGGGCTGCCTAAAATGCCTTGGTTGCTCATATTTCTTCCATGGTTGAAATGGATCTTTGGCATGCTTGTTTTGGTCACTTGAACTTCAATAATTTGCTTTACTTACAAAAGAAAGACATGTTTATTTGTTTGCCAACATGAGTCCATTGAAAGCATGCATGTGAACATTCCATTCTTGTCAAAATGCATTGTGCTTCTTTTCAAAAAGATAGTCATACACACACTACAATAAAATTGTAGCTTGTTCATAGCGATGTATGTGGTCCCATCAAGACTCCATCTTTTGGGAAGCATGTATATTTCGTTACCTTCATTGATGAGCTACTTGCCATACATGGGTATATCCTATGAAAGCAAAGAATCAGGTATTTTCTTCCTTTAAAGCATTCTTAGCTATGGCTGAAAATTTTTCTTCAAAAAAGCTTTTGAGTCCACGCATAGATCATGGCGGTGAATACATATCACATGAGTCTAATGCTTTTCTTTGTGAAAGAGGTATTTCATGCCAACGTACAGTGCCATATACAACTAAGCAAAATGGTATAGCGGAGCAAAAAAAAAGAACACTCCTTGAAATGGCATGATGCATGGGTAAAGGACAGCACCTTCCTAATAAGTTTTGGATGGAAGCGGTCATGTGTGCAAATTATGTGTTGAATCGGTACCCTACAAAAGCATTGAGAGTCATGACTCCTTATGAGGCTTGGAATGGACATACACCTATGGTTAGTTATATGCATGTGTTTGGTTGTTTGGTATATGCCTTTATGCCATCACAACAACATCATAAACTTGTCGATAAGCAAAGAAATGTGTATTTGTTGGCTAAAGTACTAAAAGTAAGGTATATGGTTTGTACCATCCATTCACAAACACAATTGTTGTGATTCATGATGTGGAATTTTTTGAAAATTTATTTTCCCTCAACTTGAATGCAAAAAACAGCCAACAAAAAGCTCACAAGATGTGTTCGATACACTCATGCCTTTGTTCCAAAATGGTGCGCTTGACTATGGCCATGTGGACAGCCAAGTGAGGCTCAAAGGGCTGAAAATCTCTAGCACAATAGAGTTGAAAATGCAAAAAAATTCCTGCCAAACATGGTGGAAATTTTTCAGAAAAAAAATATCAAAATAGTTGGAAATTTTCGACCACATATGGCTGAACATCTGCGACAAATTTGGTTGAAAATGAGCATGAAATTCAGCCCATGCATGATATAAATGCTGATGATGCTTTACATAATGAACACATGTCTATCATGAGTGCAAAAAGTATGCCAAAGTGGTTGAAACAAACTTTGCAGGATAGCGAATTGGGTGCACCTTTACTTAGTAGAAGAAGATCAAGCTCTCACCATGCATTAATTAATTTTGTGGATTATTCTCTTATTTAAATAGCATGTAATGAAGAGCCACTTACTTTTGAAGATGCATGGATGTCATCCAGTGGAACAACATATTTATGGTGGTTATTCTTAAAAATCAATTTCTACGCTGACCAATCTTGAACTACCTTAGCTTGTTTTAACCATGGTCGTCCAAAAAGCATGTTATAGTCAAGACTAGATTCAGGTAATTCTAGAACAACAAAGGTCATTTTAACGCCAGCTCCTTGAAGAGTAATAGGAATATCTCGCACCAATCCAACCGGATGAACTCAGGATTGATCAGCCATTCGAACAAAAAATGGGAGAGGTTTAATTTGTGTCCATCCCATCCGTTGATCGAGTGTTGTGGTCGCAATGTTGACACCGGAACCTCCATCAATTAACACTTGAGTGATTTTATGATTCTGATACCAGACCGTAATCAAGGGTACCGTATGATCCACCGTCAGATCCAGTTCAGGCTGAATTGTGGTTGTTGAAGGAGCATATGAAGGTTCTGAACTGATCTATTTCTAGAACTATTGACGCATGCCAGGAACCAAAGACAATAGTTGTCCCAACGGCAGTGTAATGGACGCATTGGATAAGACATCCCATACTAGGTCAGATTTTATGGTTTTTGGTACGGTGTCCAGTGGGGAGTCTGGTAGTGCTTGGGGCTGATTTCTTCCTTCCGGTACTGCTTGGATCAGGAAAAATAATTTGCTCCTCAGTTGCCCACTTACTTTCTTTAGTAAGCACCCTCTACTGTTCACGAATTCGAGGTTAAAAAATCTCCGCATCTGGCTGTAATTGCTTTCCTGAGCATGTTTGCACTTTGTTGTTTGAGTGTCAACTACTGAAATGTACACCATGTTTGCCATCGGGTGTTGTCGTTCCTTTTTCTTTTTATCATACTAAGCCGCATCTTTACAGTACCTACGGATATGCCCTATTTCACCACAAAAATGGTTGTTCTTGCCTTGTGTGCGTGTGTGTGTGTATGTGTGTGCATGTTTGTGTGCTCCTCACTCACGCATTTGTGCCTTCACTTGCTCATAGTCTTCATACTAATCCTCACATCTCCACGGATTGACATTTATGAGCTGGATCTCCTCACGTTGGTACTTGCCATTGTGCTAGAGTGGCACCAAATTTGGCGCCGTTCTCGGGGAGAGAGCTTCGAGGACGAGCGTGTGATGGTAAGACCTAGAGTTGAGACATTGGAGTCATAGGTAATATCCTTTCTTTTCCTTATTTTTCTTCATTTTTTCTAGTTTTTTGCATCACTATCATCACCATCATCATCCTCACCATCTCCCACCTGCATCTCCATCTTCACAAAAATTTCTGTTTTTTGGTCATATTCCACTCCCCACCTCATTTCCCTCATTTTACTTGTGAGAGAGAGTGACAGAGAGCTTGTGTGCGATTTGTTTTGTGTGTTTTTGAGCTTTTTTTGTAGGTTTTAGCTATACCACAATCTCCATTAGCTTGCACAGGTACAATAGAACTCTGCAAAGGTCTCGAGATGACGACCACTGTCTGTCGCGACAGACAAAGAAACTAAGTGTTTTTTGAATGCATTCTTGGCACGATAACCTACACATTAGAGCACTCCAAATAGCTAGAAGTTTCAAAAAGATTTGCATTTTTTTAGTCTATCGCGACAGACACAGTCTATCGTGATAGACAACATCTATCGCCATAGACACCATCTATTGCCACAGACTGCACCCCATGACAGAGACTGTCTATCGTGATAGACACCCGTCTATCGTGATAGACACCCGTCTATCGTGATAGACAGAGCCTCATGATAAATAGCATCTGTCACGATAGACACCATTTATCGTGACAGACCAAAACCACGATAGATGATAAACCTCGTCTATCGCGACAGACACCCGTCTATCACGATAGACCAAAAGCATGACAGACTCAATCTATTTCCATAGACACCCGTCTATCGCAATAGATAGGCCCCATGATAGAGACTATCTATCACTATAGACCCCGTCTATCATGACAGAGAGGCCCACGATAGACGATAGACCTCGTCTACTGTGACAGACACCCATCTATCACGAGAGATAGACCCCCGCGACAAATAGCGTGTATCGCGATAGACACCATCTATCGCGACAGACCAAAACATGAGAGACGATAGACCCCATCTATCACAAGAGACACACGTCTATCGCAATAGATAGGACCCCACGATAGACCCCATCTATCACGACAGACACCATCTATCGCAACAGACAACCCTTCACGACAGTCACTGTCTATCGCGATAAACATCCTCTATCGCGATAGAGAGGCATTTTTGGCAGAAAATAGAGGGGTAATTTTGAAGTTGACCCTCAATGGGGTAGGTACACCAAGGGAGCTCTAGAGAAATTTTTTTTGGCAATACAAAAGGGGGGAAGAGGGTCATTAAAAGTGTCTGAAATAACTTGTCTGTCATTTGAAGGTAAAAATTTGAGCTAAACTCAGAATTTTTATAGGATCATCGAGAGCTTTTGGAGAAATGAAAGAAAGTTCCATTGTGTGTTGGCTTGGGAACAGACTTCTAGGGCTGACAAGTATAGCAAGGAGAAGCGACTTGAGGTTGGAACATCTCTCAACCCCCTCAATCCATTCTTAGCTTAGGATAAGTGCGATTAGTTGTCTTGATTGACTAGGGCTACGATAGGAATACTCAAGTTCTAAGAGTAAGTAATTTCTCAAGTTTAAGAATAGGTTAAATTGCAGTCAAGGGACAACTTAAGGGAAAAGAACTTAAACTAAGTGGACGAACATCAAGTATGACACACTTAAGTGCTCCTAATGATGCTTAATTAAAGACAAGAAAACACATACAAAGGAACTCAAAAGGAACAAGTGATTGGTATGAAAGAATTAGCAACGTGGTTGTACAAGGATCATTGGGTTAATTGGAAGGGCATATGAACCTTATATCGGGAAGACACCTAGGGAGAGATTGTCGAAGTATTAGATCATCGGAGGCTAGTGTCAACCATACAACGAGATCTTAGGCCTAGCGGTTGAGTGATTACCCCTACACTTTAGACTCAGAAACTATTAACTCTGAGATGTCTTATAACCTCGAAAGACCTATAGGTAGCTCAGGAGTGGCATACCTAGAAAAACATGAGGGCCCCTACAAGACTCAATTGGAATATATCAGGACAAACTGCTTAGGTGCATACATCTATGAGGATGGTCTGAGAAGATCTTTTGTTCAAATTGAAAACCCGCATCAGCCCATTGGACTAGAACACCCTATAGTGAAGTTCGAAAATGGTTCCTACATAGATAAAGAAGGAACAATGTATGTGGTCACCAGCCGACCAAAAAGGACGGATGAATGCAATAACATAATCTATGAACGTGAAATAGGTGACATAGAGCAAGGGAACTTAGGAAAAGAGCCAAAAAACCCTCGAGGCAAGTCGGTTCTGATGAGAATAATCACTCCAGAGTGGGTTCCCCAGGACAATAGGAGCATAGATTTGCTCGTGAATCGAGAGACGGATGAGGCTTTTTGGAGGTATAAACCTGAGAAACCTAACGAAGTGGGAGCACTTACCATCTATGAATTCAAAGATCCTGATAACCTAGGTAAAGTGACCTATTTAGATGATGGTTTAGAGAGGATCTTTGTGGTCTCAGAGCATGGAAGACACGCATACACTTGGAAGGGTGAATTTGTTTTTTCCCCAACCTTGATCCACTGTGTCTTATGGTCACCAAGGAGTTGGATCATCTTAGGCTCATGGAACTCAAAGAGAGAGGAGTAGAGATAGACCCGAGGTGAGGTTTCCTAACCCATTGGGAAGAGAAAGAACGAGAACAAAGACGGATAGGATGGAAAGGGAGAGACATAGGGACCCAAGGAATCCAAGAAATATAGACAAATTCCCTCTGCAAAGGCCTAAAGAACACACTAGAACCTTAAGGCTTACACAATTGGTTAAGTCCATGAAGAATTCCTTTGATGGAACAGAAGACCCATATGACCATGTAGCAGAGTTTAGGCAAGTTTTGAGAGTTGAGAAAGTTGAAGACTTGTTCACTCAATACAATGATTTTGGCCTAACTCTCAAAAACACCACCTAGAGTTGGTTTCAATCGCTTCACCAAGGCCAGTTCAGAAATATAGACCAACTTCTTGAAGCATTCATCACTGAGTTTTCCAAGAGTGGTATAAGGCATAACAAGTCCTCCCTGATATACAACGTCAAGCAAACACCTCAAGAAATAGTGAGGCTCATAGGAAGAAGGTTTAGGCAATACCCAGAGAGATGCCCTGCTCCAGAGTTACCCACTTCAGTCAAACAAGTGACCTTATTTCTAGACGGATTGTTAAGTACCAAACTGAGTTCATATGTGTACTTGAAGGACCCTAGATCCATAGAAGAATGTGTATGCATGTGTATAGACATTGAGGATAATCTAGGGGAGAATTAGGGCTCTCAAAGATCTATAAAGATTCAGATAGTTCTACTAGCCTCACTTCCTCACAATCCACATCAATTGAGGATCTAGGAGAAAAGGTAGCTCAAAAATTAGGTGTTTCTAGCAAGCAGATTCCTAGATTTGCCCTAAGAAAATGATGCTATAGTTGTGGAGGAGACCATATGGCTAATCTGTGCATGGCTCAACTGCAAGTGAACCCTAATAGCCAATATTGCACCATAGAAAGGTGATACACCAACCACACTACACAAGACTGCCCATATAACAAACAAGCTATGAGACAAAATTACCCTCAGACTTATCCACAGCAAGGAAAATACTAGAATCACTACCCACGATAGCAATATGGTAGGCCCCAACAACCCTATCAACCACCCTATCAAGGGGAGTAAAGACCACAACCAATCCTAAGGAAACAACCCCCTCCTCTAGCCAATGTTATTCTAGTGAAGTATGCAGCTGCAAAAGAAAATCCAAATAGAGCTTTAGTGCCAGTGACACCATTGCTTTCAGAAAGTGATCTAAGTGATCATAGTTTTGACTCTATCCATATTGATAGCCCATAGTCTTACTACATGTAGTCACCCGAGCATAATAAATCATACCATTATGAAGAACCGAGTGAATCTAGTTGGGAGCCAGAATATGCGAATGTCATGTATGCAAACCCTAGCTCTAGACCTCAACCTAGGGAAATAAGACCTCCATTCCCTAGAGGGCCATGCTATCGATGTCAGGGAGATCACTTCATTCCTGATTGCCCTCTACCTACACCTACACAAACCCAATCCGTGACAATTCAAGGCTTTTTTCCAGATTGTGGAAAGGAGCACTTGTTACGAGAGTGTTCCAAGAACCCCAACAATATGCCAAAAATTGCCCCTATCAATGTTATTGGGTTAGTGGCACTAGAACACCATTGCATTTTGATGGTCTATTAGATATATTGGAGAGGTTAATCGCAAAGCCTTGAAAAGGATTCAGCTCCTAGGCTCAGTAGAGGGCGTGATAGAATAAGCATTCCTCCCCAGGAAGCTTATGTGCCTATCTCCACTGAACCAAACACCTCTTCTTCTATGAATTGGTATTCACTAGAATTCTTGCGAGAAATTCAAGAAGAGAAATGGGCTAAAGAAAGTGAAGATCCTCCTCTGATTGAAGTTGTGGATGATGTGCAAGATCAATTCCCACAAGACATTCCTTCCATTTCGCGAGAGCACGAGAGTGCCCAATCTCATGAGAGATTAGAATTCGAGTCTAATCCCTTACAGGAACTACCCCATTTCACAGGTCCATGGGAAGCTAAGTCTACTTGCATGAGAGCACCCACGGTCATGATAAGAAATGAAGACCCAATCATACCTAGGAACATAGAGGTAGTTAAAAACACTCAAGTGCATTGCAACCTCACTTTAGAAGAGCTACTCAAGGTTAAGCCTGAATTGTGGAAACATGTAGCCAAACAAGTGCCTGACGTAGCGAAACCTCATTCCCAGGTAGAATCTCAAAGAACAGTGTCTGAAATACCTTTGGAAAAGATAGGAGACATGAGCAAAGGAGAAGAAGGAAACACTTACCTTCCGATTACTCATCAGGGTTGCACCCCAAGGTAATTTTGGACTCAGGTGCAGGATTTGCAATTGCTACCACTTCCCTATGGAAGCGTTGGAGCAAGCGAGCACTCAGGCCCATGAGAATGGTTACAAATGGCTGATGTTCACATTGAAAGACCCTTAGGGCTACTAGAAGGAATAACTCTCATCACTTGTGGTGTAGAGTTGGAGCATACTTTTGCTATATGTGACTTCAGCAAAAATCAGGCCTATGAGATGATTATGGGAAGACCCTTCTTGAGGCAATTGCAAGTAGTACAGGATTGGGGGACAAATTCTTTGTATTTGCAACACCTGGGTGTCACGACCAAAGTGATGCTCGAAGATTTCTCTCATAGAGACGTGCCACCTATTCAATGGAATCCCATCCATAGAGCTAAGGATGATACGAAATCAGTGCATTCTGTAGGATCAGGATCCTCATGGATGCATGAAGACACTCACTTATGGATGTGCAAAGTAGCCATAGAAGAAGAGAAAAGAGAAAAAAGCAAGAGAGCTAGGTGCAAAGGAAACTCATAGATCAATTCAAGACCCAGCCTTTGCACCCGTGGTATTTTCTGATGAAGAATTTGAACCTCATGGTTGGATAGAGATTTTAGCAACCATGGATATAGCCATCAATGAAGAACAATGGACACCCCACTGTGATGAGGATGGCTATGACATTTCAGTCTTCACAATAGAGCCAATCATGTGTGATCTAATTACTGAAGAATGTGAACCCACATTGATGCGTTCGAGGATGCAAGTGACTCTGATCTAGAATCAATTATAATGGACCCTACTTTTGCATCAGATGAGGAATATTTCTATGAAGTAGAAGCTCACCCTCAAAGACATGAAGAAACTATGAATGAGGTGAGATTAACCACACAAGTGACCACTAAGAACGAATGCAAAAAAAGGAAGAAGAGAGAAGTCACACCAGATGAAGAAGAATCTTTGTTTGAGGTCCCTAAAAATTTTTAAAAGCATGAAGTTAAAGATAGAAGGGTCATGATTAGGATGCCTAAACATGAAGCAGTCATAGGAGAGGCCTATGATAACAAAGAAACTACTAAGAAAATCATAGTGACCATGGAGGAAGGTGAAGAGTGATGCACATACATAGGACACGACCTACGTGAAGATGAGAAGCAGGAGTTGATAGCCTTACTACGAGAATATAGAGATGTGTTTGCATGGAGTTACAAGGACCTGAAAGGTGTAGACCCGGACATGTGCTCACATACAATCCCCATGACCTTAGATGCCAAACCCTCTAAACAAAAGCCATACACATATAATGACAACTATGCTACCAAGATCAAATAGGAGATAGATCGCTTGGTTGAAGCTAGATTTATCTATGTAATCAACCACACTGAATGGGTATCCCCCATTGTAGTGGTGCCCAAAAAGTATGGCAAATTACCTGTATGCATTAACTTGAAGAAAGTTAACACAACCACTAGTAGAGATAGTTATCCGCTTCCTATCACTAAGCATCAATTAGAAAGGGTAGCAAGCAAGGAAGTGTACAAATTCCTAGATGGGTTCTCTGGTTACAATCAGGTAGCCATTGCACCAGAAGATCAGCATAAGACGGCTTTTGCCACAAAGTGGGGCATATTTGCTTTTCGCGTAATGCCATTTGGTCTAACCAATGCACCTGCAACCTTCCAAAGGTTGATGTGCCATGTATTTAAAGAATTCTTGCAGAAGAATTGGAAGTCTATGTTGATGATCTCTATGCTCATTCCAACATTAGACAGGCACATATACCTGAACTCAGGCAAATATTTGACAAATATAGAGAATATCAAGTTTACCTGAACCCCGAAAGGTGTGTTTTCATGGTCAGGCAAGGCAAGATTCTAGGACACATAGTGTCAAAGAATGCCATATCCACTGATGAAAAGAAAGTGAGAGCTATCACAAAACTACCTAGGCCGAAGAATGTCAAGGAAGTGGAAGCTTTCATGGGGCATCCTGGCTATTACCGAAGTTTTATACACATGTATGCCATCATCGAAAAGCCTCTATACAGACTTTTGACCAATTTTGAGTGGACTGATGAATGTGAGAAATCTTTGAATGAGCTTAAACGGCCATTATGGTCAACACCAATCTTAACTACACCAGATTGGAACAAGCCATTCCATGTCCATGTTGATACATCCAATTATGCTATTGGGTGTCTACTTGCACAACCTACGGGTGAAGGTGATATGGATCTTCCAATTGCCTATGCTAGTAGACAGTTAAATGCAGTTGAACAAAATTATACCACTACTCAGAGAGAAGGATTAGGCATGGTATAAGTGGTTAAGAAATTTAGACACTTTGTGCCTGCAAATAAGTTTAAATTTTTTGCTGATCATCAAGCTCTACTTTACTTGGTAAACAAGCCATGCAATACAGGTAGATTAGTAAGATGGTTCCTCTTACTAATGGAATATGACTTTGAGGTAGTGGTGAGGAAGGGCAAGACTAACTTGAGAGCAGATCATCCCTCGAGGCTCACATCTGGAGAGGCCCCACTAAGGAGTATCAGATGACCTTCCTAATGCTTACTTGTTTAATTTGGAAGTTGTACCACAGTGGGCCAAGACCTTAGTGCCAGTACTGATATATGGGCCTAAACATCTAGTAGTAAACACTCAAGATAGGGAGGTAGTAAAACCCTAGAAGTACCATTTCATGGCAGGGAGTATGTACAAACATACAAATCAAGGAATATTAGCTTGTTGTGTGGAAGAGGATGAGTACGCGAAGTGGTTGCATCTAGCACATGTGGGTGCATTAGAGCAACACTACTCGAGGCAAAGAACTTTACAGAAATTGAGAAGACTCGGCGTGCAGTGGCCAACTATGGAAGCAGATGTCCATAGGATGTGCAAGGAATGCACAATCTGCAGCACTAGACCGCGTGTGGAACATGCCACTCTTTATGAAGTGTCTTTAGTGCCAGATTGGAGCGAACCATTAGTAGCCTTCTAGAGGATGAGAGCCTTTCCCCAAGATATGACATTGGCTAGACAAAAGAGCTTAGAACAAGAAGCTTTAGACTATACTCTCATTGGAGATAATCTATACAAATGAGGAAAAGATGGGTATCTTAGATTGTGTGTCTAGGAGAGTGAATATCTTAAGATCTTGGAAACTCCTCACCAAGGTGTAGCGGGAGGACACTTTGGACCAGATAGAGTGATCAAGGCAATACTTTTTGCAAGTCTTTGGTGGCCCATGCTTCACATGGATGCACAAGCCTATGTGAAGAGGTGTGATGTTTGTTAGAAAACTGAGTATCCTATATGTAAAGATGAGATGCCATTGAAACGTATGATGGGTGGACCTGCATTCTCTAAGTGGGGAATAGACTTTGTCGGTCCTATTAATCCCCCAACTAAGGGTTCCCATGCTAAATATATTATTGTGCCCACTGACTATCTAGCCAAATGGGTAGAAGTAAAAGCTACCACGAAGAACGACGCTCAGACAACAGCTAAGTTCTTATTGGAGAATGTGTTCACCAGATATGGGCTACCAATAGAGCTTTTAAGTGATAGAGGCACGCACTTCTTGAATGAAGTCATAGAAAAACTTCTCCAAGAATTCTTGGTGATACATAAGAATTCTGCCCCCTATCATCCACAAGCTAATGGACATGCTGAGAGCACAAATAAGATTCTATGCAATGTATTGACAAAATTGGTTAGTAATAAACGTTGTAATTGGGACAAACAGCTACGCCATGCTGTTTGGGCATATAGATTTGCCTATAAAATGGTACTCCAAGCCACACCCTTTTAGATGGTGTTTGGCCAAAATGCAGTGCTACCATTGGACTTTTTGATACCTACATTGAAAGTAGCACAAGAGCATGACTGGACAAGCCATGAGCTCTCCTCTAGAATCTTCGATCTTGAACGATTAGGTGAAACACGATTGAGAGGTGCAGCAGGAATTTGTGCAGCCAAGAAGAGACAAAAAGCATATTTTGATGCACATGTGAAGGATAAGGGCTTGAAAGTAGGAGACCTAGGGCTAGTCTACACTTTGAAGCAACATGCATGGAAATTAGAGACTAGAGGCTATGGACCAATGATTATCAATAGGATCTCCACAAGTGGAGCAGTTCAACTAGCCACTCTAGAAGGCGATATTCTACCAAGTTACATTAGTGGATGCAGAGTCAAGTTATATCAGGAACCCTTCACGAAGGAGATGTTAAATCGACTCAATACTGCAAAGAAACATAAAGAAGAGGAAAAGTGAATTCAAGAAGAAGCACACGCAGAAGCTTTAGAACTCATCCGACGAATGAAATTGAGAAGACAATGTAGAGATCAGCCTATGCCTGACACTCAAGAATCTCTAGGTTATCACATGGCCATGTGCGAGGCTTCAAGTGAACATTCCCATAGGATAGTCGATCGGAGACCTTTTGTGACCCTAGAGGTAGGACAAGGAGAGAGTGCAAGGACCATGAGAGGTTTAATTAACTCAGGAGCAGCCACTAGTGCAGTTCGACTTTCTTATTGCCAAGAATTGCAATTGAAGGTCAATCCTGTAGAGGCATATCTCAGGGTTGGGAGGCGTGGAAACCGCTTGAATGGGTGAGGTGGAACTGCCCCTCTACATTCAAGAGGTTCCAATGGCAGTCAAAGTGCTAGTATGTGAAGATGAGGATCTTACTGAACCTCTTTTCTTGGGCCAAGATTGGATCTATGATCATGCAGTCAACCTCAACCTCAGAAGTGGACTTCTTCAGGCTTGGGTAGGCCAAAACTGCATCATGATTGAATTAGAAAATCAAGCACTCAGGCCACTAAAAAAGGCACCAAATCTTGGTCCCTCTAGGAACCCACATGAAGATAATGATGCTATTCTTGTCCAAACCTCTATGGTGCAGAAGATTGTCACTCTTCACGAAGATGCACAAGTCAATAGGAGTTCCCTTCTTTTCCAAAGAGGATTCGAGGAAAGTACGCTGGGCAACACACAACACAGAGGAGGCTGATGATCAAGAATCATAAGCACCAACCTGTGCAATATGAAGTACTTCATGGCATGAAGCAGATTTGGATACGCAAGGGTGGAAAACCCATGGCTCCATCGATAGGTTCTCAAAGATGCACCAAACGAGCTACACCGTCGAGGATTACAATGAAGGAGTACCCTAGACAACACTCCAGACATACCATTTCTATTTGGGTCTCGAAGCGGTCAATGAAGGCTATCCCAAATGCTAAACAAATATGGGTGCCTGAGACCTGCTTACAAGCTCAAATAGCTTCACCTCCATTCACAAGATTGAGTCAATATTCATAGCCACTCTTGGCACAAATTTTAGGGCACACACCTACACTCCACACCATTACATCTTGGGTCACACCTAGGAATGTCAAGAAATGGGTACCCAAAAGGTCCCAAATCCAACACAATCCAATCCACAAACCTTTACATGTCATCACCAATAAAAGCTACGATTCCACAATCAACGTTTAGAGACTTAAATCTTGTATCAAACCCCTTGACCCAATTTTCTAAATCAGCCCACTTTGATGTAGGTGCATTCTGAGTACATTGTGTTGGTGCATTTTACCCAAGCCTACATGCTTGATATGCTTGATATTATGATCATTTGTAAGTCACATGTGTAGTCATGTGAACACCTCTTGTAAAAGAGTTCATTTTTTATCTCTTCTAATTGAAAAAAGAAAAAGGAAAAAGATGGCTTACCTCATCCATGATGTGAAAGAAAATTCGTGGCTCTAACTACCTAAAACCACAAATTTTTGAGCTGAGGGAATATCTCCTAACTTTGGGGATCACTTTTAGGTGGAGCCATTCGAATTTGAATTCAAAACTCCCTCCAAGAATAGCTATAAAAAGAGCAAGAAGGAAGAGGCGATTAGCAAGCCTTGTACATGATCACTTCATGTCATTTTGTAGAGATTGAAGAGCTTACTCCATAGCTCTATCATTCTACTCCCATTGTGCAAATATTCATTGCCGATGTGGTTGTAATCATATGTGAATCCTTACATTTATCATCATCTACTTCTCTGTTTTGTTCTCTGTTATACTCACTTAGAGCAGTAACTTCAGAAGGTCATATCTCAAGTTCTACACAACCTCTGTCCGCGTTTGAATGTGCGTTGAATAGCTCTTACTGTCTTATTTCTGCATATAAATTTTCAAGGTCATTGGATTTATAGTTTTGGAGATATCTGCATTTTACTGCTCACTGGTCTATCTCTGCAGAGCCCTGAGAGTGGTGGGCATGTTTCAGAAATTGATGAATCTTTTTCCCAGTGCTCAGTCCATCATTTGAAGTGTTTTAAATTGGATTGGGAAGCTTTCTAAGTCTATTTGCTATGCCCAAAATTCATTTTTCTAATTCCTACCACGTTGAGAGCACTGTTCATTTTTTCCAGTAGGTGTATATCCAAAAATAACAAGTTTTGGGAGCTATTCATTTCGCAACTAGTGTGTCTTGACTTAAACTTTTGGGATACATGTTCCAAAGTACTTGGCTGATATTTTTGTGGATTTAGGAAGCTCAAAGGGTCTACTAATCAACTCTGAAGTCTCAGTTGGCTGGTGTGAAGCTGGTTGTAGCAGCACCTACTCATTTTTGGATTGCATCCACCATCTCTCTTCACACATTGCACATCCAAAAGTATGCATCTAGGGTGAACACTAACCTACTAACCAACATTCACACGCATCACAAACACTTCACCCACTTACCCCTAACCACTTGGAATGTCATGTTAGTATTGCAAAGGGAACACCATAACATCATGTTTCCTATGCAATGCGAATGTGCCTCTCTTCTTCTAGCAGATAAGCATCAACAGCTCCAAACAGTCTCATGGCAGAAGCAGCAGGCCCGAGCTCATAGGGAGGAGTAAGTACTATAGGGATTAATGTGGAGAGTCTACCTATTGACGTGCCACCAACTGTACGACCTGTAGAGCTGCAACAACTCTAGCAAATATCTATACCGGACCCTCCCACAGGAATATCAGAGAGAGTCCATGCAAATTCTCATTGGTTCAATGGCATGCCAGGACCCTTCGGGGAGGCTAAGTATATCTAGGAGTCCAAGTGTGAGTATGACAAGTCATGGTTCTGATTCCAATTCTTTTCCAAGGAGTTTGAGACTCTCTAGAACACACAAGAACTTCAGACCATATGGTAGCGTTGTCGTCGAGATTTTCTCTCCTCTCTCACTTGTGAAGGCCTACAAAAAACATATTTGGTGAAGGTAGCCGGAATTCCCCGAGAAGTCCAGGATGCATCAAGGATGTCAAAGGAAGCTCACATACAAAGTTTCAAAGAAATCAAGAAAGTCCATGGTAGCGGTCAAAGCTGGTCAAAGTTGGGAAATTAGGGCAAAAATTTCATTGTCACCAAATTAGATGAAAATCCATATACTTGTAAAGATTGTCGAAGGCAGTCTATTGCCCAAATTTCAGCAGAAAATGGATTTGGTAGCACATTGATATGCTATGTTCATTTTGTAAAAATGTATTTTTTCTAGTTTGACCCTACAAATTCTTGTATAGAAATTTATGTTAGCCATATGGTTTGGCATGTATAAAGACCATACGTGGCTACATATTTGTATAAAGTTTCAAGGCTATCCGAGCTTCCTAGACACCTTAATGCCACCTTGCAAGCTTCCAAATGTAGTCAAACTTGTACAAGTTAGATTCAGATGGGAGTTTTTTCTGCATATTCCTGAAGGAGATCTTTGGAAACATAGCCCTACAAAGTTTCATCTTCATCAAAGCCTTTTTGGAGGGTCAAAGAGCACAAATTCCAGTTTTCAAGGTCACTGCAGTTTTCTAGAATAAAAAAATTGAAGGCTTGAAGGGCTGCCACATGTCAAAATATGATTGAACCATGGTGAACGGTCAAGATGAGCTCCTATTCAAGGGTGGAGATGCACTAAAGCATAAAGGAAGGAGGATCCACGAATTTTTTCCATAAAAGAAGAACTTTTTTACAATCAAAGATCAATAATGCAGTGTTTCTCCAAAAATAGTGGCTTATCTTATCCGAATTGATGTCAGTACTGATCCGACGGTCCAGATCATCCCCAGATCCAATGGTGGAGAATGAGGGCGCCTAAATTTCACTCCTTTACACTAGATTTGATAGAAACAACAATTCCAAGCCATTGATTTGATTAATCAAATGGTTGTAATCAAAAGTAGTGATCCTAGAGTTAAGAGTTGATTTCTCTAGATCCAAGGGCCCAAATTCATCCAAAAAACTATATAAACCCCCCTCCAAACTCCTAGAGCATCATTGTTAGGCATCCATAGGGCTCATGCTAGCTTACGGTTTCCTTGAGACGATCACCCTCGGTTGAGCGAGTGAGGATCCAAGGTGAGCTAGTATGAGTATAGAACCTAGTTTCAAATTTAAGTTAGAACTCCTATCTAGGATAGGCTCTTGAAACCAGCATCTCTATCTTGACTCACCCTCGGTGGAGCGTGTGAGTGAGTTAGAGCTGATTTTAATGAGTCTTAGACTTCTTTAGTTAGACGTTACGAGCCTAGACAGACATAGGGTCACTGGAGTGGAACTCACCTTCTTACGTGTGACATTCGGTTGAACTGTCATGGTTTGAGGGTCGGAACCACCTTTGATCAATAGACTGCTTAGCATGACGTACCACGACGATATTTTACATGTAACTTAATTCAAATCCTTTTAATTCATGTCACTTGTCACTTGTCTCTTGTCTCCTCTCTCAGTCTCTTAAGTATTTTTACATGTCTTCTATTTCTTCTATGTGTGAGAAGGCTCCGCAGTATTGCGTTGAACCAGTGAGGATGTTTCTTTGAGCTTGTGAGTAAACTCTATCATCATAATTCACTTGCATGCATATAATCCATACATACCCATACATATTGATTAGTTTCTGAAAGTGTATAAGAAGCTCCAATATTGGACCATTCTTCCTTTCGAAACTGGTTTATGTGTAAGGGTTCCATCTATTCTCGTCATGCATACATATCATCCAAAGAAGACTATGCATATGGATTGGAATTAGGAAGTGTTTAAGAAGCTCCTTCAATGGACCATTCTTCCTTCCAAATTTCATTCGTATGTATGGTTCTCTTTCATTCTTATCATTCATGTTCATAAATCTAACTTGCACACCTACATTCCCATTCCCATAATTATTTCAACATCTCTCTCTTCTCCATACTCAACATTAATTTCACCTTCACATCTTTAAACCTTCCAACATTCATTAGCTTCATACACCCTGTGTGTGCCACGACCGGACCCGATCCACCCGGATTGCGATCACCTCCACATTTGAACCCGACGTGAAACGCTTCGTGGTATTTGCTTCTGATCTTGTTGGGAGGTTGTGATCCATATCCTTTGTTTCATATTTTTCATCCTCATCATATCATCATTATCATTCTTGAGTGTTGCACTAGATTTCTCACAGTATCGTGCACATCTTCGTCGCGAAGTAAACACATTTGTGAGAGATCTAGAACATCGTGCATCACTTGCTTATTCACATAAGATGGAGGAAGGATTCAAATCCCTTATTGTTGAGAAACAAGGCCAAAGAATAGTCTCTTCTATGTTGAGAGAGAAGGGAAAATTCAATGGCATCAACATCACAAGCTACTTAGATTTGTTTGAAGAGCAAGCTATGATTTTTGGTCTTCCTGAAGATCTTTTGATATCATTCTTTGAACGAATTGTTGATAGCTCTATCATAAACCGTGTCACTCAATATGATAGTCTTCCTTGGAGTGATTTTAGAAAGGAGATGCTCAAAGAATTCTATCTTGAAGATTATAGCCAACATAATCGAGATGGATTCTTACGATGGGTCAATTCTCCAAAGCCTAGTAGCTCTATTACTCACTTACAAAATGAGTATATTAGACGCTATGAAAACTTCCTGATGAGGATAAGATAACTTTGGAACCTGATCTTGTGATCAATTTTCTTAAGCTTCTGCATCCTGAAACTCGTAGGGAAGTTGAACGGCGATTAGAAGAACCAGATAAGCGCTATGGTCTTACTGACAATTGGCAAAAAGTGCGTAAAGTAGTAGAGGTTGTAGCCCATAGACATCAAAGACAATCCATGCTTTATGAGCAAACTAGTCTGCCTCAAGCTAGCCTTCCACAAATTAAGGAGCAATTTAGAGAACAATCCCATGCTATGCTTTTTGACTCTACTCCTATTCCTCAAATGATGGAGCCTACTCAAGGTTTTAAAGTAGAGCCAAATAAAAGTGTAGTTGAACAATCTCAAGTGGATATTCTCACTAAGCAAATGGAAAGTCTTATTGCTACACAATCCAATTTGGCCAAGACTATAGATGCTTTACAATCTAATTACACCAAAACTTTCCAAAATCAAATGAACCCAATGACTTTTCAAGAGCCTAATCAACATGTTATAGCTACCAATCAAAATCCACAAATAGCTCCTACTCAAGCATATCAAGTTCCTCCAATGCATAATCCTCCCATGCATAATCCTTCAATGCAAAATCCTCATCCTCATGTGCAAAATCCTCAAATGTATCAAAACTTGTATCCTCAAGCTTCTCAAATAGCTTTTCAAAATCCTCAAAATCAAAATTTTCAAAATCATCAACCGTATAATATGGAAGCTCCTCTTGCACCTCAAGTACCACATGTTGCTCCCCAAGCTCCTCAAATACATCAATTGCATTTTCAAAATCCTAATTATCCTGTTCAAGCAATACCTTATCAACAAAATCCTCAATTTCAAAATTTCCCACCACAAGTTAATCAAAATCCTCAAAATCAAAATGGTTTTGTGCGTGGCCCTCGTAGGTGTCCTTGGTGTGATTCGTTAGAGCACTTTTTGAGAGATTGCGAACTATTGAAGGATGCTAAGGAGCAACGACTAGTAATAGACATAGACAAGAAAATCTGTGACTATCGATCTAGGCTACCTTTACAAGGAAATTATGGTAAGGGAGGAATGAAAAAACATTATGAAAATATAACCATAATGGACGTAGGAACTAGAGGAGTGAAACTAGAAGCTCTTGATGAACAACAAGTAGAATCAAGTAAACCCACAAAGGAAGGTGATTTTTCCATAGAGGCTTTAGTAAGAGCACGGGATGAGATTAGGAGAATAACGGCTTGGGAGTCACCGATAGAAGATCAATCTCTTATTTCTCACATATCCAATGTAGAAGAAAAACGAAAAAGAGATGAAGCTGAGCCTAGTGAAAGAAGAGTGACTCGAAAACAAACCTCAGAGGGAATAGAAACAATCATAGAGCAAGGAGAAACATCACAATCTAAAGATAAAAAACAAGAATCAGAACCCAATGAACAAAAACAAGAGGAGAAACAAAAAGGGAAGAAGACAAAGCAAAGAAAAACAGAACCAAAGCCTTTAGATAAACCAGAACAATCAAAACAAACTGAAGACCAAACACGAGAACATGAACAAAAACAAGATCCTGAGCAAAAACAAAAGAAACCAAAGAGAAAACCTAAAGCCATCTTGATTTCAGAAATTGAGAGAAAAATAGATCCTATGGAAATTTTAGATGACATTTTGCTTAAGAGTCAAGTGACTATGTCTTTAGAACAAGTTTTCTCTATTGCAAAGCCTGTTTTTAAAGATAACTTTATCGGACTAATTAAAAGGAAGAGGTTTCCACTTAATCTAGATACTGAGATGCAAGATTCTCTAGATCAAGATCAAGCTATGAATGAAGCCTTAAACTTTGATGAATCTGATGAAGAGGACTTTGATGATGATGAAGTAAATGTTAATAAAAATTTCTTAGGACCTATTCAACCTGACCATGAAAATCATGAAAACAATCCTGAAAGTCACTTTAAAAGAACATTTTGGTCTAGAGGTACATCAGAGATGCATGTTAAAATAGGAAATGATAAGAACACTATCACTGTAAATGCATTAGTAGATTCCGGCTCCGAAATCAATGTGATTTCAAGAGAAGTCTATGATAAGTTTCGATGGCCCATAGATAAAGATTGTGGATGGCGTATGAGAACTGCAGATAATGGTGTAGGTACCCTGTATGGAGCTTGTGCTAGTGTGCCCATATCCATAGGAGGAATCACAGAAGAGTTTCACTTTTTTATTCAAGATAATTGCTCCTATGAAGTTCTCTTAGGTCAACCCTTTATTTGTGAGAGTCGTATGGAAACTAAAGCCATGGATGATGGGTCTACCTATGCTAGATTTAAGTCTAAGGATGGAATGCAATCACTTCAAGTCATGACAGTAGGAGTGAATCATCCTAGGAATCGATTGTCAATTAGAAAGAAACCTATTGTTACTCAGGGTCATGAGCATGCTTGTAGTGATTGTGCACCTCGATTCATGTTTGGAGCTACATATGATCAAAATTTCGGATAGAATCCATTGTTGAGCGGGACAACAGTGGATATTGGTTTGACATCTCGCATCCAACCAACATGTACAATAGTTTGTCACTTTGTTTTCCACATTCTAGATTAGATTTTCTTCATAAGAGTCAATTGTCCAAGTCTTTTATCCAAAAAACCCAAAAAAATTATAAAAACAACAAAATCATGGAACATGATGAGAACATTGAGCATGTGATTGAGATATCTCATTGTTTCTCTACTCTTGAGGAGTTAGAGTTATGTCTTCAACAAAATTCTAATTCCCATATTATTCTTATTTCTTCCCTTGATGAGTATGCTCTAATCCAAGAGTATGCTCTCAATGTTGACAAGTGCTCAAAATTTAACCAAACACATGATGCCTTAGATTAAACAAAGTACAAAACTGTAGACAAAAAAATCAAACCCATAGCTCAACCATTACCTCAAGGAAGTAATGAAAAAATTATTGATGTGAAAAATGATCCAATTCTTCGGGATAAGAAAAACATAGGACATACATTCACGGATGAGACAATCAAACAGGTGAAACCTGGTAGAGATGATGACTTTCTTTTGCCAGCAGAGAGAGATAAATTTGAGAGAGTTATACGGAGCCATGGAAAAGCCTTTACTATGTATCCTCATGAGATTGGTTGTGTAGATCCTAAGCTAGTTGCACCCATGATAATCTTTACTATTCCACATATTCCATGGAATCTGCGTCCTATACCTGTTCCAAAGGCTCACTTACCTGAGCTAATGAAACTACTTAAGGAGAAGATAAACATGAGAATTTTAGAGCCATCTTTTGCACCTTACTCAAACAGATGGTTCACTGTGCCTAAAAAGAATGGGAAACTACGTTTTATTCAAGATCTCCAACCCGTCAATAAAGTCACCATAAGGAATGTAGGAACAGGACCCATTGTAGATGAGTTTGCTGAATCATTTTCAGGACATTCTATCTATTCAATGGGTGATCTATATTCTGGATATGACCAATTCCAATTAGCAATTGATAGTCGTGACATAACCACAATGAAAACTCCTTTAGGCTTAGTGCGAATGTGTACTTTACCTCAAGGAGCGACTAATTCTATGGCTCATATGATGAGTGTTATGAATATGGTCTTACATGATTTTATCCCTCATATAACTATGCCATTCATTGATGATATTCCAATTAAAGGGAGTGGTGGAACGTGTAAAGGACATTACTTTAGATTCATTTGGATGTCGTAAATTTGTTCTTGACCATATCTCTGATTGTGAAAGAATATTTCAACGATTTGAAGAGGTAGGTCTCACATTTTCCATAGAGAAATCTGTTTTTGGTGTCAACGAGGTACTTATTGTTGGACATTTATGTGGCCATTATGGTCGAAAGCCATACCCACAAAAAGTTGATGCCATTAGCAAGATTTCTGAAACATGTAACAACGTGAGTGAGGTACGTAGATTTCTTGGTGCTTGCATCTTTTATGTTATTTGGATCCCTCACTTTGCTCATGTTGCTGATTGTCTTTATGACTTGTTGAGGAAGAAACGAAAATTTATTTGGACTGACAAACACACTCAAGCTATGCGTAAATTGAAGAAATTATTGCTTGAAGCTCCCATCCTTAAGCGTGTAGACTATTCTGCTAACAAACCTATTATATTGACTGTTGATACTAGTCCTATTGGTATAGGTTGGGTCATAAGTCAAGATGATAGTGAATGGAATAGATATGCAATTAGGTTTGGTGCCAAAATTCTACATGAAACACAACGAAAATATCCACAGATCAAACGAGAACTATGGGGTATGGTAACAGCTTTGAAAACAGACAAAGAATATTTCATTGGTGCAAATGTCAAAGTTGAGACTGATTGTTTGCCTCTCATTGGAATGATAGCAAATTGTTCATCTCCTGATATAGCCATGCTTAGATGGATCTCATATATTAAGTTCATAAATCCTGAGTTAGTTCATATTTCAGGTAAGTCAAACTCAGTTGCTGATATGTTATCGAGAGCTAGATTTGATGATGATCTTGAAAGTGATCTAATAAAGAATGTGAATTTAGTTGACTATGTTGCACATATATATGAGTATGAGAAATTTCATGAGTCTGAGTACGAAGATGAATGGAGAGACATAGGAAAGTATCTCAGTACACTACAACCATTACCTAGCTGGACTACGAATAGATTCCGTAACATTAGGAAACGAGCTTATAACTTTTTCCTATGTAATGGTTATCTTTGGAGACATGCTAAGGGTAAGGTTAAGAATCCACAACGAGTCCTAGGAAAGAGAGGTCTTCAATTGCAAGTAATGAAGGAAATGCATGAGACATTATGGGCAGGTCATAAAGGATTTTTTGGAACATATGAAAAAATTAGAAGTACCTATTATTGGCCTAGGATGTATGTTGACATTAGTAGCTATGTTTCTACATGTTCTACTTGTCAACTTCATTCATCAGTCAAACATAGAGATCCGTTGCATCCTACTTATCCACCTTGTATTCACTACAAGTGGGTAGTAGATCTTGTAACTATGCCTAAAGGTATCGACAAAATGCGTTACATTGTACTTGCAAGAGAAGACTTAACTAATCATGTAGAGGGACGTGCACTACGATCTAAGACTACTTACAATGTTTGCAAATTCTTGCTTGAAGATGTCATAAGTCGCTTTGGGTACATAGAGAAAGTAGTTGCCGATCGTGGAGAGTTAAATGCGAGAGAAGCTAAAGAGTTCTTTGAGCGTCACGGTATTCGTTTGTCTCTCACTACTGCATATAATCCAGAGGCCAATGGTAAAATAGAGAGAGGGCATCCACCTGTTGTGAAAGCCATATCTAAAGCATGTAACGGTGACATCAAACAATGGCCTAAATTCTTACCTTTTGCACTTTGGGCAGATAGAATGACATGCACACGTACTACTGGATATATGCCTGCTGAACTCATGTACTGTCAAAAACCATTGTTTCCAATTCAGTCTCATATTTCTGCATGGTCAAATTTGCCTTGGTCTGAAAACATGTCTACTGATGATTTTTTGAGTTTGCGTATTAAACAGTTAGAACAAGGTAAATTAAGACTCGATGATGCTGTTGAAAAATTAAGAGAATCTAGAATGAAGAACAAACATTATTTTGATAAAACTCATCGATTGCGTCCTAAGCCAATTGAAGTAGGAGATTGGGTGCTCATTTATGATAGTACATTTGACTCTCAATATGATGCACGCAAAAAGCTCACTCAACGGTGGTTTGGGCCATACATTGTATCAAAACTCAACAACAATGGTACGTATGCTCTTTGTGAATTAAATGGTGTTGCACTAAAAGCTTTCATTGCAGGTAAAAGGATAAAGTTATACAAGAAGCGTGATAATGACGAGTACATTTTGGATGAGGACATTGAAGAAGATGACGACAATGAGGCCGATTCATAAACAGGAGTATCCATGTTATTATTTAAAAAAAAAAAAAACATCATTAATTTTTCAAGTTCATGTTGCTTTGTTTTTTTTCAAGTTCATTCTATTTTTTTTCCATGCTTGTTTCATGCATGTTTTTTTCAATCTTTGCATCACATTGCATATCCACATCACTTGAGTCAAAAAAGGCAAATGATGATTTCTCTACTTGTGTAAAATTGTATCTTAAGTAGTAACTTATCTACTAAGAAATTGATTATAATCTAGGATTGTGGAAAGATAGGGCATGTAGATTTGGAGGTTTATTTTGGTGACATGACTTTCATATATAAACATGCATATGTATCCAGTATCGAAAGCATAATTGTTGAAATCCTAGCTCCTGCTATTGCATGTTTCTACATCCTTAGTCCATCTCACAGCACTTGTATCGGAGTTTAAACGACTGTTCTCCGTCATCAAAAATGGTTGTACCTTGTATCGGGGTTTAATTTTTCCCCGTCATCAAAAAAAAAAAAAAAAAAGTTGCTACATGTTACCAAGAAGTTTACACTTTCTTCCACCCTAAAAAAGTGATCGTAACCATAAAGTTGCCGAATCATCATCATCATCAAAAAAAAAAAAAAAAAAAAAGAGCAAGCCAAAGGAGGATAAAGAGGCATAGTAGAATAAATCACGGGCTATATAGGCAGATTTATGCATTAGTGGAGTTTAGTTAGATTTCCTTGCATGTTATTAGAGAAAGAGCATATTCATATTTATGTAGGAAAGGAGTTGATCTAAAATAAGCTAAAGATGAAAGATGTCTCTTGAAAATCCTAAATCTTTGTTTATAATCATATTTAAGGTAGATTGCTTTATGAAAAAGGTACAAAATTTTCTTCAAGATGAGAGGAACTGATGCTTAAAACGACTCAATACATCCACTTCCACTTCATATTGATGCTTGTTTTTTTTCTTTCTTGTTGCCAATGTTGCTTGTTCATTTGCATATATGTTGCCTATTTGTTCATGCATATTCATGTTGCCTGTTTCAATTCTTTCTTTCATGCAAATTTTTCTTCATGTCGCGTTACCTACTTATTCATGCATATAATCAATTTTCCTTCCATCTTTCTTATGTTGCCTATAAAAGAATTTGATGCCTGGAACATTTTGTTTTTCACAGATGCTAGAGTGGCGCTTCCGGAGGAATCGCAGGTTTAGTGGGGGCGAATGTCGTCGAGATTTTCTCTCCTCTCTCACTTGTGAAGGCCTACAAAAAACATATTTGGTGAAGGTAGCCGGAATTCCCCGAGAAGTCCAGGATGCATCAAGGATGTCAAAGGAAGCTCACATACAAAGTTTCAAAGAAATCAAGAAAGTCCATGGTAGCGGTCAAAGCTGGTCAAAGTTGGGAAATTAGGGCAAAAATTTCATTGTCACCAAATTAGATGAAAATCCATATACTTGTAAAGATTGTCGAAGGCAGTCTATAGCCCAAATTTCAGCAGAAAATGGATTTGGTAGCACATTGATATGCTATGTTCATTTTGTAAAAATGTATTTTTTCTAGTTTGACCCTACAAATTCTTGTATAGAAATTTATGTTAGCCATATGGTTTGGCATGTATAAAGACCATACGTGGCTACATATTTGTATAAAGTTTCAAGGCTATCCGAGCTTCCTAGACACCTTAATGCCACCTTGCAAGCTTCCAAATGTAGTCAAACTTGTACAAGTTAGATTCAGATGGGAGTTTTTTCTGCATATTCCTGAAGGAGATCTTTGGAAACATAGCCCTACAAAGTTTCATCTTCATCAAAGCCTTTTTGGAGGGTCAAAGAGCACAAATTCCAGTTTTCAAGGTCACTGCAGTTTTCTAGAATAAAAAAATTGAAGGCTTGAAGGGCTGCCACATGTCAAAATATGATTGAACCATGGTGAACGGTCAAGATGAGCTCCTATTCAAGGGTGGAGATGCACTAAAGCATAAAGGAAGGAGGATCCACGAATTTTTTCCATAAAAGAAGAACTTTTTTACAATCAAAGATCAATAATGCAGTGTTTCTCCAAAAATAGTGGCTTATCTTATCCGAATTGATGTCAGTACTGATCCGACGGTCCAGATCATCCCCAGATCCAATGGTGGAGAATGAGGGCGCCTAAATTTCACTCCTTTACACTAGATTTGATAGAAACAACAATTCCAAGCCATTGATTTGATTAATCAAATGGTTGTAATCAAAAGTAGTGATCCTAGAGTTAAGAGTTGATTTCTCTAGATCCAAGGGCCCAAATTCATCCAAAAAACTATATAAACCCCCCTCCAAACTCCTAGAGCATCATTGTTAGGCATCCATAGGGCTCATGCTAGCTTACGGTTTCCTTGAGACGATCACCCTCGGTTGAGCGAGTGAGGATCCAAGGTGAGCTAGTATGAGTATAGAACCTAGTTTCAAATTTAAGTTAGAACTCCTATCTAGGATAGGCTCTTGAAACCAGCATCTCTATCTTGACTCACCCTCGGTGGAGCGTGTGAGTGAGTTAGAGCTGATTTTAATGAGTCTTAGACTTCTTTAGTTAGACGTTACGAGCCTAGACAGACATAGGGTCACTGGAGTGGAACTCACCTTCTTACGTGTGACATTCGGTTGAACTGTCATGGTTTGAGGGTCGGAACCACCTTTGATCAATAGACTGCTTAGCATGACGTACCACGACGATATTTTACATGTAACTTAATTCAAATCCTTTTAATTCATGTCACTTGTCACTTGTCTCTTGTCTCCTCTCTCAGTCTCTTAAGTATTTTTACATGTCTTCTATTTCTTCTATGTGTGAGAAGGCTCCGCAGTATTGCGTTGAACCAGTGAGGATGTTTCTTTGAGCTTGTGAGTAAACTCTATCATCATAATTCACTTGCATGCATATAATCCATACATACCCATACATATTGATTAGTTTCTGAAAGTGTATAAGAAGCTCCAATATTGGACCATTCTTCCTTTCGAAACTGGTTTATGTGTAAGGGTTCCATCTATTCTCGTCATGCATACATATCATCCAAAGAAGACTATGCATATGGATTGGAATTAGGAAGTGTTTAAGAAGCTCCTTCAATGGACCATTCTTCCTTCCAAATTTCATTCGTATGTATGGTTCTCTTTCATTCTTATCATTCATGTTCATAAATCTAACTTGCACACCTACATTCCCATTCCCATAATTATTTCAACATCTCTCTCTTCTCCATACTCAACATTAATTTCACCTTCACATCTTTAAACCTTCCAACATTCATTAGCTTCATACACCCTGTGTGTGCCACGACCGGACCCGATCCACCCGGATTGCGATCACCTCCACATTTGAACCCGACGTGAAACGCTTCGTGGTATTTGCTTCTGATCTTGTTGGGAGGTTGTGATCCATATCCTTTGTTTCATATTTTTCATCCTCATCATATCATCATTATCATTCTTGAGTGTTGCACTAGATTTCTCACAGTATCGTGCACATCTTCGTCGCGAAGTAAACACATTTGTGAGAGATCTAGAACATCGTGCATCACTTGCTTATTCACATAAGATGGAGGAAGGATTCAAATCCCTTATTGTTGAGAAACAAGGCCAAAGAATAGTCTCTTCTATGTTGAGAGAGAAGGGAAAATTCAATGGCATCAACATCACAAGCTACTTAGATTTGTTTGAAGAGCAAGCTATGATTTTTGGTCTTCCTGAAGATCTTTTGATATCATTCTTTGAACGAATTGTTGATAGCTCTATCATAAACCGTGTCACTCAATATGATAGTCTTCCTTGGAGTGATTTTAGAAAGGAGATGCTCAAAGAATTCTATCTTGAAGATTATAGCCAACATAATCGAGATGGATTCTTACGATGGGTCAATTCTCCAAAGCCTAGTAGCTCTATTACTCACTTACAAAATGAGTATATTAGACGCTATGAAAACTTCCTGATGAGGATAAGATAACTTTGGAACCTGATCTTGTGATCAATTTTCTTAAGCTTCTGCATCCTGAAACTCGTAGGGAAGTTGAACGGCGATTAGAAGAACCAGATAAGCGCTATGGTCTTACTGACAATTGGCAAAAAGTGCGTAAAGTAGTAGAGGTTGTAGCCCATAGACATCAAAGACAATCCATGCTTTATGAGCAAACTAGTCTGCCTCAAGCTAGCCTTCCACAAATTAAGGAGCAATTTAGAGAACAATCCCATGCTATGCTTTTTGACTCTACTCCTATTCCTCAAATGATGGAGCCTACTCAAGGTTTTAAAGTAGAGCCAAATAAAAGTGTAGTTGAACAATCTCAAGTGGATATTCTCACTAAGCAAATGGAAAGTCTTATTGCTACACAATCCAATTTGGCCAAGACTATAGATGCTTTACAATCTAATTACACCAAAACTTTCCAAAATCAAATGAACCCAATGACTTTTCAAGAGCCTAATCAACATGTTATAGCTACCAATCAAAATCCACAAATAGCTCCTACTCAAGCATATCAAGTTCCTCCAATGCATAATCCTCCCATGCATAATCCTTCAATGCAAAATCCTCATCCTCATGTGCAAAATCCTCAAATGTATCAAAACTTGTATCCTCAAGCTTCTCAAATAGCTTTTCAAAATCCTCAAAATCAAAATTTTCAAAATCATCAACCGTATAATATGGAAGCTCCTCTTGCACCTCAAGTACCACATGTTGCTCCCCAAGCTCCTCAAATACATCAATTGCATTTTCAAAATCCTAATTATCCTGTTCAAGCAATACCTTATCAACAAAATCCTCAATTTCAAAATTTCCCACCACAAGTTAATCAAAATCCTCAAAATCAAAATGGTTTTGTGCGTGGCCCTCGTAGGTGTCCTTGGTGTGATTCGTTAGAGCACTTTTTGAGAGATTGCGAACTATTGAAGGATGCTAAGGAGCAACGACTAGTAATAGACATAGACAAGAAAATCTGTGACTATCGATCTAGGCTACCTTTACAAGGAAATTATGGTAAGGGAGGAATGAAAAAACATTATGAAAATATAACCATAATGGACGTAGGAACTAGAGGAGTGAAACTAGAAGCTCTTGATGAACAACAAGTAGAATCAAGTAAACCCACAAAGGAAGGTGATTTTTCCATAGAGGCTTTAGTAAGAGCACGGGATGAGATTAGGAGAATAACGGCTTGGGAGTCACCGATAGAAGATCAATCTCTTATTTCTCACATATCCAATGTAGAAGAAAAACGAAAAAGAGATGAAGCTGAGCCTAGTGAAAGAAGAGTGACTCGAAAACAAACCTCAGAGGGAATAGAAACAATCATAGAGCAAGGAGAAACATCACAATCTAAAGATAAAAAACAAGAATCAGAACCCAATGAACAAAAACAAGAGGAGAAACAAAAAGGGAAGAAGACAAAGCAAAGAAAAACAGAACCAAAGCCTTTAGATAAACCAGAACAATCAAAACAAACTGAAGACCAAACACGAGAACATGAACAAAAACAAGATCCTGAGCGAAAACAAAAGAAACCAAAGAGAAAACCTAAAGCCATCTTGATTTCAGAAATTGAGAGAAAAATAGATCCTATGGAAATTTTAGATGACATTTTGCTTAAGAGTCAAGTGACTATGTCTTTAGAACAAGTTTTCTCTATTGCAAAGCCTATTTTTAAAGATAACTTTATCGGACTAATTAAAAGGAAGAGGTTTCCACTTAATCTAGATACTGAGATGCAAGATTCTCTAGATCAAGATCAAGCTATGAATGAAGCCTTAAACTTTGATGAATCTGATGAAGAGGACTTTGATGATGATGAAGTAAATGTTAATAAAAATTTCTTAGGACCTATTCAACCTGACCATGAAAATCATGAAAACAATCCTGAAAGTCACTTTAAAAGAACATTTTGGTCTAGAGGTACATCAGAGATGCATGTTAAAATAGGAAATGATAAGAACACTATCACTGTAAATGCATTAGTAGATTCCGGCTCCGAAATCAATGTGATTTCAAGAGAAGTCTATGATAAGTTTCGATGGCCCATAGATAAAGATTGTGGATGGCGTATGAGAACTGCAGATAATGGTGTAGGTACCCTGTATGGAGCTTGTGGATGGCGTATGAGAACTGCAGATAATGGTGTAGGTACCCTGTATGGCCCATAGAGGCCGAAGAAGGGGATGAAGAACAAGCAGCAGAAGAAGAAACCACTGGAGCCCCAGCATATACAAAAGAACTCAGAAGGCTGTATCAGATCATGGAACGACTACGGGCACAACAATTGCTCATTGAACAAAATAGTAGAATGCTCATGGCTCAGCTCTTGGAAGAAGTTGGAGTCGACTCTGAATACAGTGAGGGTCTCTTATTCATGGCAGAAACTTATGGTGTAGCGAAAGCAATTCGATCAGTGATACAGAGACATCCCATTCAATATGATCCATGGAGATTCCAAACCTCACCATGGTCTAGTGAAAACATCCAGATTCCCATTACTACTACAAAAGAACCTATTATTACATCTCAAACAATTGAGACAAACTCCCAAGAAGCAAGAACTCCTGACCGAGAACACACCGCCACCACTGAACAGTATACCAAGCCACTATCACCCACACCCCCACCGTCACCTCCTCAAACTGAAGCTAAAGACACCACTTTGACTGCCCAACCCATAGAGAGAACCTTCGTCTTCCATACTCCCACCTCCGGTTCAACCTTGTTCTCCTCCTTTGAAAATCCTATCTATCAAGCCACCACCATCACAACCGAATCGCTCATGGAGACAACCATAGGAAAACCAGCCCCCACAACTTCTGTTATAGGCCATCCTGACACTAGATTCACCTTTCTCAGATTCCCTATCACCCCCATCTTCCTTCACGAACTTTCCACCCCCAGGTTCTCACTTCCCATCCCCCAATTCCCTTCCCTTGCATCTTCCACTATACAAACCACACCTTCATCTATAGATAATGCATTTGACACCATGTTGGCATGTATGTCACAATTAAGGACATAATACAATCAGCTACAGGCACATAACCACAGGTTACAAGAGCACTCCAAAGCGCTACAACAATGCCTCGCGACATTGGAAGAGGACATTTCCAGTCTCCAGACTCAATTTCAGACTTTACAGGAGGCCCATGGCATATTGGAAGTAAAGTTACAGAACGTAGATCAAGAAGCGATCCACGGGGTGGAAAGCCACCTAGGAACGCAAATGGAACACAACAGAAATCTTCAACGCAATATGGCACTATTGAAACGGCCCTTCGTAGTGGCTCTAGAAGAAAATGGGTGTCTCCAACTGCAAAGCCAGGAGAACTTAGAAGCATCCATGGAAAGCACACCCGGGCACCCATCAGTCCCTCAAAATTCCAAGCAGTGTCCCCAGAGACTATCAAAAGAATCCTTAAAGATTATGCCCACCCACTTGAGGCACATGACCAATTATCAGAGGAACTGGTTCAACTGAAGCAACAACAACAGCCAGACACTACAACTACCCCCCACGCCACCGCCTCAACCACTACACTCGTCATTGAATCAGAGGCCCTACAAGACCTCCAAAAACAAGTCACCGAATTGTAGGCACGACTACTAAAATACGAAAGACCACCAACCCCAACCGAGCCTCCCATAGATGAAGAGACACTCTCCATTCCTATTGAACAAACATTTGAAGAGGAATATGATCCACAACCTTTCCTAGGGGGACGACAAATGGAAGAAGGTGAGGATACTTTCGAAGCACCATGACCCCCATGGCTAGGATAAGTGGAAGAAATGGGGAGTTCTCATGAAGAGTGCACAATAATGCAGAATCTATCCATGAGAGTCATAGAAGAAACCGTGTTACAATCCAATTACTTCAAGAACTTGTCATCCAGACGTCTCATCCTATCATCAGAACTCCAATATAGGCCTTACTATGTTATTCTCGCCGATTACAATGCACAAATACAGAGAGTCACAAGAAAGATTCCTTCCTTCGCTACCCAGTTTCAACCTAAAGACCTTCCTCTAGAGGTGCAGAAAGGCAAAATCCAACGACATGGCGAGAGAAACTTCTAGAGACATATCCTGAAATGTTGCAAACATGGAACAACGTGCCTTTACATCTACTTTACAATCCATGCTACGACCCTCTTCCATGACCTAGATCATGGAAAGCATTCAACATAAAGGTATAGAATAATACTCAATGTAAGGGGTGGCTCAATTATCTATACATAGCACCACCACATGGACCACCCTCAACAGCTTACATGATGGCAACAATTCGACATTGGATCCCTCGACTGAAAATCTATGCCAGATGTCGCGGGTGAAATGATACTTAAAATTTTGGATATGATGCAGATCGTACTCAAAACCTTTAGAAATGCAACAGGACCACAGCTACATTTATCGGGGTTTACCAATGGAAATTGCGATTTGGTGTGTGACAGGAGCACCACCCCCAACATTAGTGTGGCTCACGCTTGGCATGCACGCATCAAATACCTTCCCGCATGTTATAAACAAACATTTGAAGACATGTTTAGAACAGGTTTTTGGGAGTATCATTTGGAGTTCTTCGCACCTGAGCCCACACACCTGCTTCATCTCTTTGCATGTGAACAAGCCATTTACTCTGAGTA